>CP092875.1:88222867-88273981 GCA_030710605.1 Cordylochernes scorpioides | reverse complement strand
TAATGTACTACAAACTATAATGTACTACAAACTGAAACTATAATGTACTACAAACTGAAACTATAATGTACTACAAACTATAATGTACTACAAACTATAATGTACTACACTCTATAATGTACTACACTCTATAATGTACTACAAACTATAATGTACTACAAACTGAAACTATAATGTACTACAAACTGACACCATAATGTGCTGCAAACTGAAACTATAATGTACTACACTCTATAATGTACTACAAACTGAAACTATAATGTACTACACTCTATAATGTACTACAAACTATAATGTACTACAAACTGAAACTATAATGTACTACAAACTGACACCATAATGTGCTGCAAACTGAAACTATAATGTACTACAAACTGAAAAAAGGCTGTCTCTCCATTTTATTGGTTTCTTTTTCAGAATTTTGGAATAGTTTCACTGTGAGTAGAAATGAAGGTGTTAATTTTGTCATTCAAATTATTCCTATTGGCTCCACAATGAAAGTTTTTTGCTGCCCCAGAGACAACCCAAGTCGATCCATTTGATCAATGGAGGTTTGTGAACAGTGATTGAAAGTTGGCGGCCTTGGGCACCGTCCCAAATACCCTCCTCCACCCAACAACAAAAAATGGATAAATTTTCAAGGCTAAGAGGGAAGATGTTCATTGGGAGTAATCCAAGGTTAGTTGTTGTCTTCCCACCACAGGCTGGTGTTGTCATTCTGGAGGACAGGAAACTTTCTTGTGTTGGCTTTCTTAGGCTGATGATGTAGCAAGATCCCAGCTCTCCATGTACCTACAGTATGATAGATAGTGTTCACCACACTGCGCTGCAGAAACTTTGTTGTGTGGGCTACTTTGTTAAGTGGACAATATCTGTCAAATAAGGAGCGCTAGAGCACAACCTAGGGAAACAATTTACAAAATAACGGCACTCCCCTCCTGCAGTTCTGTCTCCTCACTCTCTAACCTTCCTACAATCACTATGGAACCACCAACAACCACTATGGAAGCACCAACAACCACTATGGAAGCACCAACAACCACTATGGAAGCACCAACAACCACTATGGAACCACCAACAATCACTATGGAACCACCAACAACCACTATGGAAGCACCAACAACCACTATGGAAGCACCAACAACCACTATGGAACCACCAACAACCACTATGGAAGCACCAACAATCACTATGGAAGCACCAACAACCACTATGGAAGCACCAACAACCACTATGGAACCACCAACAACCACTATGGAAGCACCAACAACCACTATGGAACCACCAACAACCACTATGGAACCACCAACAACCACTATGGAACCACCAACAATCACTATGGAAGCACCAACAACCACTATGGAAGCACCAACAACCACTATGGAAGCACCAACAACCACTATGGAAGCACCAACAACCACTATGGAACCACCAACAACCACTATGGAATCACCAACAACCACTATGGAACCACCAACAACCACTATGGAACCACCAACAACCACTATGGAACCACCAACAACCACTATGGAACCACCAACAACCACTATGGAAGCACCAACAACCACTATGGAATCAAATAAAATATAGAATCTGGGGAAATTACAGGGTGACCAGCCATTACAAAGAGGAAGACTGGGGTGGCAGGTTATATTTAGAAAATTCTTACAATTCCCTCTGCAGATTTTACTTCCTTCAATTATTTTTACCTTTGGCACAGCGACCTACTGAGAGCCTGGCTCACTCCAGATTGTTGGAAAAACTGGCAGACGGAAAACTTGGCGGCAAGAGAGAGATAGGAAGAGACTCCATCATTTACAGCACCCCATCATCTGACCCACTTCTTGGACGGAGTGTGACCTCCTCACCGAGCACTTACCTGTTCCTGAACAGCACGGTCTCAATAACTGAGGAAATAATCAGTTAAAAAGTGACATGTTGGCAGTCGTGCTGGCAGACACCTGTCAGGATGCCTTGATAAATAAAGTTTACTACTGTCTCCTCGGACTTCTAAATTTGTTACACAACCCCCCCACTGTACACCTGTACTGCACACCACCACTGTACACCTGTACTGCACACCACCACTGTACACCTGTACTGCACACCACCACTGTACACCTGTACTGTACACCACCACTGTACACCTGTACTGCACACCACCACTGTACACCTGTACTGCACACCACCACTGTACACCTGTACTGCACACCACCACTGTACACCTGTACTGCACACCACCACTGTACACCTGTACTGCACACCACCACTGCACACCACCACTGTACACCTGTACTGCACACCACCACTGTACACCTGTACTGCACACCACCACTGTACACCTGTACTGCACACCACCACTGTACACCTGTACTGCACACCACCACTGCACACCACCACTGTACACCTGTACTGCACACCACCACTGTACACCTGTACTGCACACCACCACTGTACACCTGTACTGCACACCACCACTGTACACCTGTACTGTACACCACCACTGTACACCTGTACTGTACACCACCACTGTACACCTGTACTGCACACCACCACTGTACACCACCACTGCACACCACCACTGTACACCTGTACTGCACACCACCACTGTACACCTGTACTGCACACCACCACTGTACACCTGTACTGTACACCACCACTGTACACCTGTACTGCACACCACCACTGTACACCTGTACTGCACACCACCACTGTACACCTGTACTGCACACCACCACTGTACACCTGTACTGCACACCACCACTGCACACCACCACTGTACACCTGTACTGCACACCACCACTGTACACCTGTACTGCACACCACCACTGTACACCTGTACTGCACACCACCACTGCACACCACCACTGTACACTGATAACAAAGCCACTATAGTTTTCAATCAATCAAATTTATATTGGGCTTTGTTAAACCTGCACCTGACTGGAAAATTCTTCAATGTCCAAAATGGCAGCGAAAATCTTCCTTTCTGCGCATCACTGCTACATTCTGACAGCACTGTGCTGCTGCCCAAACATCACTTTTGTTGCCATTGACGAGAACTTACAGGAGAGTACTGCTGATGACTACTTTGCTGCCACAGGGACATTGAAAGGGAGGTAAACAGCGATGGCAGAGGGAATGACCTTGCCATTAATGTCCCCAATCTAGGTCATGTCGTCTCCCTGCAGCCTTTGAATTTGTGACCAGCCTGACACAGGACGTATTCCAGAGCAACATTCAGTTTGACTTCAACCACCGTCTGTTGCCTGCACTGGGCACTGGAGGAGATCCCAAGTGGTTCTACTGTGGGCCACAACTGGCTGAGAAATAGTGCCACAGGTTTGTCAGCCAACTTGCTGCTACAGTAGATATTATCTCCATAAGGACATCTATTTACAAAGAACAGTTTTCATTGTCAAAATTACTATTTTTCGTAATTAGAAGTTCTCCTCTAAGAAGACGCCTGCAACTAGATGTCCTTTACATTAAGTGCTGTGATGGGAACAGCTTGTGGGTTGAGGACAATCCCACTGTGTTGCTCACACCTGCCGACCAAACAATTAACTGGCTTCCCACCAGCTCATTGTATGGATCACACACCAAGGTGGATGGCATCGTTTTTCTGCGTAGTTTCCAGCAATGCACTTGGTTCAGCTTTCTATCAGGAAGCCACTTTTGCAGCGTGCCCCGGAGTTTTGATGAAAATCACTGACTTCTCAAAGATTGGTCCAAACATGAGAGGGACAGCTGTCTAGAATGGTGTCAATGGAGTGACATGCAGAGCTCTGGCAGCAACAAAACTTTCCCTCATAGTAGAACTTGCTCTTGTTGCAAATGTTTGGCTTGTAAGTCAACTGTCTCTAGTCAAGCTGTAGATGGTTCTTTTTGCTCCAAAAAGATGAATATTGCTGGTTTCTCAATTTATTTCTTCTTGGGATACTCCAGGTATCTCCATTCCATATTTCCAAACAGCATCATAATGAAGTCACATCACTATTCTGCTCAGAAATTTCATGTTGTTCTGTGGCATTCTCAACACCCATCATGGACAGAATTCAAGTTTACCTTAGATGATGGGATGGATGGAATCATGTCCAATGGCAAATTATCAATTGCAACTTGTCAGTTTGCTGGAACCACAGCACTAACCATGACAATGTGCTTGTGCATGGACGGCTGTCCAGTTGTTGGATCAAACACTTGTTCTGTCACTTTAACCCTATTGATTCACAAAAACAGATTTTCTTCAATACCAGTGTCTTCATATTGGGGTACCAGCCACTAATGTATTTCAACTCACATCTTCCAACCACCGACATTTTTCTTCCTTCATACAGAGAGGTATGGAATTGCTGTCAGGGCTAGCAGCAAAATGAGGCAATCATAGTGAAATCCTCAGCTGTGTGCACCAACTCAACACATGCATGCAGAGACTGCACTCTGGGAAGTCAAGGCCTGTGGTGGAAAAGTTAATTTTGACTTGGCCTCGTATATAAAAACTGCCTAACATCTTTTAAATATACTTTTACACATTTTCTGGACAGACATCTGACAGCACACAGAATGTTTGCCCATCTGGACTGCCAATTAATGATTTTAGACGGGAATAAAACCATTATATATATTTAAAAAAAAGAGCAGGGGCCACATGCTCATATAAGTGTGTGATTCATTTCCTTTTTTATTATCTACAATTGCACTTGCTTTTACTTCTCATTCTGCAGAATTTTCCGATTCTTTGAACTATTTTGGACCTGATGAATTGAGAAGAAAGTGAAATATATTCTGAGAGAGAATGGCAGTGAACAGGTAATACTGTCACAAGGTGTAGATCCACAAACAGGTAATACTGTCACAAGGTGTAGATCCACAAACAGGTAATACTGTCACAAGGTGTAGATCCACAAACAGGTAATACTGTCACAAGGTGTAGATCCACAAACAGGTAATACTGTCACAAGGTGTAGATCCACAAACAGGTAATACTGTCACAAGGTGTAGATCCACAAACAGGTAATACTGTCACAAGGTGTAGATCCACAAACAGGTAATACTGTCACAAGGTGTAGATCCACAAACAGGTAATACTGTCACAAGGTGTAGATCCACAAACAGGTAATACTGTCACAAGGTGTAGATCCACAAACAGGTAATACTGTCACAAGGTGTAGATCCACAAACAGGTAATACTGTCACAAGGTGTAGATCCACAAACAGGTAATACTGTCACAAGGTGTAGATCCACAAACAGGTAATACTGTCACAAGGTGTAGATCCACAAACAGGTAATACTGTCACAAGGTGTAGATCGACAAACAGGTAATACTGTCACAAGGTGTAGATCCACAAACAGGTAATACTGTCACAAGGTGTAGATCCACAAACAGGTAATACTGTCACAAGGTGTAGATCCACAAACAGGTAATACTGTCACAAGGTGTAGATCCACAAACAGGTAATACTGTCACAAGGTGTAGATCCACAAACAGGTAATACTGTCACAAGGTGTAGATCCACAAACAGGTAATACTGTCACAAGGTGTAGATCCACAAACAGGTAATACTGTCACAAGGTGTAGATCCACAAACAGGTAATACTGTCACAAGGTGTAGATCCACAAACAGGTAATACTGTCACAAGGTGTAGATCCACAAACAGGTAATACTGTCACAAGGTGTAGATCCACAAACAGGTAATACTGTCACAAGGTGTAGATCCACAAACAGGTAATACTGTCACAAGGTGTAGATCGACAAACAGGTAATACTGTCACAAGGTGTAGATCCACAAACAGGTAATACTGTCACAAGGTGTAGATCGACAAACAGGTAATACTGTCACAAGGTGTAGATCCACAAACAGGTAATACTGTCACAAGGTGTAGATCCACAAACAGGTAATACTGTCACAAGGTGTAGATCCACAAACAGATGGATTTTCTAAATATAGAAACAATGCCTTTTCCCCTAACTATTGTCATTGATGATTTCTAGGTTGTTTTAGTTTCAAGACTTACAACCAACCAAATGGACATTTGCCGGTACTGAGAGTATCCCATGGTTTGGTGAAGAAACCACTGAAAGCCATCTTCAAGCAATATTTGGACATAGCATCACTTATACTGCTTCTTGGCTGAGAGATCATCTTCAGGTTTTATATCAATCTATAATTGTTACACTCTATTATTGACAGATGAATCAAATAAAATTTGTTTTTGAATGAAAATATTAATAATAACAACAGAAACATTTTTGAAACAGAAATCCCTAAATTCCAACCCATGTCTATTTATTTAATAGATTTGGATAGTTGTTGCTCAAACCACTGACACTCATTGGCAGGCTACCTCAACACTGATTGGCTTATTGTGATCATGTGAGGGAGCCAATGAGCTGGCAAAATGATGATAGACGACATAAATAGGGTTATGTAAATATTACATATATGTAAAATACAACAATGTTTATAAATAGGTAAAAAAAAATAGCTGAGTTCTGCAATGCCTGCCACATGTCCAGCGGACTGTGATTACAACCATGGCAGAACAACTCAGGACATTGAACCAAGTAAGGAGAAGTCTTCTTTCTTATCTCAAAGCCATGATAATCATGGTGGGTAGTTAGCGACTGCTTTTACTGTAAGCGCACCACATGTCTACACATGTGAAAAGCAGTTCGACTTTGCACTTACAAATGTGCCAGAGCCCCTTTTGGTTACTTGCACTCGCTGGTGGGGTTGGACTTTTGAAAGAATCGGGGGCCATTGGAGCATTTTTTTTTTTAAACAGAAAAAGGTGTTCAATGCGGGAACCCGGGTCGTAGTGGTCAAAAACCAAACAGTTTAACCAGCCTTCCACCGACCCCCTAAGCAAGAAGTGAATTACACCAATAGCACAGAAAGGAGAAACCACATTATTGTCCCAGTGAATGGCCAGTCTATGGCCTGAAATACAAGTACATGAGTACTATATATATCTTACTACTATAATAAGTTATTTCTCTATAAACTGTGTACATGAATATATAAAACAGAAAACTAGATTTTCATAGCAAATTTTAGGATTTTAACAGATTTACTAATTGATCAATGTTTTGTCCCTTCTAATTATATAAGAGATGTCCCAATGTGGGCAGTTCTGGTGATATACCAGAATCTAGACTGTATTGCATCATGCCTTGTTCATCCAGTTCTTTCTTTTGTCACATTTAACACATGTTACAAAAAATGAAACAATTATCATAAAACTAGTGTTAGCTTGTGTGTAGAAAAAAAATTTCTAGTCATACAACATATTTGAACACTAATATAGATAACCACTGGTATATTTGTTGACAAATGATATATTAAAACCAAAAATACTTAAAACATCGGCTTTAATTATCAAGGTTACAAGTTTTTTGTTTGTTCGTTTTTATATATATCTTGATAAAATTATAAATGAGCCACAAGTTTTCCTTCTTTTTGACAATATTTTAAAACTAGTATTTAAAATTTCTAATAATTATTTATGTTTAGAAAGTTTTACTGTACATATTTTGACCTAGAGTCAAAAATACAAATTAAAAAATAATATTAAAAAAAAATAATAGTTCAAGATTTGTAATTATAAGACTGGCATATGTGTATGACAAGCTACAACAATTTTCTCTCAAAATATTCTATAATAAGGTGACAAGAAAATATTTTTATCAAATACTTAGTGTAAAAACGCAGAAAAAAAGTTATAGCCAAAACAAACTTACTTCGTGGAAAAGTTTACTTTGAAGGGAGGAAGCTGTGTTTATATCAACCAACAGCACATGGACACGTATTTAAAAGACACGTTAGGGTAACCATAGAGATAAGGACAGAAACGGCTTCGCTTATTTTTGTTGTTAACTTTAAAAAATATTTCATGTAATATTTTTTTACATATAATAGAGTGAACAAATAATATATATATATAATAAATTTTTGTTTGAATTTAGGCGTTACTCTACTGAAAATTTTTATTATCTTTAAAAGAGAGTCATTTCTCTGATTATAGTAATAACCTTTATTTTCTAATTAGAGAGAGTTCAAAATAAAATCAAACTATTGATCAAAACTTAGATTCCTCCAAGAAATTTTGTATTTTAAATTTCTAATTTTTTTTTCAAAATTATTTCAAAGTGTATTGATATCTAACTCTAAACTAGAGTTTAATATATATATATATATATATATACTTTTTTTTCCAGGATAATTTTATTTTCGATTTCCCAGAATATATTTGCCCCATAGAACTGTTCCTTTAGTAAAAAAGCCCTAGATCGTGTGACTTCGTGTCATTCTTGGAGTCTGAGAAGGTGGCCTATTTCTAGGTCTTCATAAATCCAGTAGTGTATTTATGGGTCTCTCAGCTGCCGAGAAGAAAAAATTATTAGAGGAGGAGAAAGCTGAAAATATTAGCAGAAGCATCATTCTTTCTTTCACAACTTCATCACCAAGAATTTGATCCAAGAGGTTTCCTACATGAGGCTTCAGAAATCAAGAAATGTCTATATAAGGCCAAATTTGCGTAATTAGGTCTGAACATATGAAAAATATTAAAAGTATTTTTTCCCTTCAAAAACGCAGTTAAGAAAATGCCTAACCATTGAAAGGATGAGCATCTTTTAGTGGGTGTGAATAATGGACGCCGTCCAGACGGCTCAGGTGACGACTGTAAACAAACATGCCCGGCGGCGCCAGCCGCCAACAAAGGACTAGAACACGGCTTGGTCTGCTACCGACCAGTTGGGTGTTTTCCTCTGCCCTCTTAAGTTGTATTAAATAAAGTTAGTTAGAAGGATATTTTTACCCTCTCCTTTCTGATATTTAGTGATTTTATTTAAATCCTTGCAACAGCCCACAAAGAATCGTCACTGCGAATTCTTCTACCGAATTTCGCATCAGTGTTTTGTGAAACTATTACCCAACATTTCTTCACAGTGGGAATATAGGAACATTTAACGCAATATTATAAAGTGATTAACTTTATTTTTTTTTTTGAGAAAATAGAATATTAAATGAAAATGTTTTTATTAACTGTTAAAGTTATTAAAGTGAAAATTTTGTTATTAAAAAAATGAAAAATGTTGTCTCTCTCTTTAAAGCTCGCGTGCAAAGCTTATATAATTATAATGAAATCAAACATTAGGAATTTTTAAAAAGCTATCACTGCCGATAATATTATTCTCTAGTCAAATTATTTTTCTAAAAAAAAAGGGGGTATGACACTTTGTAGATAGATTTAAAATGAATTTATTATTTGAGAGAGAGAGAGATATTTTTAACTCAGGTTCCTGAAGCGTAGAAATTATTCTTCAATACATTTAAGTGTCTATTTATAAACACGCTTTTTACAGAGTAATATATTAACATTTTATCATCATTTCATTACTATAAACACTAACGCACACTTTCCAAAATTATAGCTTTTCTTTCTATATTTGTTTCTATTTTAGATTCCATTTTTTGGGCTTTGTGAAATATTTTAAGCTAAGGTATTTTATGTTATTTCAATAAGAAAAAAAATTCTTGACATATTATTTTTCTTATTGAGAAAAACGTGTTTGTTTAGTTTGAAAAAAAAAAAAAAGATGAATAACATAAAACATCTCTTTTCATCAACGGTAAGTGTGTACATATCTTACTACAATCTTCATTATAAACTCTACTTTCAACGAAAATTTTGGCCAGGCATATTTGTGTTTCTTCAAATCGAAAAAAACTTCAATATTATATATCTTATTAAATATTTATCCTTGTAGTGAAATGAAGGGTAAAAGAACATTTCTCCTAATAGGAAACCTTGTCATTTTATGCCTCCCACATGTATAATGAAGGCCGCTAGGATAAATCCTGTGACCACTGGTACAGAGTATATCAAAAAGCAAGGTTAGGTTAGTTTCAGCTAGGTTAGGGTATATATAGTTTAGGCTAGTTGATTTAGAAATGAAACTATTTTTGTTTACCATGAGTAAGCCTAGGGCAGAATAATGCTATTTCTGAAATGATTTACAGATACCTCCACTCTATTGTATCACCTTTTTGTCCCAAATTGTTCCTTTATTTGGGAAAAATCCTGGAATAGGTTTCTTGTATAAAGGAAATAATAATTTAAGTAATTTTAAAATGTATATATATAAATTTACATGTTATATAATATGTAAATTAAATATTCTAAATACATTTTTAAATTTATAATTATTGACTGAAAATTAATTAATTAATAACGTTTTTAAAAATACTCTAAAGAGGAAAATATTTGATTTACTGCTATTGAAAAAATATGATTTATAGCCAAAAGTGGCTCAGGAATTTAGAACTTGTGAAGTTTAATATGAAACAACTGGTCTCTCTAGTTACAAGACCTAATCCAAATAATTTAATAGTGTGTTACATGTCGGTAACAGCATTGTTACCATTCTTTTGTCTGATGATGGTAAAAATGCTGTTACCAAAACATCACACACTATTAAATTATTTGGATTAGGTCTTATTGTCTTGTGTCTATAATCCAAATTGTGCTTTATCTCTCTAGGTATCTTACCTTAATATTGATTACTGTCCCCGGCCACCTCTATCGCTTTTGCTTTAACTGATTCACACTCAAATCCTGTCCCCTTCAGCATCAATTTGACCTAGGGGGCAAGGTCTGGCAAGTACGCTGGATGTTCCAACACTGTGATGCCATGTTTTGCGAGAAACGCCTTCACAGACAAAGCAGGATAGGTTGATGCATTGTCTTGGTGAAGCATCCAGGACTTGGTTTTCCACAAATTGGGTCTTCTCACATGCTCACGAAGGGCCGTTAAAACCTCGATGTAAAAATGCTGATTGATCCTCGGGGACCCAGTGAACGTAGACAATGCCATGAATGTCAAAAAAGACAATCATCATTGCTTTGGATTTGGTCATTCTGGCTTTTTTGGGCTCTTCCAATGCACGGATTGCCTCTTAGTTTCTGGATCGTACATAAAAAATCACGATTCGTCACAAGCCTTGTCTAACAAGCCTGGATCGATGTTGGTTAGAATGTCTGTACAAATGTTCCTTCTTGACTCCTTTTGCTCGGAAGTGAGGAGTTTTGGCACCAATTTTGCGCACACCTTGCGCATGTTAAATTTTTCATGCAAAATCTGTCTAACAATTTCTTTGTCCATTCCTGTCCTTGCAGCAAGAACTCGATATCAGACGACGATCTTCGCGATTTAATTTGCCAATTTTCTCAAAGTTGTCATTCATTGAAGACGTTGAGGGCAGTCCTGGGCGTGAATAGTTATTCGGCCATCTTTGAATGGTTTAAACCATGGAAATTGTTTGTAACACTGTGAAATTAGAATACATGGAAGCTGGTAGCTCTCAGTGAACGAAAAATTATTATTTTTCCTATATTAAGTTTGGCTGGAATCTACCCAACCCGTCTAGTTAAGGATTAATTAACGCACAAAGCCTGAATTCCCGGGTAAAAAAAAAACAATAACACTCACAGAATTGCGCAATAGCACTGCAAAGTGAAACTTAAACTAACCAGAAAACAAAAGTGTTCAGGCGTGATCCTATCTGCGCCCACCGATCGTCACCGCTTGCCACCTATGTAATACCTTTTTAGCGGGAAAGTTGTATGTAAAAAAACATTCAACTGTCGAAATTCGAATTTTTTAAAGGTCAACTATTGGAAGTGTCGTATTATCGATATTGTTGAATTATGGTTTGTTATTTGATAGGCCGGAGGTCGGGACATCAGAACATGGTCGAGGCTATACTGTACCTTATAATTTGTATAAATTATTCTGTTGCATGCTTTTGTTTTGTTGGGTTTATGAGAAATTAGGAAAGGGAGGAGAGAGTTGTAAATGGAGTTTTTTGTATTTCGAAGAATAAAGTTAATCAATAATATTTTCTTCTTTTTAATTTACTGGAAAAAGGAAATCTAACAAAGTTAATCAGCAATTAACTCTTTCAATTTGAATTAAGAAGTTGAACCAATATATCTAGAGAGATGTATCAGTTATAGGAATTTAAAATCTAGAAAATAGAGGAGAGATTAATAAATTCTATCCTCAAACAGTAACTAGTGTACAGCTAGTGTACTAGTGTAACTAGTGTACAGCTAGTGTACTAGTGTAACTAGTGTACAGCTAGTGTACTAGTGTAACTAGTGTACAGCTAGTGTACTAGTGTAACTAGTGTACAGCTAGTGTACTAGTGTAACTAGTGTACAGCTAGTGTACTAGTGTAACTAGTGTACAGCTAGTGTACTAGTGTAACTAGTGTACAGCTAGTGTACTAGTGTAACTAGTGTACAGCTAGTGTACTAGTGTAACTAGTGTACAGCTAGTGTACTAGTGTAACTAGTGTACAGCTAGTGTACTAGTGTAACTAGTGTACAGCTAGTGTACTAGTGTAACTAGTGTACAGCTAGTGTACTAGTGTAACTAGTGTACAGCTAGTGTACTAGTGTAACTAGTGTACAGCTAGTGTACTAGTGTAACTAGTGTACAGCTAGTGTACTAGTGTAACTAGTGTACAGCTAGTGTGGTTGTTGCTTTATGCCATTTCCCCAATTGAGATCTCAAGCTGGTTGCTACAACAAATTTATACTTATGCTAAGGTGAAACGCTATTTAAAACCTACTTCAAAGAGTAACTATATTTTGATATGAAAAAGATAGAATGTAAAATAAGGTTTTCAAAGTTTTACCTTAGCATAGAGTATAAATAGATATTTGGAAGAATATTTGTTGAGTACTTAACTATAAATTTACAACTTGCACCTTATAGCTTCCTATTCTCTCTAAAGTAGAACCTATATTTCCAACATCAGACAGTTATAATGTGAATGACTGTGTGTTTTATATTGACTGAGGTGTTGTCAGCAATGATCATCATGTTGTGTTCCCAGCTCGCTCGGCCCTTCCTAGCCTCCAGGATGGCCTTCTCCAACAAGGTGGAAAAAAGTGAGTTATTTGTGGTAGTCTTCTGTTACACCTGCAGCCATGGTGACACATATGTTGTGTTTCTATGGTACCCCCTAACTTGTCCTAGTGCCATGCTAATTCCATGGAGTGCAGGCATCAACCAGGTGACCCTGCTGGGCCGTGTGGGGGCCAACCCCCAGCAGAAGGGAGGAGCCACCAATCCTGTCATGACATTCAACCTGGCCACCAACACCAATTACAGACATGGCTCAGGTACCTCCATGTGTTGGACAAAGTATCCTCCAGCTATTGAAGATGTGAAGTTCCACACATGGGATTAATGAACTGCCCTGGTGCGCAGGGGAGTTCCGTCAGAAAACTGAGTGGCACAGGATCACAGTCTTCAGACCTTACCTTCGGGACACCGTTCAGAATCACCTGAAGAAGGGGTGAGTTTGGCTTCCCCTGTGACACCTTTCAAAAGTGTTTGCTGCAGTAAAGCTTTGATATTCTGACTTCCTTCCATACTGACGTTAGTCCGTAGAACCCACATCTTGTTGGAAGGTTCCGTGTGTAGTAATGGTACCAAATATTGTGGGCAGAGCAGGGATTGTGTGAACCATTACAGTGTTTGCTGCTCTACCGCTATTTAGGTTGACTGTGTGGGTGGAAGGCTGGTTAAACCGTTTGGTTTTCGACCACCGGTTCAATTCCCGTATTGGACACTTTTTTCTGTTTAAAAAAAAAAAAAAGCTCCAATGGCCCCCAATTCTTGCAAAAGTCCAACCCCACCAGCGAGTGCAAGTAACCAAACGGGGCTCTGGCACATTTGTAAGTGCAAAGTCGAACGGCTTTTCACATGTGTAGACATGTGGTGCGCTTACAGTAAAAAGCAGTTGCTAACTACCCACCATGATTATCATGGCCTGTACCACGTGTACTAGGGATAAGCAAAAAAAAAAAAGGTTGATTGTGTGTGCAGCCACCGGGTGTTGATTCAGGGCAAGCTGATGTACGGCTCCATGAAGGATGCCAATGGAAACTCCTTCCCCACCACCACCATTGCTGCAGGTAGGTAATCTCTATTGATGTTGTTGACATTTTTTTGTGAAAATTATTTCACAATACCAACTAAATCAAAATAAATTTTAGCTCCAAATCAAATTATGACAATGGCTTTGTCATTCCATTGAGTGGCTCCACTCCATGTAAACTTGAGATAACCTTTGTTAAGAAATATTTGTGTAAACCTTTGTAGCCTGGTGTCGGTCTGAGCGGGGTGTTGGTGCAGATGACGTGATCTTCCTGAGCAGGACGAGGGCGGAAGATATGGAGCAAAGGGAAGAAGAGTTCCACGAGGAAGTTGAAGAAGAAATTCCTGAAAATCTCTCAGAAGACATGAGGGAAACCAAGTTGTAATATAATGTCTAGATAGTCTCAACCCATCTGTTAGTCACTTGGAGAAATAAAGTGTTTTGCTCCGACATAACTCTGTGCTAACTATCCAGCATTTGGAGCCATTCATGTTCACTTTGAATCACCTCAGCTGTAGTTGAACCCCCAGCATGATCTGCCAGTGACTCAGAAGTTCTTGCTGCAGAACAGTGGCACCACATAAGTGTTGACAAGCCACACTGGGGAATGCCGACTCACAGCAAGTTGTTCCATTTTTTAAAGTTACAAAGGTTGTTACAAAAGTAATTTGACCATAACTGAAAGTAATAAATATTAAATAAAATGGTGACAATGTTGTTGCCGAAATGTTACACACTAATAAATTATTTGGATTAGGTCTTATTTTCTTTTATTATAATCTATAATCCAAATTGTGCTTTATCAGTAACTAGACGTATGACCCGGCTTCGCCCGAGAATTCCCCCATTGCAATTTCCTTCATACTGAAAATACATCGATAATAAATATTAGAAGTGCCATAGAATAGCAATACAGAAGTAACACATAAACTACAGGAAAAAAGTGTGTGTGATGGCAAAAATTGTATTATATTAGTGTTTAGGTATTTGATTTAATTAATATAGTTGATATAATAATATATATTTATATGATATATAATACTAGCGGATGTACCCGGCTTCGCCCGAGGTTTTACCCGAGTAAAGGTTTGTCTAACGAACATTTGTTAAAACAATTCTCTATAAACTTATAAAAAAAAAAAAAAGATATATTTTGATAATTTGAAACTTGTAAATTTGAATCTCTCGATAAAGTGAACATTTTTTCCCGGTCCCTGTGTGCCGTGTCATCCTGAATTTTGTCTTTCCTAATTTTCTACATTACAAAATCATTGTTTTATCTAGTGAACATTTTTTCCCGGTCCCTTGAAAAATACTCGATAAGTTGAATAAAATCAAGATTAATTGGTTCCCTCGGTAATTGGAAGTTAAAGGAATAGTATCTTCGCCTTGAATTGTATCATTATTCTTGTCTCAAATAAATTGCCGTGTCATCCTGAGATAATCTTACTTTTGATAAATAATCTTTAAGATAATAAACTTAGTGATAATAAAACTTATAGATAAAAAAACTTGTATCATCATCACAATGGTGGCGCTGCTTGCGAGTTAAATCTACAAATCTGCCAATAACTCTAAGGATATTCAAGAAATTATTTTTCAAAAACCTTCCCGGGGATATACCTAATAATATCCCAAATTTTCACGGCGATTGGATGTATGGTTTTTGAATCTATAGAGTACACACAGACAGACATTCAATTTTATATATATATAGATGAATGAGTTTTAAAAATTGTAAAAAAAAAAATGCATCGGCCGGGAATTGAACCCGGGCCGCCCGCGTGGCAGGCAAGCATTCTTCCACTGAACCACCAATGCTTATAAAAAATGGCCATATTTGGGTATTCATTCCATTCCGGATTACTCGGCGTAAAAAAAAAGTTCTTCAAATTAAAAAAATAAATAGCCAAAAATACTAATCAAAATGTAGCCGAAAATTTTCCTCAGGTTTATAAAAAGCGACATGCAAAATTTGGTACCAATTGGTTCAGTAGTTTTTGAGTTTATCGCGAAACAGACAGACAGACATTGACTTTTATATATATAGAGATAAATATTGTTAATTCAAATTTTGTACATTTATAAATCAAATATTTGTGAAGGTATTATTTAAAATATTCTCCAGCGGAGTCCATACATTTCCACTGGCGTTGAACCCACGCTGTAAATCTGCTTTGGGGAATATGCTGGAGGTCAATACTCTGTGTAGGCCTTCAAATCTTTGTCGCCATTGGGGAGAATAAATAGAAGTGACGAGGTGCCAAATCTATGTGGGTTGTGGAACCAGCCAATAGCTTCTGGTCTGGAAGAAGGTGTGCAGTCATGATGCAATTTGACAGATTTAACAGGAATCTCTGGTCGAATAGTTCCCCTAAGTTTTTATAAAGTTAAAAGATTAAAGTGAACACACTGTTCCCAGTGCTACCTTCTTCTAGAAAATCAATCAGTATTACACCTCACATTTCTCAAAAGACAATTACATCCCCTTTTTGGATGACCTCTGCGCTTTGAATTTTTTTTTTCTTAGGTGAGCCGGGCCATTCTAATGATTGCCTTATTTTCGGGTCATAATATTTGCCACTATATTTGATCCAGTAGCTTTTAGCATAGTTAAACCCTTTGATCAGGAGTTAGTTTCCTTTGAATCCATTTTGAACAGATTATAACCTAGATGCCAATCATTCAGTATATTACACAACTCTCGATCATGACGACCTTGTCTTTGTTTCCAGCCCTCCCACTACCTGGTTTGTCACCAGTCTCACCACTTCCGAATATTTTCATCCATCTTCTCACATTGGTAACATCCATTGTGGCTTCTTTGTTCACATGTTTCAGTGTCTGGTGAACTCTGAACATCCCTCCATTTCCAAAAAATCAATAACAGCTTTGTTTCTGTCTTGAAACCATGCTTTTACTTAAGGTATCTGAAAACAAAATGAATACAGGTCTACAAAAAAAAACTTTTTTTGCCAGAGAAAACTCTCTAAAGTAGCTTTTCATGCTGAATTCAAAAAATGAAATCAGAAGTTTTACATCACTCATAGTTCTTGCAGGATAACCATTTTTTCTATAAATTGATATATTCAGTAATAATGCAGAAAATATTACGTAAGCATTTTTTAAGTAAACATCATTACATTAGCTAGCGCTTTATTTTGGACAAGAAGAGTTGATATGTGGAGCCAAAAGCTTTATTTTATTTGTTATTAATTAAATTTTGCTCTTTAAGAATCATAAATATTGATTTATATATAAAATTATTGAATTTTTAATTAATATGTTTATTTTATATGTTTTGCTTTCAACTCAAAAATAACAAGCTCTGGAATGTTATTTGCTCAATAACAGTTTTAATATATATATTTAAATTGAACCTAACGATTTGTTTAATAGATTTGCATCAGAAGTGACAGGTAAATTTGAAGTGATCAGTTTATTCTTCTCTATCGATTTGCTTTTATAAATCGTGTGCACTAGACTGTGTCAGTATGCCGAGGCGTTGCATTAATATTCCTGATATTTTCTATTACATTTGTGGCGAATTTAAAGTTCAAAGGCAAAACTTTACACTGCTCATCAAAAAGTGCTATCAACTTTATTTTGGCTGTAAAGTCGGTGACCAAGATAAGACTTGGGCTCCTCATCATTGTTGTGAAATTTGTGCTCGACGTCTTACAGGGTAGATTAAAGGTGAACGTCATATGCCTTTTGCGGCTCCAATGATATGGAGGGAACCTAAAGACCATACCATCAGACTTATTTTTGTTTGACAAAGACTATAGGTATTACATCCAAATCAAGACATACAGTTGAATATCCAGATTTGCCTTCTGCTATGAGAACGGTTCCTCCTAGTGATATTTTACCTGTTATAAAAATTCGAAACTATTTTAAATGCGCAAGATTCTTTTTGAAATTAAACAATTTCTACTGCCCTTACTGAAATGGAAAAATTAATGGGAGGGCCTGGCTCATCAGTGGTGAACCCTCCCAGTGGTTTCGCCAGTTTAATCTACCATACCGCTGTTATATTGCATTTTTGGAACTTCCTTTTATAGTGATACTGTTGCTAGACTCTTTGAATGGGTATTTAGAAGAACTATGGACATAGGCTTTGAGGACAGTAGAATTACATACATTTATAAATATATAATATGCTTCGAGCAATCGCTCTTTCGCAAATATCAAATTGTTTCTTTTATAAAAGAGGGTTCACCACTGATGAGCCAGGCCCTTCCATTAATTTTTCCATTGCAGTAAGGGCAGTAGAAATTGTTTAATTTCAAAAAGAATCTTACGCGTTTAAAAAAGTTTCAAATTTTGATAACAGATGGCGCGCTAGTGCATCATATATTTTACCTGTGCCACAGCCTCCTGAAAATGTAATATTTACTGACGATGATTCAGATAGACGAGAGCAACAGTGGGATGACACAGATTTTGAAGCAGGTGCTTCATCTGAACCTCATTTGTTAACCCAAGGAGATTTGAACGACCTCGTACGTGATTTAGATTTATCCAAAAAACAGAGTGAACTTTCAGGCTCTAGGTTAAAAGACTGGAATCTGCTGCATGAAGACACAAAAGTATGCTTTTTCGCAAGCATCAAGATGAATTTCAAGACTTCTTTTCACAAGAGAATGATTTAGTATATTGCAATGATGTTGTTAGTCTAATGGAAGCGCTTGGTTATGACCATGATACAGAAGAGTGGCGTTTATTCGTTGATTCTTCAAAAATTAGTTTGAAAGCTGTTCTCCTTCACAACGGAAATAAGTTCCCATCAGTGCCAATAGCACATGCATCCAACATGAAAGAGACTTACGAAAACATGAAACTGCTTTTGAAAAAGATAGAATATGAAAGATACGGTTGGAAAATATGCAGCGGTTTGAAAGCCATTGCTCTCTTGAGTGGATTACAGCTTGGATATACAAAATTTTGTTGTTTTCTGTGCGAGTGGGATAGCAGAGATAGGGAAAGGCATTACATTAAAAAAAGCTGGCCAAACCGTGAAATCTTTACTCCAGGACATAAAAATATTGTAAATCCTCCCCAGATCGATTCAGCAAATATTTACTTACCACCATTACATATTAAACTGGGATTAATGAAGAACTTTGTCAAGGCAATGGATCGAAATGCCAGTGGATTCGCCTACCTAAAACAAAGATGTTCTAGCATAAGTGATGCGAAAATTAAAGAAGGCATTTTCATTGGACCTCAGATTCGAGAATTGCTGCAGGATGGAAATTTTCAAAATAGTTTGAATGAAGTTGAAGCAGCAGCATGGAATTCCTTTAGAAACGTTTTCAAGAACTTCTTAGGAAGTGTCAAGGTTGAAAATTACCGAGACATAGTTAATGATCTGTTGCTTTCCTACAAGGCACTGGGATGTAACATGTCTCTCAGGATCCATTTCCTGCATTCACATCTAGATTTCTTTCCAGACAATCTTGGTGCAGTTAGCGATGAGCATGGTGAGAGGTTTCATCAAGATATATCAAGCATGGAGAAGCGGTACCAAGGTAAATGGAGTCCCGGTATGCTTGCTGACTACTGCTGGACACTCAAGAGGGATGTACCGCAAGCAAAGTATAGAAGAAAATCCACTGTCACTACTTTTCATTGAAATAAATATATTTTGTTTATATAGGCCTATATATCAAAAACATTTCCAAATTTCAAGTAGGTGTATCTCAAAAATCTTGCGTGATAGAAAAACTAATGGTATATTTGGAATCAATTTGGGGCAAAGAAAAATAATTTTTGATTTTTATGCAAAAATGCTTACATAATATTTTTTGCTGTATTTATCCCAATACCAAGTTACACTAGAAACACCATCAGGTTCTCTTGGGCAAAAATGTTGTTGACCAGTGTTATTAGATAAGGCTTTATGTAACAAAATAAAATTTAAATAAAATAGGTCAAATATTGTTAGAGTTATGGCCAATTATTTTTGGAACGCCCCTAGTAGTACTAGTCAAAAATGGGAGTTTACTATTGTTATAATTTTATTTTAACTCTGCCTTTGCCGGTCCCAAGCCCGGATGAAAAAGGAGGAGGGGGAGCAGTAACAAACTTGCTAAAAAACCTGGGTTCAGCTGGCCCGGCTGATACAGAGGGTGTTTCCTTTCAAATGAAACGATTTCAAACGTCCGTTAGAACTTTATTTTTCGAACGTGAATTTTTTTCATGTGTTCTATGTGCTTCCCCTTCTTCTTGGCTATCTCCCTGCATCGGACTTTCCAAGCTGCAAACACTTCCTTGACTTTGGAGAGCGAAACATTCGACCACTCCTCTTGTGCGGCTTTCCAAAGTCCGGCCTCAGTTTTGGGACATCGGTTGAAGAGCCGTTGTTTCAACATACCGAACCCGTAAAAATCCAGTGGGCTGGCGTCGGGAGACTTCACTGGAATGTCCGAGTTCCTGATAAAATTTAGGCCTAGGGTGTCCTTCATTTCTTGTAGGAACTGTTGGGTTTTGTTGGAGGTATGGGAAGAGGCTTTGTCGTGATGAAGGAACACTTTGTCCATTTCCCCTGGGTAAAGGTCCTTCAGTTGTTCGATGATAGGTTTCAGAACGCATTCTATATAGAATTCTGAGTTCACCTTCACCTTCGATGGAACCTTTATGAGCGGAAGGACTCCACGGCCAGTCATTACCCCGACAACCATGAAACCTTTAGGGAAAGTTTCGGAGCATTGGTGAACCCAATTATCTGGGACCTGATTGCCTCTTTTGATGTAACAGATCTTCCGGATTCCATTGCAATACGTCACATACATCCATGCTTCGTCCAATGTTGCAGTATATTCCGATCTGGAACCGGCCAGGTGTTCCTCGTAGAGCTTCCGGGCATTCGTTGCACGGTTTTTCATGTGGAAAGGGGTGAGCTTGTGAACCTTGCCTTTTCGTCGGGTATCCAGTTCCAAATCTTTGTGAATGATGTTATTTATCGTTTTTAGCGATGTTCCACACATTCTGGAAAGTTGGCGCTGAGATGGTGGATTTTCAGTAGTTGCTAGCCGCTTTACCTTGGAAACCGTGGCGGGGGTCCGCACCGGACGTGGTCGATCGACTTGAAATTTTTGCCCATTGGATTCAGCTTCCCTTTTCTTTCCGATGCCATTTACTACCCTACATATTGTAGCTTTGCCAACATCTAGTCCTTCTGCTTTTAGCTTTTTCACTATGACGCTATAACTGTTTCCTTCTTTGGAAAGCCGCACAAGAGGAGTGGTCGAATGTTTCGCTCTCCAAAGTCAAGGAAGTGTTCGCAGCTTGGAAAGTCCGATGCAGGGAGATAGCCAAGAAGAAGGTGAAGCACATAGAACACATGAAAAAAATTCACGTTCGAAAAATAAAGTTCTAACGGACGTTTGAAATCGTTTCATTTGAAAGGAAACACCCTCCGTAGTACCCTGTAAGGGCTCCTAATCCAGGGATACAGGATGAGCAGCCTTTGTACTCCATGTTAGGAGCAGCTGCACATGGCATCTGTTCCTCATGTCAGAGGTGGCCATTTCTTTTGGAGCTAAGTCGGCCTGCCACTGAGTAGTGCTCCCAGTCTTAATGACAAAGGCAGACACATTCTACTCCACCCAGTCATGATGGTTGTCAAACAGACACCATCAAGGGTCACAACTTGATATCATAATATGATTGAGTGGAGATAAGAAAGAAGATAATTTTATTTTTATATTTTAAGAAAGTCAAAATTTCTATAAAAGCCATTTAGCTAGGAAATACTTGCTCCAACTTGCTGAACCAACAAGGATAACATGGTTGTCTACCCTACTGCTGTAATATTCCTTTTATACTGACCTCTGGGGAAAGGTATTTTAAATGAAATATTGTATAGTGAAATAATTGTATAATATTTATCATCCCCAGGCCATGATAATCATGGTGGGTAGTATTTGAATTTTACTGTAAGTAAAATGTGGAAAACAGTTTGACTTTTGCACTGGGGTTGGACTTTTTCAAGAATCAGGGGCCATTGAACGTCTTTTTAATTGGAAAAAAGTGTTCAATGCAGGATCCGATCACAGATTGCAGTGTGGTTCCCTAAACAACAGCATGTTCCACATGACGCCTCACAACAGAGTCACAACTTTATTCTCCCTTCTGATTCTATGCGCGATGTCTCGGGTGAGTGATGAGGGAGGGCAGATGTCAAGGCGGGTTGACGAGCCAGTTCCAGGGGATGTAGACCACTCCGTCTGTCATCACGGAGAAGTAGTGGCAGACGTGTAGCCGGCAGCCATGGAGCAGCGGCCTCAAGGCTTCCACGTTGTTCAACAGGGCAGAGAGACAGTGCACCATGCGGTCTGGGGTCACACTGTCATCTTTGGACAGAGACTCGAGGCCTAGCTCACCCAGGCATCGGTGATAGCACTTCCATTCCTGGCTGCGGGTTCTGCCGCCACATCACGTGGTTTGTTACACAAGTTCACAATTCTGTAGTGAGAACCAGCTGTTGCCAAACTGCCTGATGACTTCAGTGCCTATATTCTTCTGCTTCTTATTTGAAAATTTATTTTCACCAGAAATATCTGTAAAACATATATCGCCATAGATATGGTTACTTCTATTACTATTCTTGAAAAAAATCTTCAAAAAACAACCCAATGCAGTTAAACACCTACTCCTTGTAGCGCTGGGTGACCACCACGGCCTCGGCCATGTTCTGGGAGATGAAGTCCACCAGTATGGGGGCCGGGCAGGAGGAGGGGGCGATCAGCTGCCCTGTGGGGGAGAGCATTAGGGGACCGGAAGCCCTGCAACATTTCTCCCGCACTCAGAGTCCACAAGAAATGTAATCCCAGGAGATATTTGGCCCGATGCAAAATTAAATTTGCCCCAATTATGTTCATTTTATATTGCATTCTCTACCAACTGGTGTTTTGAATTTGACCCAATCTCTTGATCACACCATTGGATCAAACTGGACTTGTGGGATTATTTACACATGACAAGGTGACTGGTGTTTGTGGCTGCTAAATTGTCAGCTACAAATATCTCAACTATGTGACTGACCCTCTCCAAGAAATATTAGACCAGCTGATCAGCCGGGGGTCAAAATTCAGGCCAAGCACCCAACTCACCCTTCCACCACCAACTGAAGGTGATCCATCCTACGCGGCCAGTTTGACGGAAGCCCATGGTTCCACCGGTAGCGATATAGGGCAGCAGTTAGCCTGCGGAGGTTGTTGAGGCGACAATCCACCATTACTGACGGCTGGAACTTCCTGTGATCCACCCTGATTCCCCGTAGGACTTCTGACAACCCTCGCTCCACTTCTGGAACCTGTGGCAACTTGGCTGTCAGTTCGGGGATTTGACGGATCATCTGTACACACGATGGTTCGTGAGGACTTGTGTACACAGGACCTCATTGGCTGCTTACCACATGTAGGGTCAAGGTGAGAAGCTTTCCAACAATAAATGTTTCTGAATTCTACATTCAATAATGGGGAGGTGGGGAAACAGTGGGGTACAACAATGTGGAAGTAGGGAAACAGTGGGAGACAACAATGTGGAAGTAGGGAAACAGTGGGAGACAACTATGTGGAAGTAGGGAAACAGTGGGAGACAACAATGTGGAAGTAGGGAAACAGTGGGAGACAACAATGTGGAGGTGGGGAAACAGTGGGAGACAACAATGTGGAGGTGGGGAAACAGTGGGACACAAAAATGTGGAAGTAGGGAAACAGTGGGAGACAACAATATGGAAGTAGGGAAACAGTGGGAGACAACAATGTGGAAGTAGGGAAACAGTGGGAGACAACAATGTGGAGGTGGGGAAACAGTGGGAGACAACAATGTGGAGGTGGGGAAACAGTGGGAGACAACAATGTGGAGGTGGGGAAACAGTGGGACACAAAAATGTGGAAGTAGGGAAACAGTGGGAGACAACAATATGAAAGATAACAATTTGGAGGTAGGGAAACAGTGGGAGACAACAATGTAGAGGTGGGGAAACAGTGGGGTACAACAATGTGGAAGTAGGGAAACAGTGGGAGACAACAATGTGGAAGTGGGGAAACAGTGGGAGACAACAATGTGGAAGTGGGGAAACAGTGGGAGACAACAATGTGGAGGTGGGGAAACAGTGGGAGACAACAATGTGTAGGTGGGGGAAACAGTGGGAGACAACAATGTGGAGGTGGGAAAACAGTAGGAGACAACAATGTGGAAGTAGGGAAACAATGGGAGACAACAATGTGGAAGTAGGGAAACAGTGGGAGACAACAATGTGGAGGTGGGGAAACAGTGGGAGACAACAATGTAGAGGTGGGGAAACAGTGGGAGACAACAATGTGGAAGTAGGGAAACAGTGGGAGACAACAATGTGGAGGTGGGGAAACAGTGGGAGACAACAATGTGGAAGTAGGGAAACAGTGGGAGACAACAATGTAGAGGTGGGGAAACAGTGGGAGACAACAATGTGGAGGTGGGGAAACAGTGGGAGACAACAATGTGGAGGTGGGGAAACAGTGGGAGACAACAATGTAGAGGTGGGGAAACAGTGGGAGACAACAATGTGGAGGTGGGGAAACAGTGGGAGACAACAATGTGGAGGTGGGGAAACAGTGGGAGACAACAATGTGGAGGTGGGGAAACAGTGGGAGACAACAATGTGGAGGTGGGGAAACAGTGGGAGACAACAATGTAGAGGTGGGGAAACAGTGGGAGACAACAATGTGGAGGTGGGGAAACAGTGGGAGACAACAATATGAAAGTAGGGAAACAGTGGGAGACAACAATGTGGAAGTGGGGAAACAGTGGGAGACAACAATGTGGAGGTGGGGAAACAGTGGGAGACAACAATGTGGAGGTGGGGAAACAGTGGGAGACAACAATGTGGAGGTGGGGAAACAGTGGGACACAAAAATGTGGAAGTAGGGAAACAGTGGGAGACAACAATATGGAAGATAACAATTTGGAGGTAGGGAAACAGCGGGAGACAACAATGTAGAGGTGGGGAAACAGTGGGAGACAACAATGTGGAGGTGGGGAAACAGTGGGAGACAACAATGTGTAGGTGGGGAAACAGTGGGAGACAACAATGTGGAGGTGGGGAAACAGTGGGAGACAACAATGTGGAAGTGGGGAAACAGTGGGAGACAACAATGTGTAGGTGGGGAAACAGTGGGAGACAACAATGTGGAGGTGGGGAAACAGTGGGACACAAAAATGTGGAAGTAGGGAAACAGTGGGAGACAACAATATGAAAGATAACAATTTGGAGGTAGGGAAACAGTGGGAGACAACAATGTAGAAGTAGGGAAACAGTGGGAGACAACAATGTGGAGGTGGGGAAACAGTGGGAGACAACAATGTGGAAGTAGGGAAACAGTGGGAGACAACAATGTAGAGGTGGGGAAACAGTGGGAGACAACAATGTGGAGGTGGGGAAACAGTGGGAGACAACAATGTGGAGGTGGGGAAACAGTGGGAGACAACAATGTAGAGGTGGGGAAACAGTGGGAGACAACAATGTGGAAGTGGGGAAACAGTGGGAGACAACAATGTGGAGGTGGGGAAACAGTGGGAGACAACAATGTGGAGGTGGGGGGGGAAACAGTGGGAGACAACAATGTAGAGGTGGGGAAACAGTGGGAGACAACAATGTGGAGGTGGGGGAAACAGTGGGAGACAACAATGTGGAGGTGGGGAAACAGTGGGAGACAACAATATGAAAGTAGGGAAACAGTGGGAGACAACAATGTGGAAGTGGGGAAACAGTGGGAGACAACAATGTGGAGGTGGGGAAACAGTGGGAGACAACAATGTGGAGGTGGGGGAAACAGTGGGAGACAACAATGTGGAGGTGGGGAAACAGTGGGAGACAACAATGTGGAGGTGGGGAAACAGTGGGACACAAAAATGTGGAAGTAGGGAAACAGTGGGAGACAACAATATGGAAGATAACAATTTGGAGGTAGGGAAACAGCGGGAGACAACAATGTAGAGGTGGGGAAACAGTGGGAGACAACAATGTGGAGGTGGGGAAACAGTGGGAGACAACAATGTGTAGGTGGGGAAACAGTGGGAGACAACAATGTGGAGGTGGGGAAACAGTGGGAGACAACAATGTGGAAGTGGGGAAACAGTGGGAGACAACAATGTGTAGGTGGGGAAACAGTGGGAGACAACAATGTGGAGGTGGGGAATCAGTGGGAGACAACAATGTGGAGGTGGGGAAACAGTGGGACACAAAAATGTGGAAGTAGGGAAACAGTGGGAGACAACAATATGAAAGATAACAATTTGGAGGTAGGGAAACAGTGGGAGACAACAATGTAGAGGTGGGGAAACAGTGGGAGACAACAATGTGGAGGTGGGGAAACAGTGGGAGACAACAATGTGGAACTGGGGAAACAGTGGGAGACAACAATGTGGAAGTGGGGAAACAGTGGGAGACAACAATGTGTAGGTGGGTAAACAGTGGGAGTCAACAATGTGTAGGTGGGTAAACAGTGGGAGACAACAATGTGGAGGTGGGTAAACAGTGGGAGTCAACAATGTGGAAGTAGGGAACAGTGGGAGACAAAAATGTGTAGCTGGGGAAACAGTGGGAGACAACAATGTGGAAGACAACAATTTGTAGGTAGGGAAACAGTGGGAGACAACAATGCAAAAATAGGGAAACAGTGGGAGACAACAATGCAAAAATAGGGAAACAGTGGGAGACAACAATGCAAAAATAGGGAAACAGTAGGAGATAACAATGTGGAGGCAGGGAAACAGTGGGAAACAATGGAGAAACATGAAGCAGGATATACACTTGACAAAACCATTCACATACAGTCGAACCTCTTTAATTCAACACCCCAAGGGATCAGAGCTTTCGGTTGAATTAAAGGAAGTGTTGAATTAAAGTTATTCAGATGATTAGCTAATCATCTAACTCGCTAACAAATTATATATTTTTTAAATAGCTTTGTAATATAAATTGATCATATTATTTAAAATCATTGTAAGTGTACTTTTTGTATTATTTTTATTTTCATAATTAACTTTAGTATCAGGGACAAAATGGCAATAATACATATTTTTGAAACATAAATAATTACAAATAATATTTTATTCTAATTAAATAATATAGCAGTTGAAAGGAAATAAATATGGAAAATAAAAAGAAAATTTAAAAATAATCATGAAGATCTTTTTAAAAATTCCTTTATAGATGTCTGTTTTTGCACTGAAATCCTATTCAGAATGTATTCCAGATGGTCTATTTTAAAAAAAACATGCATGTCTTTCCTCCTCTGAAATGTCTTTTAAATAACAAAGAGTTTTTATTGTATTAAAGACATCCACTGCTGCTGCAGGTGTTATTGATTTTGTGTTTAAATATTTTATAATAACATGGAAATGGAATGTAGGGGACATGTAAATTATTGTTTGTATTTCTATTTTATGTAAATTTTATTTGCTTTTGAAAATTCATATTTTTTGTTGCAAATATGCAAAATTTTTATCTAATTTATATATATATTTTCCTATTTGATTGAATTTATTATTATTCTTCCTCTCATTCTTTTTTGGTTGCCTGAACAAAATAGCCATAGCGAGGTGTAGCCATAGTGATCGTAATAAAAAGGCTTGATTTTATAAAGAAATTATTATGTGGAGTGTCATTGCTTAACCACCACATAAACTGGTGAGCCGAACAAAAGAACAAGCACGACGAATTGATAAAATGAAAAGTGAGGAAACTGAAATAGTTGAGACCTATAAGGTAAATATTAAACTTCCACCTTTCTGGATTGAAAGACCTGATATATGGTTCCATCAAGTAGAGGCTCAGTTCTTGATAAATAATATAAAGTCCGAAAATACGAGGTTCAATTATTTAATCGCTCAATTGGACCCAAAGTATGTCGAAAACCTCTGGGATATAATTACCTCTAAAGAAATAAATAAAGGCAAAAGAGAGACTTCTTAGAATATTCAAAGATGGCGAATCAAAAAGAATTCGAAAACTGCTATCGGGAATTGAACTAGGTGATCTAAAGCCTAGCCAGCTGTTGCAGAAATTAAGATCATTAGCAACAGAGGACTTATCCGATAAATTTATAAAGACGCTATGGCTCGAAAAACTACCACAGGCAATTCAGCAAATTTTAATAATTAGCGAGGAAGAGCTCGACAAATTGGCAGTAATGGCTGAAAGAATAGCCAAATTAAACCCCAAGACGGAGATCTACGAGGCAGATAAGCCGGAGAATGAAACAAAAATGTTATTAAAAAAAATAGAATCTCTGGAACAGAAAATAGAAAGTATGAAAATGGAGCATCAAGGTAGATCTCGTGAATGAAGATTACGTGATTATACTACAATGCGCGCTCCCGTTCCCGAGCTAAGGGCGGATATAATCCAAGAGGAAAATTTTGCTATTTCCATTATAGGTATGGAAAAAAATGCCTACCTGGAAAATGTAAAAAGCCATGTGAATGGGTCAATGCGGAAAACTCCAACCAGCAGTAAGTGGTGCGACGCACTCTGCTGCTGGACAGAACATACGTCGCAATAGCCGTTTATTCGTAAGTGACAAAAAAACTGGCATGCGATTCTTGGTGGATAGTGGAGCCGATATTTCCTTAATACCTTACAAAGGAAAACTTGGGACCACCCTGAACGATTTCAAGCTCTATGCAGCCAATGGAACGAAAATTTCCACGTACGGTACTCAAATATTATCTTTGGATCTTGGTCTACGGCGACAATTCCAATGGCCATTTGTAATAGCTAAAACCAACAGGGGTATACTTGGAGCGGATTTTCTAAATAATTTCAAATTAATCCTCGATATTAATAGAAGACAATTGATTGACGGTATAACAAACCTGACAATAAAAGGTGATATCTGCTCAATCTCTGAAGAGACTTTTAGCTCTTATAGAACAACATCAAATTTTTCTAAACTATTGGCTAATTACCCAGATATTACGAGGCCCAACGTAGGAATAATGAAAGCTAATCACGATGTGAAGCACTTTATAATAACAAAAGGACCACCAGTGTTCTCTAGAGCTCGACCGTTGAATCCAAAAAGATTAAATGAAGCTAAACAAGAGTTCCAATTTATGCTCGAGCATGAAATAATCAGGCCATCCAAATCACAATGGGCTAGTCCACTTCACCTGGTCACCAAAAAAGACGGCACATTAAGACCTTGTAGTGACTACAGAAAACTAAATTCTCAAACCTTGCCTGATCGCTACCCAATACCTAGATTGGAGGACTTTCAGCATATTTTAAGTGGAAAGATGATTTTTTCTAGACTTGATTTGTTTAAAGCCTATTACCAGATCCCCATTGCCAAGGAGGACAAGCCTAAAATAGCCATAATAACTCCATTTGGACTTTATGAGTTTAACGTCATGAGCTTTGGCCTTAGGAATGCACCAGCTACGTTTCAGCGTTGTATTCATGAAGTACTTCGTGGCTTGGATTTTACATTTCCCTATTTGGACGATATATTAGTGGCTTCAGAAACTTATGAAGAACATGAAACCCATTTAAAATTGGTTCTCGAGAAACTACAAACTATGGATTGCGCATAAACATCGCTAAATCTATCTTAGGAGTTGACCAATTGGAATTTCTAGGGCACTGGATAACTAATGGAGGGTCTCAACCGCTTCCATCAAAGGTTCAAACAATTCTAGATTATAAACTGCCAACGACGAAACGGGAATTGCGTACCTTCCTAGGTATGGTAAATTTTTATCGTAGATATCTTGAGAACGCAGCTTCTACGCAGGCTCTTCTTCATGATTATCTGAAATATTCAAAAAAGAATGATAAAAGAAAAATCGATTGGTCAGAAGAAGCCAAGTTGCAATTTGAGGGATGTAAACAAGACTTAGCAAGTACTGCATTATTGTCCTACCCCAACCCTGCACTTCCATTATCGCTCTGTACAGACGCATCTAATAGTGCCATTGGTTCAGTGTTGCAGCAATGTGAAAATAGTTGTTGGAAGCCAATAGCATTCTTTTCGAAGAAGTTAAATAATGCTCAAAAGGTATACAGTACCTATGATAGGGAATTACTTGGAATTTATTTGAGTATTAAAAAATTTAAATATATGTTGGAAGGAGAAGAGAATTCTATATACAGTAAAACCCCTCTATAGTGAACCCCAATGGGACAGAGCTTTTGGTTCACTATAGCCACGGTTCACTATAGACACGGTTTGGCCATTTTTTTGTGCTTTTCAAAATTTTTAGACCGTATAATTAAAGGACAGCCATACACACAAGAAGAGGCTTCCTCTTAATAGTGGTCATTTTGTTTTAATTCCCTTAATTGACCAATTTCCTTACATTAATACTGAATAGAAATCATTAGATGATAGTTTCTTATTGTCATTAGCATACATGTACCTCTATGTCTAATTTCAAAATCAAGACAAATCCTAGGCAAAGTTTTATTAAATATATATTAAAGATATAAAATGATTTTAAAACATCATTATCACATTATATAATACAATGTTTACTTGAAAAAATGGCTCTAACACCTTGTTGCTTCAAAGCACTCTTCAAGCATTGCACCTTTTAAATAAAGTTAATGTGTTTTTCTTCCATTTCATGTTTCCACATATTCTTCTAGGTCTAGATTACGTTTTTTTTTTTTTTTAACCTGCCATGCAAAACATTGCTGACTTTAAAATCACCATAGTTAATGGCATAAAAATAATTTTTGTTTCATCACGGGACCGTTTATTTGGACTTTTTTTTTTTTTTTTTAGCCCTAAAACGTACGATCGCGATCGCGGCAAAAGTTGAAGTTGATTCCTCTTTGTAACAATTTTTAATAACTTTATATTTTATCTTTTATAATAGAAAAGTTATATTCTCTTATTTTAATATGTTCTTAACATTTTGCTATGTTGTTTCACTTTGAAAAGTTCTGAAAATGGCCTTTTTTTTTTTTAATCAAATAATGCTTTTGTTTTAAAATGCCTTTGTTTTCTTCATTTTGGAAGCCATTTGCATTTTTTATATTTCAAATTTAATGGATGCAAAGATATTCTAATTAATAAAAAGTATAATGTGTAAAAATTTATACAACATACAGCAAAAATAAAGTGCAAAAATCAAACAAACAATGCCGATAAATTTATTGTTTTGAAATCGCGATCCGCGAGCTTTAAACATGCTCAAAATTTTGTTTTTTAATTTTTTTTTAAAATTACAATTCTAAGTTCGTTATAAGCATAGTATTTTTAATAGATTTTATCATTTTGGGACCCGAAATAGGTTCGTTATAGGGGTAGTTCGTTATTCTAAAAATCGCAAAGTTCGTTATAACGATGGTATTTTCAATGGAATGGAATTGGGAATCGGCGTGGGTTCGTTATAAGGGAAGGTTCGTTATATCCAGGGTTCGTTATAGCGGGGTTTTACTGTATTCTTTTAGGTCTAGATTTCGTTTTTTTTTTTAACCTGTCATGCAAAACATTGCTGCATAGTTCATTGCATAAAAATATTTTTTTGTTTCATCACGGGACTGTTTATTTGGACTCTTTTTTTTAGCCCTAAAACGTACGATCGCGGCAAAAGTTGAGGTTGATTCTTCTTTGTAACAATTTTTAATAGCTTTATATTTTATTTTTCATAATAGAAAAGTTATATTCTTTTATTTTAATATGTTCTTAACATTTTGCCTGTGTTGTTTCACTTTGAAAAGTCCTGAAAATGGCTTTTTTTTTTTAAATAACGTTTTTTTTTTTAAATGCCTTTGTTTTCTTCAATTTGGAAGCCATTTGCATTTTTTATATTTCAAATTTAATGGATGCAAAGATATTCTATTTAATAAAAAGTATAATGTGTAAAAATTTATACAAAATGCAGCAAAATAAAGTGCAAAAATCAAAACAAACAATGCCGCTAAATTTATTGTTTTGAAATCGCGATCCGCGAGCTGAAACATGCTCAAAATTTTGTTGTTTAATTTTTTTTTTAAATTACAATTCTAAGTTCGTTATAAGCATAGTATTTTTAATAGATTTTATTATTTTGGGACCGAAAATAGGTTCGTTATAGGGGTAGTTCGTTATTTTAAAAATCGCAAAGTTCGTTATAACGATGGTATTTTCAATGGAATGGAATTGGGAATCGGCGTGGGTTCGTTATAAGGGAAGGTTCGTTATATCCAGGGTTCGTATTAGTGGGGTTTTACTGTATTCACTGATCATAAGCCATTAGTATATGCTTTCAAACAAAATAATGAAAAAGCTTCGCGAAGACAACAGAGACAGCTTCAATATATTTCACAATTTTCCACAGACATCCGGCATATTAGTGGTAAAGAAAACATTGTTGCAGATACATTGTCTAGAATAGAAGCAGTTACAAGTATTGATTATGATAAAATTGCAGAGGAACAAAATAATAGTGATGAATTACTTAATCTACGCAAAGAAAATACATCGCTAAAATTTAAACAATATCCATTACAATCTGGCAAAATGCTTTGGTGTGATGTGTCAACAGAAAATATAAGACCGTTTATTCCCAAAAAATTTCGAATTCAAATCTTTCATCAATTTCACGATCTAAATCATTCGGGTATGAAGGCTACAATTAATCAACTTAAATCAAAATTTATCTGGAAAGAAATAAAAAAAGACGCTCAAAAATGGTCCCAGGCCTGCATTAATTGTCAAAAAACAAAGGTAACAAGGCACACAAAATCCCAAATTGGTACATTTTGAGAGCCCGACGAAAGATTCAGTGTGATTCATATTGATTTAATTGGGCCACTACCTCCATCAAATGGAAAGTATTATTGTCTCACTTGCATTGACAGATATACATCCTGGATGGAAGTGATACCCTTGGAGAACATAACATCTGAGAGTGTAGCCCTTGCCTTTTATAATAACTGGGTGTCAAGATTCGGAACTCCCTACACTATAGTTTTAGATCAGGGAAGACAAAACACACAAACACAACAATTTACATCTCAAGTATTCAAAGATCTTGCAGCGATATGCGGAACGAAACTGCTACATACTACTCCTTACCATCCTCAGAATAATGGTAAAATTGAACGTTTTAATTGGACACTTAAAACTACTATTAAAGCTCATAATTCAGTCAAATGGACCGATTCTTTGCCGACAATACTTCTAGCGTTACGCGCTGTTATTCGAGAGGATACGGGTTTTTCAATTTCACAGATGGTTTATGGAAAAACCATTAAATTACCTGGAGAGTTTTTTGAGAAACCTGTAAGTCGAGTTGATTCCAGTTTATTTATATCGAACCTCATAGAGTATATGCATATGGTTAGACCAATAACAACGAATCACAATGTAACCAAAGATATTTTTATCCATAAAGATTTATTTAAATCTGATCAAGTTTTTTTGAGAATCAATAGAATTAGAAAGCCTTTAGAACCATATTACGAAGGACCTTATCCAGTTCTTGAAAAATCTGATAATTTTTTTACGCTAAGAATTAAGAACAGGGAAGTGAAGATATCGATAGATCGGTTAAAGCCCGCTTATATCTTGGGAACACTAGATCAACCTGCCAGCTAGGGTGCGGTTCGAATTGCCAAAGGAGACCCGCAGCGGAAGACGGATAAAAACTCCTTCCAGGTACAATGAGTCTATTGGACGTGACTTCCGTCACTGGAAGGGGAGTGATGTAGGGGACATGTAAATTATTGTTTTGTATTTCTATTTTATGTAAATTTTATTTGCTTTTGAAAATTCATATTTTTTGTTGCGAATATGCAAAATTTTTATCTAATTTATATATATATTTTCCTATTTGATTGAATTTATTATTATTCTTCCTCTCATTCTTTTTTGGTTGCCTGAACAAAATAGCCATAGCGAGGTGTAGCCATAGTGATCGTAATAAAAAGGCTTGATTTTATAAAAAATTATTTATGTGGAGTGTCATTGCTTAACCATCACAGGAATATTGAAATAAAATGTTTTCATAATCATTGAGGCGGAGCGTTCCCAGTTAACAACAACTTTGGTAGGCGGCGCTGTACGTTGCCAGCGCCGTACCTTCGAGGCGTTTTACACGAGTTAAAAATACAATTTCGGTGAAATACTTTGAATTTTACCAATTTAAATATAGAAATTTAAATTATATATAAAAAAAAAAAAAATTAAAAGTAAAAAAAAAAAAAAACAAACACATTTTTAAAAATAAAATATTAAACTAATTATTCTAAAAACGCACATTATTTTTTTAATTATCTGAAACTAACCTAATTCAACTTATCTAAAACTAACCTTATTTAGCGATTAAACTAACCTAATTTAACCTATCTGAAACTAACCTATTTTACCTATTTGAATATAACATAACGTCATGTTATTAAAATGTATTAATAATTTTTTTACAAAGTTTATTAATCACATCTTATACACAATATTTGTAAAATAAATATAAAACTTGTGTATAAATATATGATTTGAAAATATGCCACTTAAAATATTTTAATCTAAACTATACGGAGATTTTTTTATAGAGAGAAATAAAAAATACATAATTGATTAAATTTTTACACAAATAAATTTACTGGCAATGCGTTTCTTTTAAATATCATCAAATATTATCTCTACAGACCTTACTGCAATGATATGAGTTATTGAATGAGAGGGCTTGGCTCATCAGTAGTGAACCCTCTCAGCGGTTTCGCCAAATTAATCTCTAGACCGCTCTACTATTGTATTGGACTGGTTTTGTTATATAACCTGCATTTTCTATGGAAGGCAGCTAAGGGGTGTTTAAGGAACTATGGACATAAGCTTATAGGTCTGTAGAGGTACATACATATAATTTCAAGGTATTGCATCGAGCAAAGTTCTTCCGCAAAATATGTTTTCATAACAAATATATATTAGTAAATTAAATTTTATTGCCATCTATCGTTAAATTTTTACACAAATAAATTTACTGGCAATGCGTTTCTTTTAAATATCATCAAATATTTGTGTAAAAATTTTATTTGTGTAAAAATTTAACGATAGATGGCAATAAAATTTAATTTACTAATATATATTTGTTATGAAAACATATTTTGCGGAAGAGCTTTGCTCGATGCAATACCTTGAAATTATATGTATGTACCTCTACAGACCTATAAGCTTATGTCCATAGTTCCTTAAACACCCCTTAGCTGCCTTCCATAGAAAATGCAGGGTATATAACAAAACCAGTCCAATACAATAGTAGAGCGGTCTAGAGATTAATTTGGCGAAACCGCTGAGAGGGTTCACTACTGATGAGCCAAGCCCTCTCATTCAATAACTCATATCATTGCAGTAAGGTCTGTAGAGATAATATTTGATGATATTTAAAAGAAACGCATTGCCAGTAAATTTATTTGTGTAAAAATTTAACGATAGATGGCAATAAAATTTAATTTACATAATTGATTAGATACAAAAGTGTGAACCAGAAAGTCGATTTTTAAAAATGTTTTTATTGTTTAATATAAACGTTTTTAAATTTAATTTTGTAATGAAAAGGTGGTGTAAAAGTGTATATGAAAACCGTTTACATTTCCTCAAATATTGTTTAGATGTAAAAACTCATTTTTATATATAAACGGTGAATATAGATTGAAAAATATTAATTTAAAAAATATAGAGTACGAAATATTTCAATTCTATAGTTATATTTGTGATGTTCTATTTTAGAAGAACGAGTTTTACGAGACATGAGAAGCTTCATAGCAAAAGAAACTCTAACTTTATTACTCTCTTGACCTATATATATACATCGCGCTTCTCGCGGACATGCAAATCAATCATCCTTTTATAAGAAACAAAATGTGATAATATACAAAACAAAACAATATTATGCAAATATCTCGAGGTATGCGACAGACTTCCCCTCCATGACCTCTCATCACTCCTGTGATGGGACTCCTGGTGGCCAGCACCATAGCGCTCTTTATCAGGCTTCTGAAGAGGCTCCACAGTGCAAGGGATGCAATTGTCCTCCAGCCACTTGGTGATGGTGATTCTGTTATTCCAGGGGGTGGAGAGGCTCAACTCCTTTGGAAGTGCTTCTTCGCCGGTACCAGGCTTTGGTTCTTTTTTGCCAGTACCAGACTCCTTAGTAGGTTCTTTACTGACGGTGATATCGGTAAATATTTTGTTGCTCAATCTCACTCTCATATCGGATGTTTTGACTACTGTATCCAGGTTGACATCCTGAACTGTACCATGCACGTCCATATCACCATTAAGGATTGCATATTCGAATTCAACTAATCCATTTGCTTCAGAGATTTCATTAGTCTTCACCAGGTCTGTAGCCAAATCATCGAGATTAAAAGAATTTATATTCGAGTGGATCTCTAAATCTTTTACATTGAGCACATTGACCAATTCTATATCTCCATATATTTCTTGGCTTCCGTTATATAGAATGAAATCGTCACTTAATTCCCACAAATGATAATCGGTGCCATGCCAGATGTTATCGATGCTTACGTCGTCTAGAAACGTGACATTTTCATAGATAACTATAGGCTCGTTTAGAGGCAAGGTGTCTTCAAACAAGGAGCGAGGGCTCACTTCGTTTATAGCATAGGTGTCTAGATCTGCACCCGGAGAGAGGCTTACAGTTCCGTGGATTATCTTGTGGCCTGGAACTACCTGACGGGTGGAGTACGTCAGCTTGTTGAAGAAGAGTTCTTCCAGATTGACTTGGTTCACAGTGCTAGTGTAAACATTCTGGACGTGCAGCGTTCCACTAACTCCTATGGAATCGGAGAAATTAACGGGTCCAGTTATTGCCTGATTACCCTTGGTTCGAACGACATCGTCCAGGTTAACACCGTTGACTTCACCGTCAATCACCAATCTGGCTATGATCAAGTCACCGTGAACAGTTAGGTAGTCGCCCAGGTACAAGTCTTGATTAGATATTTTAACTCCGTTGATCAAACCTTCGACTTCCACATCACTTAAAAGTTGAAGTCTCTCAAAATAGACGGGGTTCTTTATTATTGCAAAGTCCTTTTTTGCTGCGTCTTTGGAAAAGTCTACGCCATTGATATCGTGGCTATGTATCTCATTCAAATCCAAGCTTTTTAGCGCTTCTCTAGTCTGGTTACACCACATCATACTACGATCGTGCCACTCTCTCAAAGGATTTTCGTGCTTGAAAACATGCTGGTAAAAAACAGAAGGTTCGTCTTCTTTGCCAACGAATAACATGGGATTAGTCCACTTAGGAATCATGTCATATAAATGTCCTATAGATGCTGGTTTACCTACTTCGAATCCAGAATCTGTACTCAAATTATTTTCAAGCTCACTTTCATTCTTAACATCTTTTGGATCAGTAATTTGTTCTGCATCTTGCTTTTCTTCTTCATCTTCTTCTTCATCTTCCTCTTCATCTTCTTCTTCATCTTCTTCTTCATCTACCATTTCATTTTGTTCATAGAAATCCTCTTCATCTACCATTTCATTCTTCTTTTCAAGAAGCAAGTCCATCATCAAGCGTTGCTGGTCCGCCATCAAGCGCTGCTGGTCCGCCATCGTCCTGATGAGGCTTTCAATGGTCGAATTTGAGGATCCTGTCGGCTGCGCCATGTTGTGATGTTCTATTTTAGAAGAACGAGTTTTACGAGACATGAGAAGCTTCATAGCAAAAGAAACTCTAACTTTATTACTCTCTTGACCTATATATATATATATCGCGCTTCTCGCGGACATGCAAATCAACCATCCTTTTATAAGAAACAAAATGTGATAATATACAAAACAAAACAATATTATGCAAATTTCTCGAGGTATGCGACAATATTTATATAAATTACTAGCGGATGTGTACCCGGCTTCGCCCGGGTTTTATCTGAGTGAAAGTTTGCCTAACGAATATTATATATTATGAAGTATAATAAACAATGTTAAAGATTAGTTTTAATTATTAATCAAGATTGTGTGTGAATATGTGAGAAAGATGTAATATCGTTGTTGTTTTCTTGGCCGACTGTTTTACATATGGTGTTATCTTAAAATTGCTTGTTTTGAATATTTTTTTAGATTGAGTTGAATGAATTGCTGAATTTTTTTTTGTATTTATATATAAATAAAATTAACTCTGTTGATTTTTTTTGTATTTAATCGATAACAGCGAAGTTACGCATGTTAAAGTTAGGAAAAATATTTTGATGTTAAGCAAAACCTGCTCCATCTCGTTTTACATAAATGTTGAAAATTTGGTCGAAATTGATGCATTGTAACGAAGGTTTTTAGTGAACAATACTTATGAAATTTCCATTTTATTAATATAGTAAATTATTTAAATATAAAGGGGAGCAAACAAAATATATCGCTCTTAATCAAACTCGTGTAAAACGCCTCGAAGGTACGGCGGTGGCAACGTACAGCGCCGCCTACCAAAGTTGTTGTTAACTGGGAACGCTCCCATTGAGGCTACATTTTATGAATAATTATTTATTTAAAAGGAAATTATTTGTAAATTTTAAAATAACTAAAATATTTCAATGCTGAAAATTAAAAAGAAAATAATATTATTAATTAGCGCACGATTCCTAAATTCCCGTGTAAAAAATAAACAACACTCGCGACATTGAGCAAAGGTACTGTAAAGTGAAACTTAACTAACAGAAACAAAAGTGCGCAGGCGCGATCCTATCGGCGCCCGCCGATCGTCGGCACCGCCGTAATACCTGTTTAGCGGTAAAGTTGTATGTAAAAAAGCATTCAACTGTCGAAATTCGAATTTTAAAATGGTCGAACTATCGGAACTGTCGTATTATTGATACTGTCGAATTACGGTTTGTTATTTGATAGGCCGGAGGTCGGGACATCAGAATATGGTCGAATTAGGGTAGAGTGTCGAATTTGCATGTGTCGAATTAACGAGGTTATAATATATATATATTTTTTAAATGTACAATTTAGACCTGATATTCAATTTTAAATAGTAGAAAAATCAAATTCTAACTTGAAAATAATTTGGGTTTAATTGGTCAACGCTGGTGATGGGGCTGCCAAGGTGACTCAGGGATTGAAGGTTTCTATATCGAGTGAAAGATGGGAAACTCACCCCAAGCCAGTTGTTGCGCATGTCGTAACTGCCGAAGATTAAGTGACCTTCAAAGCTGACTCCGGTCTCGTAGCCAAACACCAAAATTCTTCCTGAGCACAGGTGTTAGCATCAGTTTCTGATATAGCACCACAGGTGTTAGTATTGGGAAATGTAGAACAGTAAGAAGTTTGTGGCACAGAAAATCTAATAGCTACAATGGGGTAACCTTTATCTCTCACCTCCATATGTAGGAAAAAAAACATTCTCAGCAAATCTCTAGTTCTTATCAGAGCTCTGTGTCCACTGTATGACCGCTGTCGGTTCACAATGGATCAATTTCCTCAATATTTAAAAGTCCAGATTTACAATTTTATTCATTATATTTTTCTACTTTTTAAACTTCCTTTTTTTTTTTTTACCCTTCTCTGGTATTTAATAAATAATCATTTAGTTTTACATCAAATAAATCGCCGTATCTTTCTGATGTTTGTTTTTCCTCATTTTCTATGTGATATTTTGGTGGAGAGATGCTGGGGAGATTAGGGAAGAAAACTGAAGATTGCCTTCCTTGGATACTGTGAACTACATTTTCTGTGTCTGACTCCAGGATTCCATCGCTGTGTCAAATCCAACACTTCCCTCCAGGATGTTCCTATAGATGATAAAATTGCTCTTCATGCCACAAGAAAAAGGAAACAAAGCTACTAAGGACAAACTTCTAAGACTTTGAGGAAATCCTTGACACAGAAGCATGTCAGCTCCATGTCATTAGCAATGAGAATTGCAAGCTCCCAAAGATCTATGTAAGCAAAATATTTATTATCTTATGTCCAGATTTACAATTTTATTAATTATATTTTTTGCTACTCTTTAAACTTCCCTCTTTATACCTCTCTGGTATTTTACATCAAATAAATTGCTGTGTCATTCTGAGGTTTGTCGTTCCCAATTTTCTATGTAACAATATGAAATAACTGGGTATTTGATCCAGTTTCACAAGAACACAAACTGCTGTACCGTGAAGGTGGTGGGCCAGTTCTGGGTTCTTTGTCAGAAGCCCCTGGAAACTGATCAGCTTGCCGCGGAAGGTGTGCGGACCCCAGCCAGAGTTCCACAAGACCCTGCGTATTCCCAGCTGAGTCTGGAGCTCCCCGGAGATCCGAGTTACATCCTTGCGCATCGCCTGGTTACCCTGGATGAGCTGGTGGATTTGGTTGTGGTTCTTTGTCAGCCACTCCCTGCCACACAGTTCCAGGTAGTTCTCCCCTCAATGGATCCAAGGTTTAAATAACTGTATAGGATCTCAGAAGCTGACATCTCAGGTGGGAGCAAGGTTTTTTTTTCAAGTTGCAGAAAAGTATTTAAATAATTCTTATTAACTTTGGGTTCCCACAATGTAGAAACAATAGAAGGAAGCTGTGGCAGAATTATTCAATTAGGACTCTATGAACTCATTATTCCAGGAAATTCCTGTGATGCTGGATGACAAGTTCCAAATCTGTTCAAAGAAGTTTGAGGGAAATTCACTTTTGTGAATTTTGTAATGAAGTAATCAACTCAGTTTATTGTATAGGTGATTTGTAACATTTTAAATCAAGTAATTGAGAGGCTGCTAATAATTCAGCCTTCTCTGTGAATCCAGTTTTGTGATGGACCCTACCAGAGGTAGACCTTGGGCCGGGACTCCACCTTCCTCTCAATCTCCTCCACCAGGATCCTCCAGTCCGTGGACCTCCTCTCCTCCGGCGGCGGTGGTGGCGGCTTCGCGGTAACAGACTTGAGGTAGTCCGAGGGGAGCTGGCTGCGGGTGAGGATGGACTGGATGGTGCGCTGCAAGCTCTGCCGGTCGAGGTCCACCGTGACTGTTCTGAACACTACCAGCCCTCAGTCTGGGCCGTGAAGTCTCCAACAAATATTATTTGGGACCTATCAGAAATATCTAGAAGAAGCACCTTTATCAAAGCCCCTATAAAATGGTCTTCAGACGTATTATTTGCTTGTTTTGATATAAAAGAACATTAAAAAAATAGCTTTATTTTTTTTTTTCTTATCCCTAGTACACGTGGTACAGGCCATGATAATCATGGTGGGTAGTTAGCGACTGCTTTTTACTGTAAGCGCACCACATGTCTACACATGTGAAAGCAGTTCGACTTTGCACTTACAAATGTGCCAGAGCCCCGTTTGGTTACTTGCACTCGCTGGTAGGGTTGGACTTTTGCAAGAATCGGGGGCCATTGGAGCATTTTTTTTTTAACAGAAAAAAGTGTCCAATGCGGGAATCGAACCCAGGTCGTAGTGGTCGAAAACCAAATTGTTTAACCAGCCTTCCACCGACCCCCCAAAAAATAGCTTTAAAAAGTGACAGCGCTGTATTGAGTTTTATTTTAAATTTATTATAACAGGCTTCTACACACATGTTACTCTATTGGAAACTATGTTACTAGAGATGTTTACATGGCTTCACATTTTATCTGTCAGGACTGACATAGAGGGAAATACGAATTTTATGGAAATGTGATTAAAGATGTGAAGCCACGTGAGCTGACTCTAATAGTGAAGGTAGATTAATTGTGGTGTATTTACTGTTCTTATTACATTTGAGATCCCAGCAATTTGCACATTTATATAGGATGCAATGGTTTCCAGCTCACGTTGGAATTCGTAGAAATGAGCCAGCAGACTCTCTGGCAAAGTCTGAAGCTCTTGGCCTCCCTGAAGCCAGGGAATCTACCACCCAACTAGAAGAAAAAGACCTCCTCTGTACCATCAAAACCCAATGCCTGCAGGAATGGAAATCTAATGATGCTCATAACTGGTACAGGGCAGGAGGGACAAGCACCGATTCTGTCCTACCAAGAGAACAACAGTCTTTGATTTCCAGAATGGTTGCAAGGTACTATGTACTAAATGTCAACCTGCAAACCCAAAACACATTATTGACTGTATTGACTCATCCATTGATGAGTTCTACTCATCCCCAGCAGACTCCATCAAAAGTCTCAAGCTCTACAAGCTTGATACCCTAATATGATTGAGTGGAAATAAGAAAGAAAAAGATTTTTATAGGAAATATAGCAAGTGATAGTCTTCTTCTTTCTTATCTCAAAGCCATAATCATGGTGGGTAGTTAGCGACTGCTTTTACTGTAAGCGCACCACATGTCTACACATGTGAAAAGCAGTTCGACTTTGCACTTACAAATATGCCAGAGCCCCATTTGGTTACTTGCACTCGCTGGTGGGGTTGGACTTTTGCAAGAATCGGGGGCCATAGGAGCATTTTTTTTTTAAACAGAAAAAAGTATCCAATGCGGGAACCCAGGTTGTAGTGGTCGAGAACCAAACGGTTTAACCAGCCCGACCCCCATCAACGGGCTTTATTAACTCTATCTAACAAGAAATATTTACAAAAACAAACGAGCGCAATGTGGATAACTTTTAGAAACTCTCATTTCTAATGAAATAAAGAGAAACTCATTGAGAGGAAATATTTTGTAATTTTAAAACGTTTTTCACAATTGCATCATGAATAGTTAACTGTATTATAAAAATGATAATTTGGATTATAGATTATAAACACAATGTGATAAGACCAAATCCAAATAAATAAAAAGTGTGTGACGTTTCGGTAACAGCATTGTTACCATCTTCAGACAAAAGTACTGAAGTACTTCATTCAGCACTTTTGTCTGAAGATGATAACAACACTATTACCGAAACATCACACACTATTTATTTGGATTTGGTCTTATTACCTTGTGTTTATTATTTAAAAAAAGGGGGAGATTTATTTCAGGTTTGTTATAAGGTTATCCCAGGGGTGTAGTGAGGAAACAAGTGAGGTTAGTTAATTATATTAGCACTCATTTTTTTTAGACAGGTTGTTTCACTTCAACATATTCTGAGCTATGGGAGGACATCAATATGGCTGAACTGTACGCCAGACTTATAAACTTCTAAGAAGGATAGAATTTTAGTATATCAGAATTTGTCTGACCTTTCATCGAGCTGAAAGTGTTAATGTTCCAAAGACACCTGAACTGGGTTAGCCTGTGTGGCTGGGACAAGACAATTCCTGAAGGCCAACTGCTAGAGATATCTGAGCAAGGTGATGATAGATAGCCTCTATCAGTGATTGTTGGAGACTGCTGAGTAATGGTGGATTTCAACAATGACGGCCGTGTTTTCCTCTCAACAGTCCAGGTCTCTAAGTGACGGCCGTGTTTTCCTCTCAACAGTCCCGGTCTCTAGGTGACGGTGGTGTTGCCCTCTCAACAGTCCCGGTCTCTAAGTGACGGCCGTGATCCCCCCTCGACAGTCCCGGTCTCTGAGTGACGGCCGTGTTCCCCTCTCAACAGTCCAGGTCTCTAAGTGACGGCCGTGTTCCCCTCTCAACAGTCCAGGTCTCTAAGTGACGGCTGTGTTCCCCCCTCGACAGTCCTGGTCTCTAGGTGACGGCCGTGTTCCCCCCTCGACAGTCCCGGTCTCTAAGTGACGGCCGTGTTTTCCTCTCGACAGTCCCGGTCTCTAAGTGAAGGCCGTGTTCCCCCCTCGACAGTCCCGGTCTCTAAGTGACGGCCGTGTTCCCCTCTCAACAGTCCAGGTCTCTAAGTGACGGCTGTGTTCCCCCCTCGACAGTCCCGGTCTCTAGGTGACGGCCGTGTTCCCCCCTCGACAGTCCCGGTCTCTAGGTGACGGCCGTGTTCCCCTCTCAACAGTCCCGATCTCTAAGTGACGGCCGTGTTCCCCTCTTAACAGTCCCGGTCTCTAAGTGACGGCCGTGTTCCCCCCTCGACAGTCCCGGTCTCTAGGTGACGGCCGTGTTCCCCTCTCAACAGTCCCGATCTCTAAGTGACGGCCGTGTTCCCCCCTCGACAGTCTCGGTCTCTAGGTGACGGCCGTGTTCCCCTCTCAACAGTCCCGATCTCTAAGTGACGGCCGTGTTCCCCTCTTAACAGTCCCGGTCTCTAAGTGACGGCCGTGTTCCCCTCTCGACAGTCCCGGTCTCTAAGTGACGGCCGTGTTCCCCCCTCGACAGTCCCGGTCTCTATATGACGGCCGTGTTCCCCTCTCAACAGTCCCGATCTCTAAGTGACGGCCGTGTTCCCCTCTCGACAGTCCCGGTCTCTAAGTGACGGCCGTGTTCCCCTCTCGACAGTCCCGGTCTCTAAGTGACGGCCGTGTTCCCCCCTCGACAGTCCCGGTCTCTATATGACGGCCGTGTTCCCCTCTCGACAGTCCCGGTCTCTATATGATGGCCGTGTTCCCCCCTCGACAGTCCCGGTCTCTATATGACGGCCGTGTTTCCCCTCTCAACAGTCCCGATCTCTAAGTGACGGCCGTGTTCCCCTCTCAACAGTCCCGGTCTCTAAGTGACGGCCGTGTTCCCCCCTCGACAGTCCCGGTCTCTAAGTGACGGCCGTGTTCCCCCCTCGACAGTCCCGGTCTCTAAGTGACGGCCGTATTTTCCTCTCGACAGTCCCGGTCTCTAGATGACGGCCGTGTTCCCTCCTCGACAGTCCCGGTCTCTAAGTGACGGCCGTGTTCCCCCCTCGACAGTCCCGGTCTCTAGGTGACGGCCGTGTTCCCCTCTTAACAGTCCCGGTCTCTAAGTGACGGCCGTGTTCCCCCCTCGACAGTCCCGGTCTCTAAGTGACGGCCGTGTTCCCCCCCTTGACAGTCCCGGTCTCTAGGTGACGGCCGTGTTTTCCTCTCATCAGTCCCGGTCTCTAAGTGACGGCCGTGTTCCCCCCTCGACAGTCCCGGTCTCTAAGTGACGGCCGTGTTTTCCTCTCATCAGTCCCGGTCTCTAAGTGACGGCCGTGTTCCCCCCTCGACAGTCCCGGTCTCTAAGTGACGGCCGTGTTCCCCTCTCGACAGTCCCGGTCTCTAAGTGACGGCCGTGTTCCCCTCTCGACAGTCCCGGTCTCTAAGTGACGGCCGTGTTCCCCTCTTAACAGTCCCGGTCTCTAAGTGACGGCCGTGTTCCCCCCTCGACAGTCCCGGTCCTCTAGGTGACGGCCGTGTTCCCCCTCTCGACAGTCCCGGTCTCTAAGTGACGGCCGTGTTCCCCTTTCGACAGTCCCGGTCTCTAAGTGAAGGCCGTGTTCCCCTCTCGACAGTCCCGGTCTCTAAGTGACGGCCGTGTCCCCTCTCGACAGTCCCGGTCTCTAAGTGACGGCCGTGTTCCCCTCTCGACAGTCCCGGTCTCTAAGTGACGGCCGTGATCCCCCCTCGACAGTCCCGGTCTCTGAGTGACGGCCGTGTTCCCCTCTCAACAGTCCAGGTCTCTAAGTGACGGCCGTGTTCCCCTCTCAACAGTCCAGGTCTCTAAGTGACGGCTGTGTTCCCCCCTCGACAGTCCCGGTCTCTAGGTGACGGCCGTGTTCCCCCCTCGACAGTGCCGGTCTCTAAGTGACGGCCGTGTTCCCCCCTCGACAGTCCCGGTCTCTAAGTGACGGCCGTGTTCCCCTCTCGACAGTCCCGGTCTCTAAGTGACGGCTGTGTTCCCCTCTCGACAGTCCCGGTCTCTAAGTGACGGCCGTGTTCCCCTCTCAACAGTCCCGATCTCTAAGTGACGGCCGTGTTCCCCTCTTAACAGTCCCGGTCTCTAAGTGACGGCCGTGTTCCCCCCTCGACAGTCCCGGTCTCTAAGTGACGGCTGTGTTCCCCTCTCGACAGTCCCGGTCTCTAAGTGACGGCCGTGTTCCCCTCTTAACAGTCCCGGTCTCTAAGTGACGGCCGTGTTCTCCCCTCGACAGTCCCGGTCTCTAAGTGACGGCCGTGTTCCCCCCTCGACAGTCCCGGTCTCTAAGTGACGGCCGTGTTTCCCCCTCGACAGTCCCGGTCTCTAGGTGACGGCCGTGTTCCCCTCTCAACAGTCCCGATCTCTAAGTGACAGCCGTGTTCCCCTCTTAACAGTCCCGGTCTCTAAGTGACGGCCGTGTTCCCCCTCGACAGTCCCGGTCTCTAAGTGACGGCCGTGTTCCCCCCTCGACAGTCCCGGTCTCTAAGTGACGGCCGTGTTTCCCCCTCGACAGTCCCGGTCTCTAGGTGACGGCCGTGTTCCCCTCTCAACAGTCCCGATCTCTAAGTGACGGCCGTGTTCCCCCCTCGACAGTCCCGGTCTCTAGGTGACGGCCGTGTTCCCCTCTCAACAGTCCCGATCTCTAAGTGACGGCCGTGTTCCCCTCTCGACAGTCCCGGTCTCTAAGTGACGGCCGTGTTCCCCTCTTAACAGTCCCGGTCTCTAAGTGACGGCCGTGTTCCCCCCTCGACAGTCCCGGTCTCTAAGTGACGGCCGTGTTCCCCTCTCGACAGTCCCGGTCTCTAAGTGACGGCTGTGTTCCCCTCTCGACAGTCCCGGTCTCTAAGTGACGGCTGTGTTCCCCTCTCGACAGTCCCGGTCTCTAAGTGACGGCTGTGTTCCCCTCTCGACAGTCCCGGTCTCTATATGTTAAATGTTATGGGTTGGACCCAGCTGCTAGCACTGTCCCTGCCCTCAACACTTGAGTTGCATATCCAGACCAGCAGGCCGAATGAACTTACCACTCTCATCGTCACTGTAGCGCACATAGAACTTGAGCGTCTGCGCAGAGGTGAGGGGCTGCCGTGTCAGCATGGCCTCTACGTATTCGTTCAGCAGCTTGAGGGAGTGTTCGTTCATCTTCTGCCAGCACCAATGGTCACCGACAGTCAGTTGGGAGATTCTACCTCGCAGGGAGCTGGCTTTATAAACTTATTCACTATTGTATCCTGTTCTTTAAAATTGGGTAGTTGACTAAAAACCGGACTTATAATTAATTTCCCTGAGTGTGACATTTCTTCTCGGAAACCTAGTACTTGCTATTTCTACTCCCAATGGCAAAGTCCATTGATGACTTTTCTAAAAGTGATATTGGTGCCAATGTCAGAAATATATATTTAAAATAACTACCAGAACCCATTTTAAAAAGAGGCCAAGCTGAAGTATCTTCATAAAGAGAACCTGTGAAACTGGTCTCACACGGGACCATCCACATATTATATAATACAACACAAGGAAGAAAACCCACCCGCTCTACCGGATACCGTCCGAAGAGGTCAGGATGGACGGCGAAGTAGAAGGGCCGCAGAGCTGTGGCGACTTGTTGCGTGGTGAGGGTGGAGGTGCAGCGGCGGACCCCGTGGCTGATGGCGGCATGTCTGGCGGCGGCTCTGCAATCAACGGTGGCCATGTGGTTCCATAACAATATTCTGGCTATGTGGCACTGGAAGTTTGCAGACATGCTCCACAGCAGTCTGACCAACAGGCAAGAGTTGACCTCGTATATTTTTGGCACAAAAATGTCCAAATGTATTATGTAAATATTGTAAAATGAACGTAATTAATACTCGGGTCTCTGATGAGTGTTGCTCTGAAATGTCACAAGAATGCATCATGTATAACCTCGTTATTTCACACCCGATAATTCGACCATGCTCTCACGTCCCGACCTCCGGCCTACCAAATCACGAACGTTAATTCGATCAAACGTTAATTCCATCGATTTTTGAAAATCTGTGGCGACCACACATTGCTTCAGCGAGCGCGAACTGGGACAAAGTGTGATCGCCATAAATCAATTTCCGACATTCTATAATTCTTGTTTAAATAAAATGTTATCACCAAATATTCAATGCCTTGGAACGCGGGGCACAGCGGCCGTACTTAACCGTGCTTAAAGGTGTTACAATGTGGTGTTGCAAATATCGGCGCCGACGTTCGCCGCGATTTTTGTTTGCGGACGATTTAAGCCTAACTTAAGCCGCGCGGTGATTAGCGGTAAACAATGATGTGTCTTAGAGAGGAAAATGTGTTTCTAAAAGCCTTTTATTCATTTTATAAATTTATTCACTTCCCATTGTAAATACCCACTAGCAATGAATGTTGTGATGAAATCATCTAACTTTAATTCATTCGAAAGCTCTGATCCCTTGGGGTGTCAAATTAGAGAGGTTAGACTCAATGCCATGCCAGCCAGCTAGGGACTAGCCAGGCCGTGTGCAGAGTCTAGTGATTTCAATCTCATCCAACAGTGTAGCTTATGTTTTACACCGAGACAAATTTTTCTGCACTCCTACCATCAGGATCTTTGACATCTTCAGAGATAAGTGGAGCCTCTATATTCTAATCAGATACACTTTGTTCTGGAAACTCCAAACTATAGGATGGATCTAATACTCTGGGTGCAGCAAGCCGGCTGGCAGGCGACCTCGAGTTCCCCCCCACACACATGGAATGACCACTGCCCCCCCCCCGCTGCAAATAAAACTTATAATTCCCCCGATTTTATGGATGCTGGCTTTCTGTCTTTAACTTTGTCGTGGTAAAGGAAGGTCTCTCACAGATTTGGTTCATTGCTTTCTTCCACAAGGAGGGAAATGTATTGTTCCAGCAGTGGTGGGGCAGTTTGTTGAAACTAGGCCCAGCAGGTGCTTTCAATATCTCCGGATATAAAAACATCGTTTGTAACCACCAGAGCATCTTTAAAATTATTATCCCTAGTACATCATGGTAGGCAGTAGTTGGCAACTGCTTTAACTGTAAGTGCATCACATGTGGAAAGCACTTTTTCACTTACAATTGTGCCAGAGCCTTGTTTGGTTACTTGCACTCACTGGTGAAGTTGGACTTTTTCAAGGACCAGGAGTCATTGAAGCATTTTTTTTTATTTATTTAAAAAAAGTTCCCAATGCGGGATTTGATCCCAGGTCGTGGCAGTCCGTTTGTTCCTCTCTTCTAAACTACTGAATCCACAACACACCTGAGTTTAACATATATGGTATTTGAAAATAATTTCTGTAGTTTCTGTGTTCTGCTAGGGGCAGCATTGGTAAGGTAACAAATAATTTGATCTTTTGAAACAAAATTTATTTATCTATCTAGGCAACTATGAAAACAAGATAAAACGTCCTTTGTCAATATCTGGGAAAAGCCAAAACTAGTAAACATACAGAGTGACCCAAAATAACGGAGTTAATGTTTAACTTATCCTAACACGAAAGTATTGAACCGCAATAAATGTGTTGTCGAATTCTCCATGTTTTTATGTACAGACTTTGTGCTAACTTATTTTGCCGTGTTTTTAGAATGTTAAACAAATGTTGTGCAATTATTGAGCTGTTTTCGTCAAGGAAAACGTCAATGTGAAATTGTTCGGCTGTTAAAAGTGCCCCAACAAACTGTGTCCTTCCATCGCTTCAATGAGCTTGGCCATGAAGGCGACCGTGCCGGAAGAGGAAGAAAGCGCACCGCCAACCGTAAGATCATCAAAAAGAGACTTCAACGAAATTCGAGGGTGTTCATGAGAAAGTTCCCCCGTGAGACCGGCATAGGCAATTCGTGCATTGAATAAAAAAAGGGAACTTAACCTGAAAGCGTAGAAGCTCCAAAAAGTTCAGTTCCTCACGGATGGCGTGTACGGCTGGAGAGATGTCGCAACCACCAAAACGACAGGAGCTGGTTAGCTGAGGCTCCCGGCACGTCGGCCATCGTCGAATACCGCCAAAATCCGCAGTCGGTTATGGTGTGGGCCGGGATTTGCCCCAGTGGCAAGACCCATCGTTTTCGTAGATCAGGGGTCAAAATCAACCAAGAAGTGTATCGCCGCGACATTCTTGAGACCGTCGTACTCCCGTGGGCTCAACAGCACGTCGGTGATGCGGATTGGACGTTCCAGCAGGACTCCGCGCCGTCTCACAAGGCGAATTTGACTCAGGACTTGTGCAGGGCCCATTTTCCGGACTTCATCACGTCGGCGGAATGGTCGCCCTACTCACCAGATCTCAACCCGATGTATTACAGCGTGTGGTCCATTTTACAGACCAGGACCTGTGATACACGCTACAAAAGTTTGAAGTCGCTGAGCCGAGAACGGGATCGATTGTCGCAGGAAGACCTGCGGCCCATAGCCGAAAATTCCAAGTCACCTTTGGACCTGTGTATCGCCGCCAAGGGTGGTTCACCACTTTGAAACCAGCTGAACAAGTTGTCAGTTAGTATCCTAATATTGCTTTGCATTGTTAATTCTCTCTCGTTCAATTTCTCGTTTGGTTTAAATAAAATTATGACTAAAAATGTTTTTATGAATTAGATAAGATGTTTAATATTCTTACTACTAAACTAATGTTCAATTACAATGTCGCTAATTTATTTCAAAAGCAAGGCGCCGACCTGGTCACGTGGAATAAATGTACAGAGGTTGCTTCCCAGGGTCTAGTCTACACTCATCGCAGGAGACTTATTATGTTTTATATAGCAAAATAGGCACCTCTCCCTTTAAAATTCGTTTTTATTCATCACTCCTGTACAAGTGGTGATAAAAAAAGTGCCACAACACAAACTCAGACAAAAGCCAACAACCTGTATACCAAGATTTCGGTGTATGGCCCTCATCAGTACTGGGGCGGCTGCGATGTCGTAACACATCAAACATTATTTGGTGCAGAAACTTTAACGTGAACAAGGATCATTATATAAAACTCCTTTGTCGAACAGTTTAAATAATCTAACCTCGTTAATTCGACCATATTTTTATATCCCGACCTCGAACCATCAAAACCCCAACGTTAATTCGATTATTTCTTAAATCAAATTACGACAAATACTTCCTCACGCGGCAGCACTTTGGCCGTAGTTGGCGCATGCGCACTTAGTGTCACAACGAAGCGACGCAGATGCCGGCCGACGTTGCCCGGAAAGTCGCGGGCGATTTTAGTTTTCGCGTGGACGACTAAAGCGCCGTTGGTTCGATATGTTAGGCAGCCGCTAGCCCCGGGTTGTGCTTATTGAAATAACTTGCAGAAGAGGAAAGACAAACATGTTTTATTAAGATTGATCTGCCAGAACGCACACTGCCTAAAAGCAAACCACCATAAAGAATTTATTTAAAGGAACATTTTTTACACAAATTTTTCAGCTTATTCTTTATTTCCAAAATTTTTTCACTTTCTTCTCACAACAATTATTAACTTTTATGCAGAAAGTTCGGCCTCCTAGCAGTAAACTTTGCCATTACTAAGGTCCACGAGGCAAGGCCG
>CP092875.1:88144413-88222767 GCA_030710605.1 Cordylochernes scorpioides | reverse complement strand
CTGCGATGAGTGTAGACTAGACCCTGGGAAGCAACCTCTGTACACGTGACCAGGTCGGCGCCTTGCTTTTGAAATAAATTAATAAATTAACGACATTGTAATTGAACATTAGTTTAAGAATATTAAACATCTTATCTAATTCATAAAAACATTTTTAGTCATAATTTTATTTAAACCAAACGAGAAATTGAACGAGAAAGAATTAACAATGCATAGCAATATTAGGATACTAACAGACAACTTGTTCAGCTGGTTTCAAAGTGGTGAACCACCCTTGGCGGCGATACACAGGTCCAAAGGTGACTTGGAATTTTCGGCTATGGGCCGCAGGTCTTCCTGCGACAATCGATCCCGTTCTCGGCTCAGCGACTTCAAACTTTTGTAGCGTGTATCACAGGTCCTGGTCTGTAAAATGGACCACACGCTGTAATACATCGGGTTGAGATCTGGTGAGTAGGGCGGCCATTCCGCCGGCGTGATGAAGTCCGGAAAATGGGCCCTGCACAAGTCCTGAGTCAAATTCGCCTTGTGAGACGGCGCGGAGTCCTGCTGGAACGTCCAATCCGCATCACCGACGTGCTGTTGAGCCCACGGGAGTACGACGGTCTCAAGAATGTCGCGGCGATACACTTCTTGGTTGATTTTGACCCCTGATCTACGAAAACGATGGGTCTTGCCACTGGGGCAAATCCCGGCCCATACCATAACCGACTGCGGGTTTTGGCGGTGTTCGACGATGGCCGACGTGCCGGGAGCCTCAGCGGACCAGCTCCTGTCGTTTTGGTGGTTGCGACATCTCTCCAGCCGTACACGCCATCCGTGAGGAACTGAACTTTTTGAAGCTTGTACGCTTTGAGGTTGAGTTCCTTTTTTTATTCAATGTACGAATTGCCTATGCCGGTCTCACGGGGGAACTTTCTCATGAACACCCTCGAATTTCGTTGAAGTCTCTTTTTGATGATCTTACGGTTGGCGGTGCGCTTTCTTCCTCTTCCGAAACGGTCGCCTTCATGGCCAAGCTCATTGAAGCGATGGAAGGACACAGTTTGTTGGGGCACTTTTAGCAGCCGAACAATTTCACATTGACGTTTTCCTTGACGAAAACAGCTCAATAATTGCACTACGTTTGTTTGACATCCTAAAAACACGGCAAAATAAGTTAGCATAAAGTCGGTACATAAAAACATGGAGAATCCGACAAAACATTTATTGCGGTTCAATTCTTTCGTGTTAGGATAAATTAAACATTAACGTATACACAACTTATCTACCCTTTATTTACTATTTTATTGGGGGTCGGTGGAAGGCTGGTTAAACCGTTTGGTTTTCGCTCACTACGACCCGGGTTCGATTCCCGCATTGGGCACTTTTTTCTGTTTAAAATAAAAATACTCCAATGGCTCCTGATCCTTTAAAATCCAACCCCACCAGCGAGTGCAAGTAACCAAATGGGGCTCTGGCACATTTGTAAGTGCAAAGTTGAACTGCTTTTCACATATGTAGACATGTGGTGCACTTACAGTAAAAGCAGTTGCCTACTTCTACCCATCATGATTATCATGGCCTGTACCACGTGTACAAGGGATAAGTAAAAAAAAAACATTAACTCCGTTATTTTGGGTCACTCTGTATGTTTTGGCTTTTCCCAGATATTGACAAAGGACGTTTTATCTTGTTTTCATAGTTGCCTAGATAGATAAATAAATTTTGTTTCAAAAGACGTGCAAAAGATTAAATTTATTTGTTACCTTACCAATGCTGCCCCTAGCCGTAAAATAGCAGAACACCGAAAATTGACAGAAACTACAGAAATTATTTTCAAATAGCATATGTTAAACCCTATGTGTGAAATTGTGTGGATTCAGTAGTTTAGAAGAGAGGAACAAACGCGATGTCGGACAGCCACGACCTAAGATCAAATCCCGCATTGGGAACTTTTTTAAATAAATAAAAAAAATGCTTCAATGACTCCTGGTCCTTGAAAAAGTCCAACTTCACCAGTGAGTGCAAGTAACCAAACAAGGCTCTGGCACAATTGTAAGTGAAAAAGTGCTTTCCACATGTGATGCACTTACAGTTAAAGCAGTTGCCAACTACTACCTACCATGATTATCATGGCCTGTACCCCGTGTACTAGGGATAATAATTTTTAAAAATGCATAAATAAATATAAGACGTCCATTTTAAAATGCTCTGGTGGTTACAAACGATGTTTTTATATCCGGAGATATTGAAAGCACCTGCTGGGCCTAGTTTCAACAAACTGCCGCACCACTGCTGGAAAAATACATTTCCCTCCTTGTGGAAGAAAGCAATGAACCAAATCTGTGAGAGACCTTCCCTTACCACGACAAAGTTAAAGACAAAAAGCCAGCATCCATAAAATTGGGGGAATTATAAGTTTTATTTGCAGTGGGGGGGGGCAGTGGTCATTCCAGGTGTGGGGGGGGGGGACTCGAGGTCGCCTGCCAGCCGGCTTGCTGCACCCAGAGTATTAGATCCATCCTATAGTTTGGAGCTTCCAGAAAAAAAGTGTATCTGATTAGAATATAGAGGCTCCACTTATCTCTGAAGATGTCAAAGATCCTGACGGTAGGAGTGCTGAAAAACTTGTCTCGGTGTAAAACATAAGCTACACTGTTGGATGAGATTGAAATCACTAGACTCTGCACACGGCCTGGCGTAAGTTCTAGTCCCTAGCTGGCTGGCATGGCATTGAGTCTAACCTCTCTAATTTGACACCCCAAGGGATCAGAGCTTTCGAATGAATTAAAGTTAGATGATTTCATCACAACATTCATTGCTAGTGGGCATTTACAATGGGAAGTGAGTAAATTTATAAAATGAATAAAAGGCTTTTAGAAACACATTTTCCTCTCTAAGACACATCATTGTTTACCGCTAATCACCGCGCGGCTTAAGTTAGGCTTAAATCGTCCGCAAACAAAAATCGCGGCGAACGTCGGCGCCGATATTTGCAACACCACATTGTAACACCTTTAAGCACGGTTAACTACGGCCGCTGTGCCCCGCGTTCCAAGGCATTGAATATTTGGTGATAACATTTTATTTAAACAAGAATTATAGAATGTCGGAAATTGATTTATGGCGATCACACTTTGTCCCAGTTCGCGCTCGCTGAAGCAAAGTGTAGTCGCCACAGATTTTCAAAAATCGATGGAATTAACGTTTGATCGAATTAACGTTCGTGATTTGGTAGGCCGGAGGTCGGGACGTGAGAGCATGGTCGAATTATCGGGTGTGAAATAACGAGGTTATACATGATGCATTCTTGTGACATTTCAGAGCAACACTCATCAGAGACCCGAGTATTAATTACGTTAATTTTACAATATTTACATAATACATTTGGACATTTTTGTGCTAAAAATATACGAGGTCAACTCTTGCCTGTTGGTCAGACTGCTGTGGAGCATGTCTGCAAACTTCCAGTGCCACAGAGCCAGAATATTGTTATGGAACCACATGGCCACCGTTGATTGCAGAGCCGCCGCCAGACATGCCGCCATCAGCCACGGGGTCCGCCGCTGCACCTCCACCCTCACCACGCAACAAGTCGCCACAGCTCTGCGGCCCTTCTACTTCGCCGTCCATCCTGACCTCTTCGGACGGTATCCAGTGGAGCGGGTGGGTTTTCTTCTTTGTGTTGTATTATATAATATGTGGATGGTCCCGTGTGAGACCAGTTTCACAGGTTCTCTTTATGAAGATACTTCAGCTTGGCCTCTTTTTAAAATGGGTTCTGGTAGTTATTTTAAATATATATTTCTGACATTGGCACCAATATCACTTTTAGAAAAGGCATCAATGGACTTTGCCATTGGGAGTAGAAATAGCAAGTACTAGGTTTCCGAGAAGAAATGTCACACTCAGGGAAAATTAATTATAAGTCCGGTTTTTAGTCAACTACCCAATTTTAAAGAACAGGGTACAATAGTGAATAAGTTTATAAAGCCAGCTCCCTGCGAGGTAGAATCTCCCAACTGACTGTCGGTGACCATTGGTGCTGGCAGAAGATGAACGAACACTCCCTCAAGCTGCTGAACGAATACGTAGAGGCCATGCTGACACGGCAGCCCCTCACCTCTGCGCAGACGCTCAAGTTCTATGTGCGCTACAGTGACGATGAGAGTGGTAAGTTCATTCGGCCTGCTGGTCTGGATATGCAACTCAAGTGTTGAGGGCAGGGACAGTGCTAGCAGCTGGGTCCAACCCATAACATTTAACATATAGAGACCGGGACTGTCGAGAGGGGAACACAGCCGTCACTTAGAGACCGGGACTGTCGAGGGGGGAACACGGCCGTCACTTAGAGACCGGGACTGTCGAGGGGGGAACACGGCCGTCACTTAGAGACCGGGACTGTCGAGGGGGGAACACGGCCGTCACTTAGAGACCGGGACTGTCGAGGGGGGAACACGGCCGTCACTTAGAGACCGGGACTGTCGAGAGGGGAACACAGCCGTCACTTAGAGACCGGGACTGTCGAGGGGGGAACACGGCCGTCACTTAGAGACCGGGACTGTCGAGGGGGGAACACGGCCGTCACTTAGAGACCGGGACTGTCGAGGGGGGAACACGGCCGTCACTTAGAGACCGGGACTGTCGAGGGGGGAACACGGCCGTCACTTAGAGACCGGGACTGTCGAGAGGGGAACACAGCCGTCACTTAGAGACCGGGACTGTCGAGAGGGGAACACGGCCGTCACTTAGAGACCGGGACTGTCGAGAGGGGAACACGGCCGTCACTTAGAGACCGGGACTGTCGAGAGGGGAACACGGCCGTCACTTAGAGACCGGGACTGTCGAGGGGGGAACACGGCCGTCACCTAGAGACCGGGACTGTTGAGAGGGGAACACGGCCGTCACTTAGAGACCGGGACTGTCGAGAGGGGAACACAGCCGTCACTTAGAGACCGGGACTGTCGAGGGGGGAACACGGCCGTCACCTAGAGACCGGGACTGTCGAGGGGGGAACACGGCCGTCACCTAGAGACCGGGACTGTCGAGGGGGGAACACGGCCGTCACTTAGAGACCGGGACTGTCGAGAGGGGAACACAGCCGTCACTTAGAGACCGGGACTGTCGAGGGGGGAACACGGCCGTCACCTAGAGACCGGGACTGTCGAGGGGGGAACACGGCCGTCACTTAGAGACCGGGACTGTCGAGAGGGGAACACGGCCGTCACTTAGAGACCGGGACTGTCGAGGGGGGAACACGGCCGTCACTTAGAGACCGGGACTGTCGAGGGGGGAACACGGCCGTCACTTAGAGACCGGGACTGTCGAGAGGGGAACACGGCCGTCACTTAGAGACCGGGACTGTCGAGGGGGGAACACGGCCGTCACTTAGAGACCGGGACTGTCGAGAGGGGAACACGGCCGTCACTTAGAGACCGGGACTGTCGAGAGGGGAACACGGCCGTCACTTAGAGACCGGGACTGTCGAGGGGGGAACACGGCCGTCACTTAGAGACCGGGACTGTCGAGGGGGGAACACGGCCGTCACTTAGAGACCGGGACTGTCGAGGGGGGAACACGGCCGTCACTTAGAGACCGGGACTGTCGAGGGGGGAACACGGCCGTCACTTAGAGACCGGGACTGTCGAGGGGGGAACACGGCCGTCACTTAGAGACCGGGACTGTCGAGAGGGGAACACGGCCGTCACTTAGAGACCGGGACTGTCGAGAGGGGAACACGGCCGTCACTTAGAGACCGGGACTGTCGAGGGGGGAACACGGCCGTCACTTAGAGACCGGGACTGTCGAGAGGGGAACACGGCCGTCACTTAGAGACCGGGACTGTCGAGGGGGGAACACGGCCGTCACTTAGAGACCGGGACTGTCGAGGGGGGAACACGGCCGTCACTTAGAGACCGGGACTGTCGAGAGGGGAACACGGCCGTCACTTAGAGACCGGGACTGTCGAGAGGGGAACACGGCCGTCACTTAGAGACCGGGACTGTCGAGAGGGGAACACGGCCGTCACTTAGAGACCGGGACTGTCGAGAGGGGAACACAGCCGTCACCTAGAGACCAGGACTGTTGAGAGGAAAACACGGCCATCATTGTTGAAATCCACCATTACTCAGCAGTCTCCAACAATCACTGATAGAGGCTATCTATCATCACCTTGCTCAGATATCTCTAGCAGTTGGCCTTCAGGAATTGTCTTGTCCCAGCCACACAGGCTAACCCAGTTCAGGTGTCTTTGGAACATTAACATTTTCAGCTCGATGAAAGGTCAGACAAATTCTGATATACTAAAATTCTATCTTTCTTAGAAGTTTATAAGTCTGGCGTACAGTTCAGCCATATTGATGTCCTCCCATAGCTCAGAATATGTTGAAGTGAAACAACCTGTCTTAAAAAAATGAGTGCGAATATAATTAACTAACATCACTTGTTTCCTCACTACACCCCTGGGATAACCTTATAACAAACCTGAAATAAATCTCCCCCTTTTTTAAAATAATAAACACAAGGTAATAAGACCAAATCTAAATAAATAGTGTGTGATGTTTCGGTAATAGTGTTGTTATCATCTTCAGACAAAAGTGCTGAATGAAGTACTTCAGTACTTTTGTCTGAAGATGGTAACAATGCTGTTACCGAAATGTCACACACTTTTTATTTATTTGGATTTGGTCTTATCACATTGTGTTTATAATCTATAATCCAAATTATCATTTTTATAATATAGTTAACTATTCATGATGCAATTGTGAAAAACGTTTTAAAATTACAAAATATTTCCTCTCAATGAGTTTCTCTTTATTTCATTAGAAATGAGAGTTTCTAAAAGTTATCCACGTTGCGCTCGTTTGTTATTGTAAATATTTCTTGTTAGATAGAGTTAATAAAGCCCGTTGATGGGGGTCGGGCTGGTTAAACCGTTTGGTTCTCGACCACTACAACCTGGGTTCCCGCATTGGATACTTTTTTCTGTTTAAAAAAAATGCTCCTATGGCCCCCGATTCTTGCAAAAGTCCAACCCCACCAGCGAGTGCAAGTAACCAAATGGGGCTCTGGCATATTTGTAAGTGCAAAGTCGAACTGCTTTTCACATGTGTAGACATGTGGTGCGCTTACAGTAAAAGCAGTCGCTAACTACCCACCATGATTATGGCTTTGAGATAAGAAAGAAGAAGACTATCACTTGCTATATTTCCTATAAAAATCTTCTTCTTTCTTATTTCCACTCAATCATATTAGGGTATCAAGCTTGTAGAGCTTGAGACTTTTGATGGAGTCTGCTGGGGAAGAGTAGAACTCATCAATGGATGAGTCAATACAGTCAATAATGTGTTTTGGGTTTGCAGGTTGACATTTAGTACATAGTACCTTGCAACCATTCTGGAAATCAAAGACTGTTGTTCTCTTGGTAGGACAGAACTTGTCCCTCCTGCCCTGTACCAGTTATGAGCATCATTAGATTTCCATTCCTGCAGGCATTGGGTTTTGATGGTACAGAGGAGGTCTTTTTCTTCTAGTTGGGTGGTAGATTCCCTGGCTTCAGGGAGGCCAAGAGCTTCAGACTTTGCCAGAGAGTCTGCTGGCTCATTTCTACGAATTCCAACGTGAGCTGGAAACCATTGCATCCTATATAAATTAAGTGTGCAAATTGCTGGGATCTCAAATGTAATAAGAACAGTAAATACACCACAATTAATCTACCTTCACTATTAGAGTCAGCTCACATGGCTTCACATCTTTAATCACATTTCCATAAAATTCGTATTTCCCTCTATGTCAGTCCTGACAGATAAAATGTGAAGCCATGTAAACATCTCTAGTAACATAGTTTCCAATAGAGTAACATGTGTGTAGAAGCCTGTTATAATAAATTTAAAATAAAACTCAATACAGCGCTGTCACTTTTTAAAGCTATTTTTTGGGGGGTCGGTGGAAGGCTGGTTAAACAATTTGGTTTTCGACCACTACGACCTGGGTTCGATTCCCGCATTGGACACTTTTTTCTGTTAAAAAAAAAAAATGCTCCAATGGCCCCCCGATTCTTGCAAAAGTCCAACCCTACCAGCGAGTGCAAGTAACCAAACGGGGCTCTGGCACATTTGTAAGTGCAAAGTCGAACTGCTTTCACATGTGTAGACATGTGGTGCGCTTACAGTAAAAAGCAGTCGCTAACTACCCACCATGATTATCATGGCCTGTACCACGTGTACTAGGGATAAGAAAAAAAAAAAAAAGCTATTTTTTTAATGTTCTTTTATATCAAAACAAGCAAATAATACGTCTGAAGACCATTTTATAGGGGCTTTGATAAAGGTGCTTCTTCTAGATATTTCTGATAGGTCCCAAATAATATTTGTTGGAGACTTCACGGCCCAGACTGAGGGCTGGTAGTGTTCAGAACAGTCACGGTGGACCTCGACCGGCAGAGCTTGCAGCGCACCATCCAGTCCATCCTCACCCGCAGCCAGCTCCCCTCGGACTACCTCAAGTCTGTTACCGCGAAGCCGCCACCACCGCCGCCGGAGGAGAGGAGGTCCACGGACTGGAGGATCCTGGTGGAGGAGATTGAGAGGAAGGTGGAGTCCCGGCCCAAGGTCTACCTCTGGTAGGGTCCATCACAAAACTGGACTCGCAGGGAAGGCTGAATTATTAGCAGCCTCTCAATTACTTGATTTAAAATGTTACAAATCACCTATACAATAAACTGAGTTGATTACTTCATTACAAAATTCACAAAAGTGAATTTCCCTCAAACTTCTTTGAACAGATTTGGAACTTGTCATCCAGCATCACAGGAATTTCCTGGAATAATGAGTTCATAGAGTCCTAATTGAATAATTCTGCCACAGCTTCCTTCTATTGTTTCTAGATTGTGGGAACCCAAAGTTAATAAGAATTATTTGAATACTTTTCTGCAACTTGAAAAAAAACCTTGCTCCCACCTGAGATGTCAGCTTCTGAGATCCTATACAGTTATTTAAACCTTGGATCCATTGAGGGGAGAACTACCTGGAACTGTGTGGCAGGGAGTGGCTGACAAAGAACCACAACCAAATCCACCAGCTCATCCAGGGTAACCAGGCGATGCGCAAGGATGTAACTCGGATCTCCGGGGAGCTCCAGACTCAGCTGGGAATACGCAGGGTCTTGTGGAACTCTGGCTGGGGTCCGCACACCTTCCGCGGCAAGCTGATCAGTTTCCAGGGGCTTCTGACAAAGAACCCAGAACTGGCCCACCACCTTCACGGTACGGCAGTTTGTGTTCTTGTGAAACTGGATCAAATAACTCCTACCCAGTTATTTCATATTGTACATAGAAAATTGGGAACGACAAACCTCAGAATGACACAGCAATTTATTTGATGTAAAATACCAGAGAGGTAAAGAGGGAAGTTTAGAGAGTTGCAAAAAATATAATTAATAAAATTGTAAATCTGGACATAAGATAATAAATATTTTGCTTACATAGATCTTTGGGAGCTTGCAATTCTCATTGCTAATGACATGGAGCTGACATGCTTCTGTGTCAAGGATTTCCTCAAAGTCTTAGAAGTTTGTCCTTAGTAGCTTTGTTTCCTTTTTCTTGTGGCATGAAGAGCAATTTTATCATCTATAGGAACATCCTGGAGGGAAGTGTTGGATTTGACACAGCGATAGAATCCTGGAGTCAGACACAGAAAATGTAGTTCACAGTATCCAAGGTCTGCTTGGCAATCTTCAGTTTTCTTCCCTAATCTCCCCAGCATCTCTCCACCAAAATATCACGTAGAAAATGAGGAAAAACAAACATCAGAAAGATACGGCAATTTATTTGATGTAAAACTAAATGATTATTTATTAAATACCAGAGAAGGGTAAAAAAAAAAAGGAAGTTTAAAAAGTAGAAAAATATAATGAAATAAATTTTAAATCTGGACTTTTAAATATTGAGGAAATTGATCCATTGTGAACGGACAGCGGTCATACAGTGGACACAGAGCTCTGATAAGAACTAGAGATTTGCTGAGAATGTTTTTTTTTTCGTATATATGGAGGTGAGAGATAAAGGTTACCCCATTGTAGCTATTAGATTTTCTGTGCCACAAACTTCTTACTGTTCTACATTTCCCAATACTAACACCTGTGGTGCTATGTCAGAAACTGATGCTAACACCTGTGGTGCTATGTCAGAAACTGATGCTAACACCTGTGGTGCTATGTCAGAAACTGATGCTAACACCTGTGGTGCTATGTCAGAAACTGATGCTAACACCTGTGGTGCTATGTCAGAAACTGATGCTAACACCTGTGGTGCTATGTCAGAAACTGATGCTAACACCTGTGGTGCTATGTCAGAAACTGATGCTAACACCTGTGGTGCTATGTCAGAAACTGATGCTAACACCTGTGGTGCTATGTTAGAAACTGATGCTAACACCTGTGGTGCTATGTCAGAAACTGATGCTAACACCTGTGGTGCTATGTCAGAAACTGATGCTAACACCTGTGCTCAGGAAGAATTTTGGTGTTTGGCTACGAGACCGGAGTCAGCTTTGAAGGTCACTTAATCTTCGGCAGTTACGACATGCGCAACAACTGGCTTGGGGTGAGTTTCCCATCTTTAAATCCACTCTATATAGAAACCTTCAATCCCTGAGTCACCTTGGCAGCCCCATCACCAGCGTTGACCAATTAAACCCGAAATATTTTCAAGTTAGAATTTGATTTTTCTACTATTTAAAATTGAATATCAGATCTAAATTGTACATTTAAAAAATATATATACATTATAACCTCGTTAATTCGACACGTGCAAATTCGACACTCTAACCCTAATTCGACCATATTCTGATGTCCCGACCTCCGGCCTATCAAATAACAAACCGTAATTCGACAGTATCGATAATACGACAGTTCCGATAGTTCGACCATTTTAAAATTCGAATTTCGACAGTTGAATGCTTTTTTACATACAACTTTACCGCTAAACAGGTATTACGGCGGTGGCGACGATAGGCGGGGCGCCGATAGGATCGCGCCTGCGCACTTTTGTTTCTGTTAGTTAAGTTTCACTTTACAGTGCCGTTGCGCAATGTCGCAAGTGTTGTTTATTTTTTACACGGGAATTTAGGAATTGTGCGCTAATTAATGATATTATTTTCTTTTTAATTTTCAGCATTGAAATACTTTAGTTATTTTAAAATTTACAAATAATTTCCTTTTAAATAAATAATTATTCATAAAATGTAGCCTCAATGGGAGCGTTCCCAGTTAACAACAACTTTGGTAGGCGGCGCTGTTCGTTACCACTGCCGTACCTTCGAGGCGTTTTACACGAGTTTGATTAAGAGCGATATACAGTAAAACCCCTCTATAGTGAACCCCAATGGGACAGAGCTTTTGGTTCACTATAGCCACGGTTTGGCTATTTTTTTTTTACTTTTCAAAAATTTTTGACCGTATAATTAAAGGACAGCCATACACACAAGAAGAGGCTTCCTCTTAATAGTGGTCACTTTGTTTTAATTCCCTTAATTGACCAATTTCCTTACATTAATACTGAATAATAATAGAAATCATTAGATGATAGGTTCTTCTTATCATTAACATACATGAACCTGTATGTCTAATTTAAAAATCAAGACAAATCCTAGGCAAAGTTTTGAATATATATTCAAAGATATAAAATGATTTTAAAACATCATTATCACATTATATAATACATTGTTTACTTGGAAAAATGGCTATAACACCTTGTTGCTTCAAAGCATTCTTCAAGCATTGCACCATTCAAATAAAGTTAGTGTTTTTCTTCCATTTCATTTTCCCACATATTCTTTTAGGGCTATATTTCGTTTTTTTTTTAACCTGTCATGCAAAACATCGCAGACTTTAAAATCACCATAGTTAATGGCATAAAAATAGTTTTGTTTCATCACGGGACCATTTATTTGGATTTTTTTTTTTTAGCCCTAAAACGTGCGATCGCGGCAAAAGTTGAGGTTGATTCCTCTTTGTAACAATTTTTAATAGCTTTATATTTTATAATAAAAAAGTTATGTTCTCTTATTTTAATATGTTCTTAACATTTTGCCTGTGTTGTTTCACTTTGAAAAGTTCTGAAAATGGCCTTTTTTTTTTAAAGAAATAACGCTTTTGTTTTTAAAATGCCTTTGTTTTCTTCATTTTGGAAGCCATTTGTATTTTTATATTTCAAATTTAATGGATGCAAATATATTCTATTTAATAAAAAGTATAATGTGTTAAAATTTATACAACATACAGCAAAAATAAAGTGCAAAATTCAAAACAAACAATGCCGCTAAATTTATTGTTTTGAAATCGCGATCCGCGAGCTGAAACATGCTCAAAATTTGGTTGTTTTTGTTGGAAACTGAATGCTACGACTACAGCTAGCGCCACACTGGACTAATCATCATCACAACTTTTTGTTTACCTTCTTCCCTATATTATAAATTGTGTTCGCTACCATAACTTTGTTTTTCTTACTAAATGGATAATAAAGATTATTATCATATAATCATCAATGTCCTCATGCCTTCATACAAGCTGTAAGTACCTAAATCTTACAACAATTAGATTATGAGACTGAATATTGCATGAAATTCAACTAACGAGTTAAGACAAAAAAAAAAAAAAAAAAGGCTTAGCAAAAATGGCGTCACTCCCGAGCCAAGATGTAACCCTAGATAAGCTCGACGGCTATAACTACTCACTATGGTCTTTCAAAATTGAAATGCTCTTGCAAAAGGAAGATCTTTGGGAAGTTGTCACCGAAAATATTCCAGATGAACCTAAAATCGAATGGAAAAAGAAAGACTCAAAAGCTAGAGCTATCATTAATCTAAGCATCGCCGACTCACAAATAGTGCATGTCAAAAACCTACTAACAGCCAAAGCTACCTGGGACACTCTTAAAAATATCTATGAAAGAAAAACACTCTCAGGAAAAATTTATTTGCTAAGGAAACTATACAGCTTAAAACTCGAAGAAGACAAAGACATGCAACAGCACATCACTACCATGATGGAACTAGTTGACAAACTGCGAACCATTGGCGAAACACTAAAGGACTCTCACATCACGGCTATACTGCTTTGCTCACTTCCAAAGAGCTACTCCAATCTCATCACGATGTTGGAATCAAGGCCTGATGACGAGCTAACGCTTGAATTTACCAAGAACAAACTCCTTGATGAACACACACGCAGAGTAGAAAGCTCGAAAGACGAAAGCACCGCAACAAAAGCCTTAAAAAGCCTCCACGGAGCTTCAAGCCAAAGAAGAGAAAAAGAGAAGAAATTCTGTTCCTTCTGCCACAAACCAAACCACTCCAAGGAAGAATGTTGGCACTATCAAAAGCGAAACAACAGCAACAAAGAGTACAAATATGAAAACTTCAGAAGAGGAAACGTACCAAAGTACACAGATCAGTCGAGTGTCACCCAAGAACAATCTACAAATCAGAGAACAACAAAAGAACCTAACCCAAAAGCTCTCAATTGCACTCAACGAGAAGCAAGTGTACACAACTGGTTCGTCGACTCTGGAGCCACATCTCATATGGCGTACGATGAAATCTTCTTCACTGAACTTAACAGAGAACAAACACAAAATGTTGTGGTTGCTAATGGCAATAAACTGCAGGTCAAAGGGATAGGACAAGGAGAAATCAAAGTCATCACACCCCAAGGAAAGACTGACACCTTACTTCTCACAAAAGTTCTCTACATCCCGGAACTAACAGACAACCTTCTGTCAGTGAGTGCGGCCACCTCCAACGGATGTAAAGTAACATTCAAAAGAGATTGGTGTACCATCGAAAGAGACAACACAGCCCTCGCGAACGGTATACTTGACAATGGAATATACCGACTCCACCTGGATGACAACCTCCAAACTCGCACATTCAAAGCAAATGTAGCAAAACAAAACCACTGCAAGAACAAAAATTGCCTCATGCTCTGGCACGACAGACTAGGACACAGAAATATAGAATCAATTAAGAAGATTCGAAATGAGAACCTAGCAAGAGGACTAAGTCTAAATAACTGTTCGCACAGCACAGACTGCGTTCAGTGCATTCAAGGTAAACTCACCGAAACCCCATTTCCAAAGAAGACAGAGTACAGGGCAACTGAAACACTTCAACTTGTTCACAGTGATATCTGCGGTCCATTACCAACTAACTCTCTCAGCGGTAAGAGATACTTCATCACCTTCACTGATGACTACAGCAGATACACAAAGGTCTACCTCCTGAAAGGAAAAGACGAAGTCTATGCAAAAATAAAAGACTACGTCATCTCAGCACACACGGAATTTGGAAAAAATATCCAAACCATGCGGACAGACAACGGTCGTGAGTACGTAAACCGACAAGTCGAAGATTTCCTGAACCAAAGCGGAATCAAACATCAGCTAACAGTCCCCTACTCACCAGCCCAGAACGGAGTAGCAGAAAGGAAAAATCGATCACTAATGGAGATGACAAGATGCATGCTGTTTGACTCAGGACTCCCACAGTATCTATGGGCGGAAGCGGTTATACCACAGCTAATTACCTACACAACCGAATACCCTCGAAAGCTACAGACAAGACTCCATTTGAACTATGGACCAACAGGAAGCCCAGTCTGAAGCATCTAAAAAGATTCGGATGTAAAGCCTTCGCCTATATTCCCAAGATAAAAAGAAACAAGTTGGATAGCAAAGTTATCGAAGGGATTTTTCTTGGATACGATGATCGGAGCAAAGGATACAGAATCCTGCACGACACAGACAACATCACAATCAGCAGATCCGTAAAATTTCTAGAAAAAGAAAATGGGTTTCACCACGCTTCCACAAAAACAACTTCACCACAAGTACTAAGTACAGATCTAACTTCCTCCAATCATATTGGAAATGCAGAGGAAAGTCAGGAACCAGGAACACAATCCGAAAACCTTGAGGACTCAGAAACCGAGGATTACATTCAACCCAGTACAAGCACAGAAACACAAGTGGTCACACAATGAAGATCCACGAGACCAAAAAAGGGAATACCTCCCATAAGAAATGACTACATGCTGTACAAAACTGAAGCTCAAGACATTCAGACACCCACCAACTACTCGGAAGTCCTACAATTACCAAAAATAGAAAGAGAAAAATGGCTACAAGCAATGAACGAAGAACTAAATTCTCTTGAGAAGAACAATGACTGGGAACTAACGCCTCTACCTAAGGACAAAAAGATCATAGGATGTAAATGGACCTATAAACAGAAACTCAATTCCAAAGGAGAAATAGAGCGGTACAAAGCCAGACTCGTAGCAAAAGGGTTCAATCAGAAATTTGGCCGAGACTACGAAGAAACCTTTGCACCAATTGTAAAGCATTCTACAATTAGAGCCTTCCTAGCTGCATCAGTCTACAAAGGGATGCAAGTGAACCACCTCGATGTCAAGACAGCGTTCCTACACGGCGACCTAGATAAAGAACTCTACATGCAACTCCCAGAAGGACTCCATACAAAACAAACAAACGAAGTCTGCAAACTAAAGAAGGCAATTTACGGTCTAAAACAAGCTGGAAGATCTTGGAACACAAAAATCGCAAGCACTCTAATTAAAAATAACTTCAAACAGAGCATTGTAGACCCATGCCTATTCACCAAGAATGAAGAAAACCATTCCATCTACTTGATTCTATATGTGGATGACATGCTCCTCGCAAGCGATTCCAAAATAATCATCCAAAACACTGTAAAAACTCTTGAAAAAGAATTCGAAATAAAGAGAACCTTGGAAACCCCACTCAATTCATTGGTATAGAAATCTCAAGGAACAGAGAAGGTGAACTCCTTCTGAGCCAAAAGAATAAAATCCAAGAATTAGTTGAAAGGTACAATCTCCAAGAAGCGAAATCTACTTTCACTCCCATGGAAAGCGGATACCCCGGTATATCTGATGAAAAACTTCTACCAAACAACGTCCAATACCAACAACTTATAGGCTCACTATTGTACCTAAGCGTAGTATCCAGACCAGATATCGCAGCTCCAGTCTGCATACTCAGCAGCAGAAACCAGAATCCTAGAAATTGTGACTGGAATGCAGCAAAAAGAATCGTAAGATATCTAAAAATTACTAAAGAACTCGAGCTACGCATATCTAACCAACAACCTCCCACACTGGAAGCATACAGTGATGCCACATGGGCAAGCGACAACACCGACAGAAAATCACTAAGCGGAAACTTGCTCCTACTGGGATCAAACCCCATCTCATGGATGACTGGGAAACAAGGTTGCGTATCTCTCTCATCCACCGAAGCGGAACTAATCTCCGCAGCTGAAGCCTCACAAGAACTGTTATGGCTTCTCGACTTGCTAAAGGATCTCGAACTGGAACAGAAAGCTCCAATCTACTTCCACCAAGACAATCAATCATGTCTCAAGATATGTTCATTCCGAAAAAGTGTCTTCTAGGACCAAGCACATCGCAACCAAGATCCATCACCTGAAGGATCTTCAGAAGAAGACAGTGATAAAAATGGTCTACTGCCCAACTGGCGACATGAAGGCGGACATTCTGACCAAGCCGCTACCAAGGCCGACATTTGAGAAGTTACGCTACAACCTCGTGATGTCTCCACATTCATGCCGGGGATTTGTTGGAAACTGAATGCTACGACTACAGCTAGCGCCACACTGGACTAATCATCATCACAACTTTTTGTTTACCTTCTTCCCTATATTATAAATTGTGTTCGCTACCATAACTTTGTTTTTATTACTAAATGGATAATAAAGATTATTATCATATAATCATCAACGTCCTCATGCCTTCATACAAGCTGTAAGTACCTAAATCTTACAACAGTTTTAATTTTTTTTTAATTACAATTCTAAGTTCGTTATAAGCATAGTATTTTAAATAGATTTTATTATTTTGGGACCGAAAATAGGTTCGTTATAGGGGTAGTTCCTTATTCTAAAAATCGCAAAGTTCGTTATAACGATGGTATTTTCAATGGAATGGAATTGGGAATCGGCGTGGGTTCGTTATAAGGGAAGGTTCGTTATATCCAGGGTTCGTATTAGCGGGGTTTTACTGTATTTTGTTTGCTCCCCTTTATATTTAAATAATTTATATAAATATAACTATAGAATTGAAATATTTTGTACTCTATATTTTTTTAATTAATATTTTTCAATCTATATTTACCGTTTATATATAAAAATGAGTTTTTACATATAAACAATATTTGAGCAAATGTAAATGGTTTTCATATACACTTTTACACCACCTTTTCAATACAAAATTAAATTTAAAAACGTTTATATTAAACAATAACATTTTTAAAAATCGACTTTCTGGTTCACACTTTTGTATCTAATCAATTATGTATTTTTTATTTCTCTCTATAAAAAAATCTCGGTATAGTTTAGATTACAATATTTTAAGTGGCATATTTTCAAGTCATATATTTATACACAAGTTTTATATTTATTTTACAAATATTGTATAAGATGTGATTAATAAACTTTGTAAAAAAATTCTTAATACATTTTAATAACATGACATTATGTTATATTCAAATAGGTAAAATAGGTAGTTTCAGATAGGTTATAAATTAGGTAAGTTTCAGATAGGTTAAATTAGGTTAGTTTAATCGCTAAATAAGGTTAGTTTTAGATAAGTTGAATTAGGTTAGTTTCAGATAATTAAAAAAATAATGTGCGTTTTTAGAATAATTAGTTTAATATTTTATTTTTAAAAATGTGTTTGTTTTTTTTACTTTTATTAATATTTTTTTTTAATATAATTTAAATTTCTATATTTAAATTGGTAAAATTCAAAGTATTTCACCGAAATTGTATTTTTAACTCGTGTAAAACGCCTCGAAGGTACAGCGCTGGCAACGTACAGCGCCGCATACCAAAGTTGTTGTTAACTGGGAACGCTCCGCCTCAATGATTATGAAAACATTTTATTTCAATATTCCATTTCCATGTTATAATAAAATATTTAAACACAAAATCAATAACACCTGCAGCAGCAGTGGATGTCTTTAATACAATAAAAACTCTTTGTTATTTAAAAGACATTTCAGAGGAGGAAAGACATGCATGTTTTTTTTAAATAGACCATCTGGAATACATCCTGAATAGGATTTCAGTGCAAAAACAGACATCTATAAAGGAATTTTTAAAAAGATCTTCATGATTATTTTTAAATTTTCTTTTTATTTTCCATATTTATTTCCTTTCAACTGCTATATTCTTTAATTAGAATAAAATATTATTTGTAATTATTTATGTTTCAAAAATATGTATTATTGCCATTTTGTCCTTGATACTAAAGTTAATCATGAAAATAAAAAGTAATACAAAAAAGTACACTTACAATGGTTTTAAATAATATGATCAATTTATATTACAAAGCTATTTTTAAAATATATAATTTGTTAGCGAGTTAGATGATTAGCTAATCATCTGAATAACTTTAATTCAACATTTCCTTTAATTCAACCGAAAGCTCTGATCCCTTGGGGTGTTGAATTAAAGAGGTTCGACTGTATGTGAATGGTTTTTGTCAAGCTGTATTCCTGCTTCATGTTACTCCATTGTATCCCACTGTTCCCTACTTCCACATTGTTGTCTCCCACTGTTTCCCCACCTCCACATTTTTGTCTCCCACTGTTCCCTACTTCCACATTGTTGTCTCCCACTGTTTCCCCACCTCCACATTTTTGTCTCCCACTGTTTACCCACCTACACGTTGTTGTCTCCCAGTTTCCCCACCTACACATTGTTATCTCCCACTGTTTCCCCACCTCCACATTGTTGTCTCCCAGTTTCCCCACCTACACGTTGTTGTCTCCCACTGTTTCCCTACTTCCACATTGTTGTCTCCCACTGTTTCCCCACCTCCACATTTTTGTCTCCCACTGTTTACCCACCTACACATTGTTGTCTCCCAGTTTCCCCACCTACACGTTGTTGTCTCCCACTGTTTCCCCACCTCCACATTGTTGTCTCCCAGTTTCCCCACCTACACGTTGTTGTCTCCCACTGTTTCCCTACTTCCACATTGTTGTCTCCCACTGTTTCCCCACCTCCGACATTGTTGTCTCCCAGTTTCCCCACCTACACATTGTTGTCTCCCACTGTTTCCCCACCTCCACATTGTTGTTTTCCTCTGTTCCCCACCTCCACATTGTTGTCTCCCACTGTTCCCTACTTCCAGATTGTTGTCTTCCACTGTTCCCTACTTCCACATTGTTGTCTCCCACTGTTTCCCCACCTCTACATTGTTGTCTCCCACTGTTTCCCCACCTCCACATTGTTATCTCCCACTGTTTCCCCACCTCCACATTGTTGTCTCCCACTGTTTCCCCACCTCTACATTGTTGTCTCCCACTGTTTCCCCACCTCCACATTGTTGTCTCCCACTGTTTCCCTACTTCCACAATGTTGTCTCCCACTGTTTCCCCACTTCCACATTGTTGTCTCCCACTGTTTCCCTACTTTCACATTGTTGTCCCCCACTGTTTCCCCACCTCCCCATTGTTGTCTCCCACTGTTTCCCCACCTCCACATTGTTGTCTCCCACTGTTTCCCTACTTCCACATTGTTGTCTCCCACTGTTTCCCCACCTCCACATTGTTGTCTCCCACTGTTTCCCTACTTCCACATTGTTGTCCCCCACTGTTTCCCCACCTCCCCATTGTTGTCTCCCACTGTTTCCCCACCTCTACATTGTTGTCTCCCACTGTTTCCCCACCTCTACATTGTTGTCTCCCACTGTTTCCCCACTTCCACATTGTTATCTTCCATATTGTTGTCTCCCACTGTTTCCCTACTTCCACATTTTTATGTCCCACTGTTTCCCCACCTCCACATTGTTGTCTCCCACTGTTTCCCCACTTCCACATTGTTGTCTCCCACTGTTTCCCCACCTCCACATTGTTATCTCCCACTGTTTTCCCACCTCCACATTGTTGTCTCCCACTGTTTCCCCACCTCCACATTGTTGTCTCCCACTGTTTCCCTACTTCCACATTGTTGTCCCCCACTGTTTCCCCACCTCCCCATTGTTGTCTCCCACTGTTTCCCCACCTCTACATTGTTGTCTCCCACTGTTTCCCCACCTCTACATTGTTGTCTTCCACTGTTTCCCCACCTCTACATTGTTGTCTCCCACTGTTTCTTCACTTCCACATTGTTATCTTCCATATTGTTGTCTCCCACTGTTTCCCTACTTCCACATTTTTGTGTCCCACTGTTTCCCCACCTCCACATTGTTGTCTCCCACTGTTTCCCCACTTCCACATTGTTGTCTCCCACTGTTTCCCCACTTCCACATTGTTGTCTCCCACTGTTTCCCCACCTCCACATTGTTGTCTCTCACTGTTTCCCTACTTCCACATTGTTGTCTCCCACTGTTTTCCCACCTCCACATTGTTGTCTCCCACTGTTTCCCCACCTCTACATTGTTGTCTCCCACTGTTTCCCTACCTCCAAATTGTTATCTTCTATATTGTTGTCTCCCACTGTTTCCCCACCTCTACATTGTTGTCTCCCACTGTTTCCCTACTTCCACATTGTTGTTTACTCCCACTGTTTCCCACCTCCACATTGTTGTCTCCCACTGTTTCCCTACTTCCACATTGTTGTCTCCCACTGTTTCCCCACCTACACATTGTTGTCTCCCACTGTTTCCCCACCTACACATTGTTGTCTCCCACTGTTTCCCTACTTCCACATTGTTGTCTCCCACTGTTTCCCCACCTCCACATTGTTGTCTCCCACTGTTTCCCTACTTCCACATTGTTGTCTCCCACTGTTTCCCTACTTCCACATTGTTGTCTCCCACCGTTTCCCCACCTCCACATTGTTGTCTCCCACTGTTTCCCTACTTCCACATTGTTGTTGTTGTTTCTTATCCCCTTGTGTAAAGATTACACGAATTCCATGAGTTCATGCTCCTCGAGCTGTTTTATGATGAGCAGCGGCCTCTCCCAAAGGTCTTGTTTAGTGCATCTAATGCAAGCCAAAATGTGTTCTGGAGCTGCAGGTGCCAAACTACATTTTGGGCAAGTGGGGTAGATTTTGTTATTATTTTCTATCTTCAATGGCTTGAGATGGCCTGTTCTAAATCTTGTTAGTGTTGTTTGATGCTGTCTATTTCTGATGTTCAGAGCTCCTCCTGGGTTCACTCCACTGTACCAACTGTGCTTAGGTGGGATCCTCCAGTTCTTGTTTATTTTTGTTTTGGCTACTGTTTCTATTTCTTTAGAAGTAAGTTTATTTTTCTGTGGCAAGGGTTCTTTTGTGCCTTTTTTCGCTAGCACATCAGCAGCTTTATTGCCTTCAATTCCAACATGTGAGGGTATCCATTGAAGGTGAATTTTTGAGGTTTTTGGAGATAGCCAATTATGTTCCTGCTTACTTTGTCTCTAAGTTCCCCTGTGTGACTCAAGTGTTGTATGGCACTTCTACTATCAGTAAGAATCCAGATATCTTGATAATTAGTAGTTCTGATGGATTTTAAGGCTTCATAGATGGCTATAAGTTCTGATCTGAAGACTGAGCAAAAATCTGGGTTTCTTCTGTTCATTTTCTCAATGCCATTTGTGGTTTTGATGAGACAGCCATTGCCAGTGTGTCCTAGCTCGTCTCTGCTACCATCTGTATAAATAGTTATTGCATTTTTAGGAATGTTATTAATTATTTCTAATGATAATTGTTTTAAGTATTCTGGATTTTGGCATTGTTTGTTGGTGGGTTCATTTAAAGAGGCATTAAAAATAACATTTTGTAGTGGTTCGCATGGAGAAATTTTTTCTGCTAAATAATTTTTTTCTACTTTATATTTTAAAAATCCATTTCTTTTGGCCAGGTGGAGAGGGCCTTCTTTTTTGAGTCTTAGATTGGATTCCCAATTAAGTATGTAATTGGAAGTTCTGTGTTTGTTTCCATAACTCTTGATTTTGTTTATATATTTTGGCAGATTGTAGCTTCTTCTATCCTTTAAGGGCATAATGTCTGCCTCGTAAAGTACAATATCGTTAGGGCAGGTATTTCGAAGACCTGTAATAATTCTAGCTGCACTTAGTTGTATCCTTTCCAGTGATTTTAGATTTGTTTCAGATGCTGTACCATAGATTTGATATCCATATTCCAGGATAAGTCTAATTAGAGATGTGTAAGTTAATTTTAGTGTGGTTGCATCGGCTCCCCACTCTCTACCTGAAATATATTTCAGGATTTTTAGTCGGTCTCTTCCTTTTCTAATAACTTCTTCAATATGTTTACTGGAGTTTATTTCTGGATCCAGGGTGTAGCCAAGATATTTAGGACTTCCACATTGTTGTCTCCCACTGTTTCCCCACCTCCACATTGTTGTCTCCCACTGTTTCCTTACTTCCACATTGTTGTCTCCCACTGTTTCCCAACTTCCACATTGTTGTCTCCCACTGTTTCCCCACCTCCACATTGTTGTCTCCCACTGTTTCCCTACTTCCACATTGTTGTCCCCCACTGTTTCCCTACTTCCACATTGTTGTCTCCCACTGTTTCCCTACTTCCACATTGTTGTCTCCCACTGTTTCCCCACCTCCACATTGTTGTCTCTCACTGTTTCCCTACTTCCACATTGTTGTCTCCCACTGTTTCCCCACCTCCACATTGTTGTCTCCCACTGTTTCCTTACCTCCACATTGTTGTCTCCCACTGTTTCCCTACTTCCACATTGTTGTCTCCCACTGTTTCCCTACTTCCACATTGTTGTCTCCCACTGTTTCCCTACTTCCACATTGTTGTCTCCCACTGTTTCCCCACCTCCACATTGTTGTCTCCCACTGTTTCCCCACCTCCACATTGTTGTCTCCCACTGTTTCCCTACTTCCACATTGTTGTCTCCCACTGTTTCCCCACCTCCACATTGTTGTCTCCCACTGTTTCCCTACTTCCACATTGTTGTCTCCCACTGTTTCCCCACCTCCCCATTATTGAATGTAGAATTCAGAGACATTTATTGTTGGAAAGCTTCTCACCTTGACCCAACATGTGGTAAGCAGCCAATGAGGTCCTGTGTACACAAGTCCTCACGAACCATCGTGTGTACAGATGATCCGTCAAATCCCCGAACTGACAGCCAAGTTGCCACAGGTTCCAGAAGTGGAGCGAGGGTTGTCAGAAGTCCTACGGGGAATCAGGGTGGATCACAGGAAGTTCCAGCCGTCAGTAATGGTGGATTGTCGCCTCAGCAACCTCCGCAGGCTAACTGCTGCCCTATATCGCTACCGGTGGAACCATGGGCTTCCGTCAAACTGGCCGCGTAGGATGGATCACCTTCAGTTGGTGGTGGAAGGGTGAGTTGGGTGCTTGGCCTGAATTTTGACCCCCTGCTGATCAGCTGGTCTAATATTTCTTGGAGAGGGTCAGTCACATAGTTGAGATATTTGTAGCTGACAATTTAGCAGCCACAAACACCAGTCACCTTGTCATGTGTAAATAATCCCACAAGTCCAGTTTGATCCAATGGTGTGATCAAGAGATTGGGTCAAATTCAAAACACCAGTTTGGTAGAGAATGCAATATAAAATGAACATAATTGGGGCAAATTTAATTTTGGATCGGGCCAAATATCTCCTGGGATTACATTTCTTGTGGACTCTGAGTGCGGGAGAAATGTTGCAGGGCTTCCGGTCCCCTAATGCTCTCCCCCACAGGGCAGCTGATCGCCCCCTCCTCCTGCCCGGCCCCCATACTGGTGGACTTCATCTCCCAGAACATGGCCGAGGCCGTGGTGGTCACCCAGCGCTACAAGGAGTAGGTGTTTAACTGCATTGGGTTGTTTTTTGAAGATTTTTTTCAAGAATAGTAATAGAAGTAACCATATCTTGGTAATCTATGGCGATATATGTTTTACAGATATTTCTGGTGAAAATAAATTTTCAAATAAGAAGCAGAAGAATATAGGCACTGAAGTCATCAGGCAGTTTGGCAACAGCTGGTTCTCACTACAGAATTGTGAACTTGTGTAACAAACCACGTGATGTGGCGGCAGAACCCGCAGCCAGGAATGGAAGTGCTATCACCGGTGCCTGGGTGAGCTAGGCCTCGAGTCTCTTTCCAAAGATGACAGTGTGACCCCAGACCGCATGGTGCACTGTCTCTCTGCCCTGTTGAACAACGTGGAAGCCTTGAGGCCGCTGCTCCATGGCTGCCGGCTACACGTCTGCCACTACTTCTCCGTGATGACAGACGGAGTGGTCTACATCCCCTGGAACTGGCTCGTCAACCCGCCTTGACATCTGCCGTCCGTCATCACTCACCCGAAAGACATTGCGCATAGAATTAGAAGGGAGAATAAAGTTGTGACTCTGTTGTGAGGCGTCATGTGGAACATGTTGTTTAGGGAACCACACTGCAATCCGTGATCGGATCCTGCATTGAACACTTTTTTCCAATTAAAAAGACGTTCAATGGCCCCTGATTCTTGAAAAAGTAACCCCAGTGCAAAAGTCAAACTGCTTTCCACATTTTACTTACAGTAAAATTCAAATACTACCCACCATGATTATCATGGCCTGGGGATGATAAATATTATACAATTATTTCACTATATATATATATACTAGGCGAATGACCCGGCTTCGCCAGAGAAATCCCTTGGGTGCAATTTCCTTCATACTAAAAGTATATCAATAATAAATATTAGAAGTGCCATAGAATAGCAATACAGAAGTAACACATAAACTACAGGAAAAAAGTGTGTGTGATGGCAAAAATTGTATTATATTAGTGTTTAGGTATTTGATTTAATTAATATAGTTGATATAATAATATATATTTATATTATATATAATATAAATGAGTTTTAAAAATTGTAAAAAAAAAATTAATCGGCCGTGGCAGGCGAGCATTCTACCACTGAACCACCGATGCTTTAAAAAAATGGCCATATTAAGTATTCATTCCTTTCCGGATTAGTCCGCGTAAAAAAAAGTTCTTCAAACCAGAGGTCAGTATAAAAGGAATATTACAGCAGTAGGGTAGACTGCCACGTTATCCTTGTTGGTTCAGCAAGTTGGAGCAAGTATTTCCTAGCTAAATGGCTTTTATAGAAATTTTGACTCTTCTTCTTTCTTATCTCTACTCAATCATATTATGGTATCAAGTTGTGACACTTGATGGTGTCTGTTTGACATCATGACTGGGTGGAGTAGAACGCATCTGCCTTTGTCATTAAGACTGGGAGCACTACTCAGTGGCAGGCCGACTTAGCTCCAAAAGAAATGGCCGCCTCTTGACATGAGGAACAGATGCCATGTGCAGCTGCTCCTAACATGGAGTACAAACGCTGCTCATCCTGTATCCCTGGATTAGGAGCCCTTATAGGGTACTATCAGCCGGGCCAGCTGAACCCAGGTTTTTTAGCAAGTTTGTTACTGCTCCCCCTCCTCCTTTTTCATCCGGGCTTGGGACCGGCAAAGGCAGAGTTAAAATAAAATTATAACAATAGTAAATTCCCATTTTTGACTAGTACTACTAGGGGCGTTCCAAAAATAATTGGCCATAACTCTAACAATATTTGACCTATTTTATTTAAATTTTATTGTTACGTAAAGCCTTATCTAATAACACTGGTCAACAACATTTTTACCCAAGAGAACCTGATGGTGTTTCTAGTGTAACTTTTCATGCTGAACTCAAAAATCTAATCCGAAACTTTCCATCACCCATGGTTTTTGCATGACAGCCTTTTTTTTTTTTTTTTGGTATTGGGATAAATACAGCAAAAAATATTATGTAAGCATTTTTGCATAAAAATCAAAAATTATTTTTCTTTGCCCCAAATTGATTCCAAATATACCATTAGTTTTTTTCTATCACGCAAGATTTTTGAGATACACCTACTTGAAATTTGGAAATGTTTTTGATATATAGGCCTATATAAACAAAATCTTTACACGTAATCGTATACTATAGATATTTACGTGTAATCTTTACACAAGGGGATAAGAAACAACAACAACAACAACATATAAACAAAATATATTTATTTCATTGAAAAGCAGTGACAGTGGATTTTCTTCTATACTTTGCTTGTGGTACATCCCTCTTGAGTGTCCAGCAGTAGTCAGCAAGCATACCGGGACTCCATTTACCTTGGTACCGCTTCTCCATGCTTGATATATCTTGATGAAACCTCTCACCATGCTCATCGCTAACTGCACCAAGATTGTCTGCAAAGAAATCTAGATGTGAATGCAGGAAATGGATCCTGAGAGACATGTTACATCCCAGTGCCTTGTAGGAAAGCAACAGATCATTAACTATGTCTCGGTAATTTTCAACCATGACACTTCCTAAGAAGTTCTTGAAAACGTTTCTAAAGGAATTCCATGCTGCTGCTTCAACTTCATTCAAACTACAGTAAAACCCCGCTAATACGAACCCTGGATATAACGAACCTACGCCAATTCCCAATTCCATTCCATTGAAAATACCATCGTTATAACGAACTTTGCGATTTTTAGAATAAGGAACTACCCCTATAACGAACCTATTTTCGGTCCCAAAATAATAAAATCTATTTAAAATACTATGCTTATAACGAACTTAGAATTGTAATTTTAAAAAAAATTAAAACAACCAAATTTTAAGCATGTTTCAGCTCGCGGATCGCGATTTCAAAACAATAAATTTAGCGGCATTGTTTGTTTTGAATTTTGCACTTTATTTTTGCTGTATGTTGTATAAATTTTAACACAATATACTTTTTATTAAATAGAATATATTTTCATCCATTAAATTTGAATGGCTTTCAAAATGAAGAAAACAAAGGCATTTTAAAAACAAAAGCGTTATTTCTTTTTAAAAAAAAAAAGGCCATTTTCAGAACTTTTCAAAGTGAAACAACACAGGCAAAATGTTAAGAACATATTAAAATAAGAGAATATTACTTTTCTATTATAAAAGATAAAATATAAAGCTATTAAAAATTGTTACAAAGAGGAATCAACCTCAACTTTTGCCGCGATCGCGATCGTACGTTTTAGGGCTAAAAAAAATCCAAATAAATGGTCCCGTGATCAAACAAAAACTATTTTTTTGCCATTAACTATGGTGATTTTAAAGTAAGCAATGTTTTGCATGACAGGTTTAAAAAAAACGAAATCTAGACCTAGAAGAATATGTGGAAAAATGAAATGGAAGAAAAACACCAACTTTATTTGAATGGTGCAATACTTGAAGAATGCTTTGAAGCAACAAGGTGTTAGAGCCATTTTTCCAAGTAAACAATGTATTATATAATGTGATAATGATGTTTTAAAATCATTTTATATCTTTGAATATATATTCAAAACTTTGCCTAGGATTTGTCTTGATTTTTAAATTAGACATACAGGTTCATGTATGTTAATGATAAGAAGAACCTATCATCTAATGATTTCTATTATTTAGTATTAATAAAAGGAAATTGGTCAATTAAGGGAATTAAAACAAAGTGACCACTATTAAGAGGCAGCCTCTTCCATTGTGTATGGCTGTCCTTTAATTATACGGTCTAAAAATTTTGAAAAGTAAAAAAAATGGCCAAACCGTGACTATAGTGAACCAAAAGCTCTGTCCCATTGGGGTTCACTATAGAGGGGTTTTACTGTATTTTGAAAATTTCCATGCTGCAGCAATTCTCGAATCTGAGGTCCAATGAAAATGCCTTCTTTAATTTTCGCATCACTTATGCTAGAACATCTTTGTTTTAGGTAGGCAAATCCACTGGCATTTCGATCCATTGCCTTGACAAAGTTCTTCATTAATCCCAGTTTAATATGTAATGGTGGTAAGTAAATATTTGCTGAATCGATCTGGGGAGGATTTACAATATTTTTATGTCCTGGAGTAAAGATTTCACGGTTTGGCCAGCTTTTTTTAATGTAATGCCTTTCCCTATCTCTGCTATCCCACTCACACAGAAAACAACAAAATTTTGTATATCCAAGCTGTAATCCACGCAAGAGAGCAATGACTTTCAAATCGCTGCATATTTTCCAACCGTATCTTTCATATTCTATCTTTTTCAAAAGCAGTTTCATGTTTTCGTAAGTCTCTTTCATGTTGGATGCATGTGCTATTGGCACTGATGGGAACTTATTTCCGTTGTGAAGGAGAACAGCTTTCAAACTAATTTTTGAAGAATCAACGAATAAACGCCACTCTTCTGTATCATGGTCATGACCAAGCGCTTCCATTAGACTAACAACATCATTGCAATATACTAAATCATTCTCTTGTGAAAAGAAGTCTTGAAATTCATCTTCACGCTTGCAAAAAAGCATACTTTTGTGCCTTCATGCAGCAGATTCCAGTCTTTTAACCTAGAGCCTGAAAGTTCACTGTTTTTTGGATAAATCTAAATCACGTACGAGGTCGTTCAAATCTCCTTGGGTTAACAAATGAGGTTCAGATGAAGCACCTGCTTCAAAATTTGTGTCATCCGATGTTGCTCTCGTCTATCTGAATTATCGTCACTAAATATTACATTTTCAGGAGGCTGTGGCACAGGTAAAATATATGATGCAACTAGCGCGCCATCTGTTATCAAAATTCAAAACTATTTTAAACGCGCAAGATTCTTTTTGAAATTAAACAATTTCTACTGCCCTTACTGCAATGGAAAAATTAATGGAAGGGCCTGGCTCATCAGTGGTGAACCCTCTTTTATAAAAGAAACAATTTGATATTTGCGAAAGAGCGATTGCTCGAAGCATATTATATATTTATAAATGTATGTAATTCTACTGTCCTCAAAGCCTATGTCCATAGTTCTTCTAAAATACCATTCAAAGAGTCTAGCAACAGTATCACTATAAAAGGAAGTTCCAAAAATGCAATATAACAGCGGTATGGTAGATTAAACTGGCGAAACCACTGGGAGGGTTCACCACTGATGAGCCAGGCCCTCCCATTAATTTTTTTCCATTTCAGTAAGGGCAGTAGAAATTGTTTTATTTCAAAAAGAATCTTACGCATTTAAAATAGTTTCGAATTTTGATAACAGGTAAAATATCACTAGGAGGAACCGTTCTCATAGCAGAAGGCAAATCTGGATATTCAACTGTATGTCTTGATTTGGATGTAATACCTGTAGTCTTTGTCAAACAAAAATAACGCTCTGAAGAATGGTCTTTAGGTTCCCTCCATATCATTGGAACCGCAAAAGGCATATGACGTTCACCTTTAATCCACCCTGTAAGACGTCGAGCACAAATTTCACAACAATGATGAGGAGCCCAAGTCTTATCTTGGTCACCGACTTTACAGCCAAAATAAAGTTGATAGCACTTTTTGATGAGCGGTGCAAAGTTTCGCCTTTGAACTATTAATTCGCCACAAATGTAACAGAAAATATCAGGAATATTAATGCAACGCCTCGGCATACTGACACAGTCTAGTGCACACTATTTATAAAAGCAAATCGATAGAGAAGAATAAACTGATCACTTCAAATTTACATGTCACTTCTGATGCAAAGCTATTAAACAAATCGTTAGGTTCAATTTAAATATATATATTAAAACTGTTATTTAGCAAATAGCATTCCAGAGCTTGTCGTTATTTTTGAGTTGAAAGCAAAACAGATTGCATTATAAAATAAACATATTAATTAAAAATTCAATAATCTATATATATAAAAATGAATGTATGTGTGTGTGTGTGTCTGTCCTTTATGCCTGACCAAACCACTCATTGGAACGCCATGAAACTTTGGGAAGTTATTTAGTATAGTACTGGGAAGGTTTCTAGCAAATAAAATTTTTGAAATAACTTTTCGCCTAGAAATAATCAAGATAAATATTCTAATATATCTGTTATAATTCAACAATCTGCTCTAAATATTATCATGATGATACGATTATTTTGTAATGTAGAAAATTAGGAAAGACAAAATTCAGGATGACACGGCAATTTATTTGAGACAAGAATAATGATACAATTCCAAGGCAAGATACTATTCCTTTTACTTCCAATTACCGAGGGAACCAATTAATATTGATTTTTTTTCAACTTATCGAGTATTTTTCAAGGGACCGGGAAAAAATGTTCACTTTATCGAGAGATTCGTTAAACAAACCTTTACTTGGGTAAAACCCGGGCGAAGCCGGGTACATCCATACAAGAATAATGATACAATTCCAAGGCAAGATCCTATTCCTTTAACTTCCAATTACCGAGGGAACCAATTAATATTGATTTTATTCAACTTATCGAGTATTTTTCAAGGGCCCGGGAAAAAAATGTTCACTTCATCGAGAGATTCGTTAGACAAACCTTTACTCGGGTAAAACCCGGGCGAAGCCGGGTACGTCCGCTAGTTTTATATATAAATCAATATTTATGATTCTTAAAGAGCAAAATTTAATTAATAACAAATAAAATAAAGCTTTTGGCTCCACATATCAACTCTTCTTGTCCAAAATAAAGCGCTAGCTAATGTAATGATGTTTACTTAAAAAATGCTTACGTAATATTTTCTGCATTATTACTGTATATATCAATTTATAGAAAAAATGGTTATCCTGCAAGAACTATGAGTGATGTAAAACTTCTGATTTCATTTTTGAATTCAGCATGAAAAGTTACTTTAGAGAGTTTTCTCTGGCAAAAAAAGTTTTTTTTTGTAGACCTGTATTCATTTTGTTTTCAGATACCTTAAGTAAAAGCATGGTTTCAAGACAGAAACAAAGCTGTTATTGATTTTTTGCAAATGGAGGGATATTCAGCTTCAGAGTTCACCAGACACTGAAACATGTAAACAAAGAAGCCACAATGGATGTTACCAATGTGAGAAGATGGATGAAAAGATTCGGAAGTGGTGAGACTGGTGACAAACCAGGTAGTGGGAGGGCTGGAAACAAAGACAAGGTTGTCATGATCGAGAGTTGTGTAATATACTGAATGATTGGCATCTAGGTTATAATCTGTTCAAAATAGATTCAAAGGAAACTAACTCCTGATCAAAGGGTTTAACAATGCCAAAAGCTACTGGATCAAATATAGTGGCAAATATTATGACCCGAAAATAAGGCAATCACCTAAGAAAAAAAAAAAATTCAAAGTGCAGAGGTCATCCAAAAAGGTGATGAAATTTGAGAAATGTGAGGTGTAATACTGATTGATTTTCCAGAAGAAGGTTTCGCACTGGGAACAAACTTTAATGTTTTAACTTTATAAAAGCTATGGGGAACTATTCGACCAGAGATTCCTGTTAAATCTGTCAAATTGCACCATGACTGCACACCTTCTTCCAGACCAGAAGCTATTGGCTGGTTCCACAACCCACGTAGATTTGGCACCTCGTCACTTCTATTTATTATGGCGACAAAGATTTGAAGGCCTACACAGAGTAAAACATGGTTGACCTCCAGCATATTCCCCAAAGCAGATTTACAGCGTGGGTTCAACGCCAGTGGAAATGTATGGACTCCGCTGGAGAATATTTTAAATAATACCTTCACAAATATTTGATTTATAAATGTACAAAATTTGAATTAACAATTATTATCTCTATATATATAAAAGTCAATGTCTGTCTGTCTATTTCGCGATAAACTCAAAAACTACTGAACCAATAGGTACCAAATTTTGCATGTCGCTTTTTATAAACCTGAGGAAAATTTTCGGCTACATTTTGATTAGTATTTTTAGCTATTTATTTTTTTAATTTGAAGAACTTTTTTTTTTACGCCGAGTAATCCGGAATGGAGTGAATACCCAAATATGGCCATTTTTTATAAGCATTGGTGGTTCAGTGGAAGAATGCTTGCCTGCCACACGGGCGGCCCGGGTTCAATTCTCGGCCGATGCATTTTTTTTTACAATTTTTAAAACTCATTTATCTATATATATATAAAATTGAATGTCTGTCTGTGTGTACTCTATAGATTCAAAAACCATATATCCAATCGCCGTGAAAATTTGGGATATTATTAGGTATATCCCCGGGAAGGTTTTGAAAAATAATTTCTTGAATATCTTGAATATCCTTAGAGTTATTTGCAGATTTGTAGATTTAACTCGCAAGCAGCGCCACCATTGCGATGATGATACAAGTTTTTTATCTATAAAGTTTTATTATCACTAAGTTTATTATCTTAAAGATTATCTCAGGATGACATGGCAATTTATTTGAGACAAGAATAATGATACAATTCAAGGCGAAGATACTATTCCTTTAACTTCCAATTACCGAGGGAACCAATTAATCTTGATTTTATTCAACTTATCGAGTATTTTTCAAGGGACCGGGAAAAAATGTTCACTAGATAAAACAATGATTTTGTAATGTAGAAAATTACGAAAGACAAAATTCAGGATGACACGGCACACAGGGACTGGGAAAAAATGTTCACTTTATCGAGAGATTCAAATTTACAAGTTTCAAATTATCAAAATATATATATATTTTTTTTTTTTATAAGTTTATAGAGAATTGTTTTAACAAATGTTCGTTAGACAAACCTTTACTCGGGTAAAACCTCGGGCGAAGCCGGGTACATCCACTAGTATTATATATAATATAAATATATATTATTATATCAACTATATTAATTAAATCAAATACCTAAACACTAATATAATACAATTTTTGCCATCACACACACTTTTTTCCTGTAGTTTATGTGTTACTTCTGTATTGCTATTCTATGGCACTTCTAATATTTATTATTGATGTATTTTCAGTATGAAGGAAATTGCAATGGGGGAATTCTCGGGCGAAGCCGGGTCATACGTCTAGTTACTGATAAAGCACAATTTGGATTATAGATTATAATAAAAGAAAACAAGACCTAATCCAAATAATTTATTAGTGTGTAACATTTCGGCAACAACATTGTCACCATTTTATTTAATATTTATTACTTTCAGTAAGGGAGTCGGTGGAAGGCTGGTTAAACCGTTTGGTTTTAGACCACTAGGACCCGGGTTTGATTCCCGCATTGGACACTTTTTTCTGTTAAAAAAAAAAATGCTCCAATGGCCCCCGATTCTTGCAAAAGTCCAACCCCACCAGCGAGTGCAAGTAACCAAACGGGGCTCTGGCATTTGTAAGTGCAAAGTCGAACTGCTTTTCACATGTGTAGACATGTGGTGCGCTTACAGTAAAAGCAGTCGCTAACTACCCACCATGATTATCATGGCTTGTACCACGTGTACTAGGGATAAGCAAAAAAAAAAATTACTTTCAGTTATGGTCAAATAGGCATTACTTTTGTAACAACCTTTGTACCTTTAAAAATGGAACAACTTGCTGTGACTTGGCATCCCCAGTTATGTGGTTTGTCAACACTTATGTGGTGCCACTTCTGAGTGACTGGCAGCCATTGACAGATCATGTCAACTACAGCTGAGGTGATTCAAAGTGAATGGCTCCAAATGCTGGATAGTTATATAGCACAGAGTTATGTCGGAGCAAAACACTTTATTTCTCCAAGTGACTAACAGATGGGTTGAGACTATCTAGACATTATATTACAACTTGGTTTCCCTCATGTCTTCTGAGAGATTTTCAGGAATTTCTTCTTCAACTTCCTCGTGGAACTCCTCTTCCCTTTGCTCCATATCTTCCGCCCTCGTCCTGCTCAGGAAGATCACGTCATCTGCACCAACACCCCGCTCAGACCGACACCAGGCTACTAAGGTTTACACAAATATTTCTTAACAAAGGTTATCTCAAGTTTACATGGAGTGGAGCCACTCAATGGAATGACAAAGCCATTGTCATAATTTGATTTGGAGCTAAAATTTATTTTGATTTAGTTGGTATTGTGAAATAATTTTCACAAGAAATGTCAACAACATCAATAGAGATTACCTACCTGCAGCAATGGTGGTGGTGGGGAAGGAGTTTCCATTGGCATCCTTCATGGAGCCGTACATCAGCTTGCCCTGAATCAACACCCGGTGGCTGCACACACAATCAACCTTTTCTTTTTTTTGCTTATCCCTAGTACACGTGGTACAGGCTATGATAATCATGGTGGGTAGTTAGCAACTGCTTTTTACTGTAAGCGCACCACATGTCTACACATGTGAAAAGCAGTTCAACTTTGCACTTACAAATGTGCCAGAGCCCCGTTTGGTTACTTGCACTCGCTGGTGGGTTTGGACTTTTGCAAAACCGGGGGCCATTGGAGCATTTTTTTTTAAACAGAAAAAGTGTCCAATGCAGGAATCGAACCCGGGTTGTAGTGGTCGAAAACCAAACGGTTTAACCAGCCTTCCACCCACACAGTCAACCTAAATACTGGTAGAGCAGCAAACACTGTAATGGTTCACACAATCCCTGCTCTGCCCACAATATTTGGTACCCATTGCTACACACGGAACCTTCCAACAAGATGTGGGTTCTACCGACTAACGTCAGTATGGAAGGAAGTCAGAATATCAAAGCTTTACTGCAGCAAACACTTTTGAAAGGTGTCACAGGGGAAGCCAAACTCACCCCTTCTTCAGGTGATTCTGAACGGTGTCCCGAAGGTAAGGTCTGAAGACTGTGATCCTGTGCCACTCAGTTTTCTGACGGAACTCCCCTGCGCACCAGGGCAGTTCATTAATCCCATGTGTGGACAGACCCACAGAGCAACTTCACATCTTCAATAGCTGGAGGATACTTTGTCCAACACATGGAGGTACCTGAGCCATGTCTGTAATTGGTGTTGGTGGCCAGGTTGAATGTCATGACAGGGTTGGTGGCTCCTCCCTTCTGCTGGGGGTTGGCCCCCACACGGCCCAGCAGGGTCACCTGGTTGATGCCTGCACTCCATGGAATTAGCATGGCACTAGGACAAGTTAGGGGGTACCATAGAAACAAAACATATGTGTCACCATGGCTGCAGGTTGATGGCTACCACAAATAACTCACTTTTTTCCACCTTGTTGGAGAAGGCCATCCTGGAGGCCAGGAAGGGCCGAGCTAGCTGGGAACACAACATCATTGCTGACAACACCTCAGTCAATATAAAACACACAGTCATTCACATTATAACTGTCTGATGTTTGGAATATAGGTTCTACTTTAGAGAGATTAGGAAGCTATAAGGTGCAAGTTGTAAATTTATAGTTAAGTACTCAACAAATATTCTTCCTAATATCTATTTATACTCTATGCTAAGGTAAAACTTTGAAAAGCTTATTTTACATTATATCTTTTTCATATCAAAATATAGTTACTTTTTGAAGTAAGTTTTAAATAGCGTTTTACCTTAGCATAGAGTATAAATTTGTTGTAGCAACCAGCTTGAGATCTCAATATTAATTGGAGAAATGGCGTAAAGCAACAACCACACTAGGTGGCGCTGTACACTAGTTACTGTTTGGAGATAGAATTTATAGCTTTAATCTCTCCTCTATTTTCTAGATTTCAAATTCCTATAACTGATACATCTCTCTAGATACACCTCATTGATTCAATTTCTTTATTCAAATTGAAAGAGTTAATTGCTAATTAAAACTTTGTTAGATTTCCTTTTTCCACTAAATTAAAGAAGAAAATATAACTGTTTGAAATGAAAACTCTGTTTCCATTTACAACTCTCTCCTCCCTTTCCTATATTTCTCATAAGCCCAACAAAAAAAAAGCATGCAACAGAATAATTTATGCAAATTACAAGGAATTACAAACTTTATCACTAGAAAGCATTACAGCACCATTTGGCAGGAAAGACTTACATGCCTTTAGAAGATTGATCAACTAGAATGCACATGAATAAGGTTCTAGCCTAAAAGTGACGCTCTCCTATTGGTTCGCTATGATGGCGCCGCCACTGCGCGAGACACTTTGTTTTTTACTTTGCCCCCCCCCCCCCCACTCGCTTTTTGGTTTTTGTAACTATTGTGTTGGAGCGGGTCGCTCCTTAAATAAATGCATATATTAGTTAATAACTAAATGGAATCCTCTCTTTCTTTTTCCCAGTAAGAGACGCCTACGGAAGCCAACAGTACATAGACAGATAAAGCACATAGGCTATAGTTATTAACTAACATATGCAATTATTTAAGGCGTCAATTTATAATTGTAACAAATATTATTTGAATAAAAACATTCAATCGGGTAAAACACTGGCGTTAATGATCCAACAGGTCCACGTGTCTAAATTAAAACACGGGCGTTGCCCGGGTCATTCGGCTAGTGTCCATATAAGAGAGAGAGGTGGGGCTATTAAATAACTGGACTGCTACCAGCAAACTGTGCGACATTGTGTTTGGTGGGGCTTCTCCCGCCCTGAGCTTGCTCGACAAGCCAGCAGAACGATCAGTTTGATTGTAGCAGTCGATCACACTAGTGTCTGTGCCAGTGACCAGTTTGGAAAATGCCAAGTGGTCAGATGGAGCAACGGGTGAACCTCAAGTTTCTTGTTAAAGTAGGGAAAACAGAAGATTAGGCCATGTTAAAAGCAGTGTAAAGGAATGAATGGATGGTTAGATCTTGTAACTAGAGAGACATTGTTGTTTCATATTAAACTTCACAAGTTCTAAATTCCTGAGCCACTTTTGGCTATAAATCATATTTTTTCAATAGCAGTAATTTCCTCTTTAGAGTATTTTTAAAAACGTTATTAATTAATTAATTTTCAGTCAATAATTATAAATTTAAAAATGTATTTAGAATATTTAATTTACATATTATATAACATGTAAATTTATATATATACATTTTAAAATTACTTAAATTATTATTTCCTTTATACAAGAAACCTATTCCAGGATTTTTCCCAAATAAAGGAACAATTTGGGACAAAAAGGTGATACAATAGTGGAGGTATCTGTAAATCATTTCAGAAATAGCATTATTCTGCCCTAGGCTTACTCATGGGGTAAACAAAGATAGTTTCATTTCTAAATCAACTAGCCTAAACTATATATACCCTAACCTAGCTGAAACTAACCTAACCTTGCTTTTTGATATATTCTGTACCAGTGGTCACAGGATTTATCCTAGCCGCCTTCATTATACATGTGGGAGGCATAAAATGACAAGGTTTCCTATTAGGAGAAATGTTCTTTTACCCTTCATTTCACTACAAGGATAAATATTTAATAAGATATATAATATTGAAGTTTTTTTCGATTTGAAGAAACACAAATATGCCTGGCCAAAATTTTCGTTGAAAGTAGAGTTTATAATGAAGATTGTAGTAAGATATGTACACACTTACCGTTGATGAAAAGAGATGTTTTATGTTATTCATATTTTTTTCAAACTAAACAAACACGTTTTTCTCAATAAGAAAAATAATATGTCAAGAATATATATTTTTTTTTCTAATTGAAATAACATAAAATACCTTAGCTTAAAATATTTCACAAAGCCCAAAAAATGAGATCTAAAATAGAAACAAATATAGAAAGAAAAGCTATAATTTTGGAAAGAGTGCGTTAGTGTTTATAGTATTGAAATGATGATAAAATGTTAATATATTACTCTGTAAAAAGCGTGTTTATAAATAGACACTTAAATGTATTGAAGAATAATTTCTACGCTTCAGGAACCTGAGTTATAAATATCTCTTCTCTTAAATAATAAATTCATTTTAAATCTATCTACAAAGTGTCATACTCCCTTTTTTTTTTAGAAAAATAATTTGACTAGAGAATAATATTATCGGCAGTGATAGCTTTTTAAAAATTCCTAATGTTTGATTTCATTATAATTATATAAGCTTTGCACGCGAGCTTTAAAGAGAGAGACAACATTTTTCATTTTTTTAATAACAAAATTTTCACTTTAATAACTTTAACAGTTAATAAAAACATTTTCATTTAATATTCTTTTTTTAGTTCTCAAAAAAAAATAAAGTTAATTACTTTATAATATTGCGTTAAATGTTCCTATATTCCCACTGTGAAGAAATGTCGGGTAATAGTTTCACAAAACACTGACGCGAAATTCGGTAGAAGAATTCGCAGTGACGATTCTTTGTGGGCTGTTGCAAGGATTTAAATAAGATCACTAAATATCAGAAAGGAGAGGGTAAAAATCTCCTTCTAACTAACTTTATTTAATACAACTTAAGAGGGCAGAGGAAAACACCCAACTGGTCGGTAGCAGACCAAGCCGTGTTCTAGTCCTTTGTTGGCGGCTGGCGCCGCCGGGCATGTTTGTTTACAGTCGTCACCTGAGCCGTCTGGACGGCGTCCATTATTCCACACCCACTAAAAGATGCTCATCCTTTCAATGGTTAGGCATTTTCTCAACGGCGTTTTTAAAGGGAAAAAATACTCTTAATATTTTTCATATGTTCAGACCTAATTACGCAAATTTGGCCTTATATAGACATTTCTTGATTTCTGAAGCCTCATGTAGGAAACCTCTTGGATCAAATTCTTGGTGATGAAGTTGTGAAAGAAAGAATGATGCTTCTGCTAATATTTTCAGCTTTCTCCTCCTCTAATAATTTTTCTTCTCGGCAGCTGAGAGACCCATAAATACACTACTGGATTTATGAAGACCTAGAAATAGGCTGTTGTTTATGTTGTTCTTGTGTCTATTTGATCACGCAGAATGCAACTGAACTAAGTATTTATTTATTAACATCTATTTATTATAACATGGTTATATATCTAAGAGTGTTTACAAGTCGAGTCGGCAGTGTTGCCGGATCAATCATAACATGTTTCCTTTAAACAAAAATAAAAAGGATTGCAGTTCTCCTAGTCTCTATAACGCAAAGGTTTTCTCACTGTTCTACCACTGCGGGTTCGCACACTAGGAGAAGTAGATGATTCTTCACCTTTCTTGGCAACGTTCTCCCTTGGATCATATGCTCTTCTGTTTTCAGAAGTGGGTCTTCCGTGATCTTGTATGTTGTCATCCATGGCTGTCCCTGCTTGAGATCCAGGAATGCTTGGACTTTGACTTGTTGGGGCAGAGTCTTCTACACTGAACTTTCTCGGTCTAAGGTGAGACCTGTTCCTGCGGTATTCAGAACCACTTGGTGTTTTCACCATATATGAGCGTGGAGTTTCATGCTTTGCGGTCACTGTTGCCGGAACCCATTTTCTATGCCTTTCCTGCAACATGATGTTGTCTCCTACTTCCAAAGGTCTCAAAATTCTCTTTGGACTTCCTGCATACTTTTGTTGATGGTCTCTCAATTTTTGATAATTCTTTGTTGTGTCAAACAGTGGTTTCAATTGTTGTCGGGTGTGGGTGTATGTCGAAAGAGTTCTCACAGATCTTCCCATAAGCATTTGGGTCGGAGATGGCAAGTCATACTTAGGTGTGTTGTTGAACTCCATCAAAGCCAGATTGGGATCTCTTCCTGACTTCACAGCTTTAATTATCAGTCCTTTGATGGTTTGAATTGTCCTCTCAACTTGTCCATTAGATCTTGGATATTTGGGACTGGAGGTTTGGTGTTTGAATTCATATTTCTGAGCAAAATTTTTGAATCCAGTAGAGTTAAAAGGGGGTCCATTATCCGAAACTAGAGTTCTTGGAATTCCATGAGTCCTGAAAATGGTTTTCAACTGCATGATGGTTTCGGTTTCTCTTTTGCTTGATAATTTCCGGATTTCAACAAACTTTGAGTGGTAATCGACAACCAAGATGGAACTGGTTCCACTCACCTCCATGAAATCTACAGCAATTTTTTCCCATGGAAATTCAGGGATTTCATGAGCTATTCTTGACTCCTCAGGATTCTTTCTTGAATATTCCTGACATGTTCTGCACTTTTCCACTTCATTTTCTACTTGTGTTATCATGCCTGGCCAGTAAAATGCTGATCTTGCTTTTTCTTTGGAAGCTGCTATGCCCTGGTGTGATGAATGAACAACCTGCAGGATTTCTTTTCGAAGAGTCGATGGCACCATGATGCAATTTCCTTTGTAAACAATTCCGTCACTCACATGAATTTCATCTTGAAATTGCCAGTAGGGTTTTGCTTCATCACAGACCATAGTTTTATATTTCGGCCATCCATTCTTCGCATACTCTATTAGTTGTATCAAGGTGTGGTCCCCATGAGTTTCCTTTTGTAGTCTCTTTATTTTTTCATCTGTGGTAACCAGCAACATGTGCACTGATTCAGTTTGACCTTCTAAATAGCTTGTGTCCACCTCATCTTTTAATGGATCTCTAGACAGATGGTCAGCTACAAACATGTTTTTCCCTGGTGTAAACTTCAAAGATATTTGAAATCTCATGAGACGTAAGACCATTCTTTGCAGTCTTGGGGAAAGCTTTTCTAAAGGTTTCTTAACAATACTCAGGAGAGGTTTGTGGTCAGTTTCCACAATAACATAATTTCCCCAAATATAGTACTGGAAGCGTTCACATCCAAAGACTATAGCCAAAAGTTCTTTCTCTATCTGTGCGTATTTTCTTTGAGTTGCATTCAGGCTGAAGGACGCATACTCAATTGCTTGTCCCCCTTGCATGAGCACTGTACCAATACCATATTGGCTTGCATCAGATGAAATGGTGATTGGCTTGGTTGGGTCAAAAAATGTCAATATTGGAGCATTCGAAACCATATTCTTGAGTTTTTCAAAACAATCATTTTCTTCGCCTCCAAATTTCCATTCACTCTTGTTGCTTATCAATTTCCTTAGAGGTGCAGTCTTGTCAGACAGATTAGGAATGAATTTGCCAAGGTACGTTACCATACCTAAGAATCTTTGGACTTCAGTCTTGTTCTCAGGTCTTTTCAACTTTCGTATTGCCTCTGCTCTTGAAGCTTGAATGGCTATTCCATCTCGACTGATTATATGGCCTAAGAAATTTACTTTGTTGACAGCTATCTGCTGCTTCTTAGCATTGAGCTTGACATTATTTTCTTCCAACCTTCGAAGAACTGTTTCAAGGTTTCGGTTGTGCTCTTCCATTGTGCTTCAATAGATCAAGATGTCATCCATATAGCAAGCAGTTCCCTGGAGACCTGAAAGGATATTGTTTATGCATCGCTGGAATACCTCCGATGCACTGTTGAATCCATAGGGAAGTCGCTTGAACCGGAATCTTCCAAAGGGAGTCGCAATGGTGCACAGGTTGGTGCTTTCTTTGTCTAATGGGACTTGCCAGAAAGCTGATGATGCATCAAATACAGAAAAAACTGTAGCACCTTTCAGTTCAGAAAATATTGTTTCAGCTGTTGGCAGAATATAGCGCTCTCTCTGAACATATTTGTTCAGTTCCCTGGGGTCCATGCAAATTCTGACATCTCCAGAAGGTTTTTGTACCACTACAATAGGGTGTGTCCATTCGCTTGGTTCTTCAACTTTTTCAATAATGTCAAGTTTTTCCATCCGTTCCAATTCTGCTTTAACTTTTTCTCTAATGGAAAAAGGAATTTTTCTGCTTGGAGCAATAACTGGAGTTGCATTTTCTTTTAGTCTAATCTTGTGTTCAATTGGCAGTCTTCCTATGCCTTCAAATATATTTTTGTGCCTGTTCAAAATTTCTTTTGCTGAATTGTTTTGCTCTGTTTGGACAGCATCACATTTCTTAATTAGTGAAAGCTTTTCAATAGCTTCTATTCCTAAAATTGGTTGATAGTATCCATCAGCAATGAAAAATTCTAGACTTTCCGTCTTATTTTTAGTTTTGCAATTTAGTGTGGCAATTCCTTTTATCTTGATTTCATGTCCTGTATATGATGTTAGCTTTCGGTTAGTCTGAAATATTTCCAAACCTTTCATTTGTCTGGTGAATGTGTATGGCAAAACATTTACTTCTGCTCCAGAGTCCAACTTGAAACATATTTCCTTTCCATTCACTATGATGGATTTTTTCCATTCCAAAGTATGGACTACTTTTGCTTCATGTATTGACCATACAGTTTCTTCTGTGTCATCATTCAGACTTCTGATAGCTGAACTTTTACAGAAAGCTGCAAAATGATTCATCTTTTTGCATTTGGAGCATCTTTTACCCCATGCAGGACAATTTTTTGCTCTGTGGGACTTTCCACACCTTTGGCATTTGAATTCTTTTTCAGATTCTTGATTTTGTTTTGGACTGTGTTTCTTTTCATATTTTCTTATTTGACAAATGTTCTGGTTGTTCTGCATGATCTTGATCTGTTGCTTGCTTATTTCATCTGTTTTGCACATTTCAATGGCTTTTAGAAGAGTTAAATTGGGCTCTCTTAAGAGGCGTTCCTGCAAAGCCTTGTCTTGTATTCCATACACAATGCGATCCCTAATTAAACTATCCTTTTGTGATTCAAATTCACATGATGTGGATAATCCTTTTAGTTCTGTTATAAAACTATCAATGGATTCACCATCCTTCTGGGTCGCTGAAAAAAATTTGAATCTTTCAAAAATGACGTTCTTTTTAGGCTCGCAAAAATCATCAAATTTGTTTATTACAAGATCGAAATTTTCTGCTTCATCTTCTTTTAAATGAAATGTGTTGAAGACTTCCAAGGCTTCTTCGCCAATAAAATTTAATAAAATGGCAACTTTCAGTTTATTAGGCTTTGTGGCTTTTTCTGTTGCTTCAAGATAAAGCATTAATCGCTGTTTGAACCTTCGCCAATTTTCCGCTACATTTCCGTGCAGGGCGAGTTCGCTAGGCCTAACAAAGTCCATGTTTTCTTTTTTTCACTAATATTTTTCAATAATATATTTATTTGAAAAAGTACTCACTTTTCCGCTGCCACCATGTTGTTTATGTTGTTCTTGTGTCTATTTGATCACGCAGAATGCAACTGAACTAAGTATTTATTTATTAACATCTATTTATTATAACATGGTTATATATCTAAGTGTTTACAAGTCGAGTCGGCAGTGTTGCCGGATCAATCATAACATAGGCCACCTTCTCAGACTCCAAGAATGACACGAAGTCACACGATCTAGGGCTTTTTTACTAAAGGAACAGTTCTATGGGGCAAATATATTCTGGGAAATCCAAAATAAAATTATCCTGAAAAAAAAAGTATATATATATAAATATTAAACTCTAGTTTAGAGTTAGATATCAATACACTTTGAAATAATTTTGAAAAAAAAATTATAAATTTAAAATACAAAATTTCTTGGAGGAATCTAAGTTTTGATCAATAGTTTGATTTTATTTTGAACTCTCTCTAATTAGAAAATAAAGGTTATTACTATAATCAGAGAAATGACTCTCTTTTAAGATAATAAAATTATTCAGTAGAGTCACGCCTAAATTCAAACAAAAATTTATTATATATATATATATTATTTATTCACTCTATTATATGTAAAAAAATATTACATGAAATATTTTTTAAAGTTAACAACAAAAATAAGCGAAGCCGTTTCTGTCCTTATCTCTATGGTTACCCTAACGTGTCTTTTAAATACGTGTCCATGTGCTGTTGGTTGATATAAACACAGCTTCCTCCCTTCAAAGTAAACTTTTCCACGAAGTAAGTTTGTTTTGACTATAACTTTTTTTCTGCGTTTTTACACTAAGTATTTGATACAAATATTTTCTTGTCACCTTATTATAGATTATTTTGAGAGAAAATTGTTGTAGCTTGTCATACACATATGCCAGTCTTATAATTACAAATCTTGAACTATTATTTTTTTTAAATATTATTTTTTAATTTGTATTTTTGACTCTAGGTCAAAATATGTACAGTAAAACTTTCTAAACAGAAATAATTATTAGAAATTTTAAATACTAGTTTTAAAATATTGTCAAAAAGAAGGAAAACTTGTGGCTCATTTATAATTTTATCAAGGTATATATAAAAACGAACAAACAAAAAACTTGTAACCTTGATAATTAAAGCCGATGTTTTAAGTATTTTTGGTTTTAATATATCATTTGTCAACAAATATACCAGTGGTTATCTATATTAGTGTTCAAATATGTTGTATGACTAGAAATTTTTTTCTACACACAAGCTAACACTAGTTTTATGATAGTTGTTTCATTTTTTGTAACATGTGTTAAATGTGACAAAAGAAAGAACTGGATGAACAAGGCATGATGCAATACAGTCTAGATTCTGGTATATCACCACAACTGTCCACATTGGGACATCTCTTATATAATTAGAAGGGACAAAACATTGATCAATCAGTAAATCTGTTAAAATCCTAAAATTTGCTATGAAAATCTAGTTTTCTGTTTTATATATTCATGTACACAGTTTATAGAGAAATAACTTATTATAGTAGTAAGATATATATAGTACTCATGTACTTGTATTTCAGGCCATAGACTGGCCATTCACTGGGACAATAATGTGGTTTCTCCTTTCTGTGCTATTGGTGTAATTCACTTCTTGCTTAGGGGGTCGGTGGAAGGCTGGTTAAACTGTTTGGTTTTTGACCACTACGACCCGGGTTCCCGCATTGGACACCTTTTTCTGTTTAAAAAAAAAAATGCTCCAATGGCCCCCGATTCTTTCAAAAGTCCAACCCCACCAGCGAGTGCAAGTAACCAAAAGGGGCTCTGGCACATTTGTAAGTGCAAAGTCGAACTGCTTTTCACATGTGTAGACATGTGGTGCGCTTACAGTAAAAGCAGTCGCTAACTATCCACCATGATTATCATGGCTTTGAGATAAGAAAGAAGACTTCTCCTTACTTGGTTCAATGTCCTGAGTTGTTCTGCCATGGTTGTAATCACAGTCCGCTGGACATGTGGCAGGCATTGCAGAACTCAGCTATTTTTTTTTACCTCTTTATAAACATTGTTGTATTTTACATATATGTAATATTTACATAACCCTATTTATGTCGTCTATCATCATTTTGCCAGCTCATTGGCTCCCTCACATGATCACAATAAGCCAATCAGTGTTGAGGTAGCCAGCCAATGAGTGTCAGTGGTTTGAGCAACAACTAAATCAATGTATTAAATAAATAGACATGGGTTGGAATTTAGGGATTTCTGTTTCAAAAATGTTTCTGTTGTTATTATTAATATTTTCATTCAAAAACAAATTTTATTTGATTCATCTGTCAATAATAGAGTGTAACAATTATAGATTGATATAAAACCTGAAGATGATCTCTCAGCCAAGAAGCAGTATAAGTGATGCTATGTGCAAATATTGCTTTCAGTGGTTTCTTCACCAAACCATGGGATAGCTCAGTACCGGCAAATGTCCATTTGGTTGGTTGTAAATCTTGAAACTAAAACAACCTAGAAATCATCAATGACAATAGTTAGGGGAAAAGGCATTGTTTCTATATTTAGAAAATCCATCTGTTTGTGGATCTACACCTTGTGACAGTATTACCTGTTTGTGGATCTACACCTTGTGACAGTATTACCTGTTTGTGGATCTACACCTTGTGACAGTATTACCTGTTTGTGGATCTACACCTTGTGACAGTATTACCTGTTTGTGGATCTACACCTTGTGACAGTATTACCTGTTTGTGGATCTACACCTTGTGACAGTATTACCTGTTTGTGGATCTACACCTTGTGACAGTATTACCTGTTTGTCGATCTACACCTTGTGACAGTATTACCTGTTTGTGGATCTACACCTTGTGACAGTATTACCTGTTTGTGGATCTACACCTTGTGACAGCATTACCTGTTTGTGGATCTACACCTTGTGACAGTATTACCTGTTTGTGGATCTACACCTTGTGACAGTATTACCTGTTTGTGGATCTACACCTTGTGACAGTATTACCTGTTTGTGGATCTACACCTTGTGACAGTATTACCTGTTTGTGGATCTACACCTTGTGACAGTATTACCTGTTTGTGGATCTACACCTTGTGACAGCATTACCTGTTTGTGGATCTACACCTTGTGACAGTATTACCTGTTTGTGGATCTACACCTTGTGACAGTATTACCTGTTTGTGGATCTACACCTTGTGACAGTATTACCTGTTTGTGGATCTACACCTTGTGACAGTATTACCTGTTTGTGGATCTACACCTTGTGACAGTATTACCTGTTTGTGGATCTACACCTTGTGACAGTATTACCTGTTTGTGGATCTACACCTTGTGACAGTATTACCTGTTTGTGGATCTACACCTTGTGACAGTATTACCTGTTTGTGGATCTACACCTTGTGACAGTATTACCTGTTTGTCGATCTACACCTTGTGACAGTATTACCTGTTTGTGGATCTACACCTTGTGACAGTATTACCTGTTTGTGGATCTACACCTTGTGACACCTGTTCACTGCCATTCTCTCTCAGAATATATTTCACTTTCTTCTCAATTCATCAGGTCCAAAATAGTTCAAAGAATCGGAAAATTCTGCAGAATGAGAAGTAAAAGCAAGTGCAATTGTAGATAATAAAAAAGGAAATGAATCACACACTTATATGAGCATGTGGCCCCTGCTCTTTTTTTTTTTATATAATGGTTTATTCCCGTCTAAAATCATTAATTGGCAGTCCAGATGGGCAAACATTCTGTGTGCTGTCAGATGTCTGTCCAGAAAATGTGTAAAAGTATATTTAAAAGATGTTAGGCAGTTTTTATATACGAGGCCAAGTCAAAATTAACTTTTCCACCACAGGCCTTGACTTCCCAGAGTGCAGTCTCTGCATGCATGTGTTGAGTTGGTGCACACAGCTGAGGATTTCACTATGATTGCCTCATTTTGCTGCTAGCCCTGACAGCAATTCCATACCTCTCTGTATGAAGGAAGAAAAATGTCGGTGGTTGGAAGATGTGAGTTGAAATACATTAGTGGCTGGTACCCCAATATGAAGACACTGGTATTGAAGAAAATCTGTTTTTGTGAATCAATAGGGTTAAAGTGACAGAACAAGTGTTTGATCCAACAACTGGACAGCCGTCCATGCACAAGCACATTGTCATGGTTAGTGCTGTGGTTCTAGCGACAAGTTGCAATTGATAATTTGCCATTGAACATTATTCCATCCATCCAATCATCTAAGGTAAACTTGAATTCTGTCCATGATGGGTGTTGAGAATGCCACAGAACATGAAATTTCTGAGCAGAATAGTGATGTGACTTCATTATGATGCTGTTTGGAATAATGGAATGGAGATACCTGGAGTATCCCAAGGAGAAATAAATTGAGAGACCAACAATATTAATCTTTTTGGAGAAAAAAGAACCCTCTACAGCTTGACTAGAGACAGTTTTGACTTACAAGCCAAACATTTGCAACAACGGCAAGTTCTACCATGAGGGAAAGTTTTGTTGCTGCCAGAGCTCTGCATGTCACTCCATTGACACCATCCTAGACAGCTGTCCCTCTCATGTTTGGACCAATCTGAGAAGTCAGTGATTTTCATCAAAACTCCGGGGCACGCTGCAAAAGTGGCTTCCCGATAGAAAGCTGAACCAAGTGCATTGCTGGAAACTACGCAGAAAAACGATGCCATCCACCTTGGTGTGCGATCCATACAATGAGCTGGTGGGAAGCCAGTTAATTGTTTGGTCGGCAGGTGTGAGCAACACAGTGGGATTCTTCTTTGTCCTCAACCCACAAGCTGTTCCCATCACAGCACTTAATGTAAAGGACATTAGTTGCAGGCGTCTTCTTAGAAGAGAACTTGTAATTACGAAAAATAGTAATTTTGACAATGAAAACTGTTCTTTGTAAATAGATGTCCTTATGGAGATAATATCTACTGTAGCAGCAAGTTGGCTGACAAACCTGTGGCACTATTTCTCAGCCAGTTGTGGCCCACAGTAGAACCACTTGGGATCTCCTCCAGTGCCCAGTGCAGGCAACAGACGGTGGTTGAAGTCAAACTGAATGTTGCTCTGGAATACGTCCTGTGCCAGGCTGGTCACAAGATCAAAGGCTGCAGGGAGACGACATGACCTAGATTGGGGACATTAATGGCAAGGTCATTCCCTCCACCATCGCTGTTTACCTCCCTTTCAATGTCCCTGTGGCAGCAAACTAGTGACATTCGAGCAGCAGTACTCTCCTGTAAGTTCTCGTCACTGGCAACAAAAGTGATGTTTGGGCAGCAGCACAGTGCTGTCAGAATGTAGCAGTGATGTGCAGGAGGGAAGATTTTCGCTGCCATTTTGGATATTGAAGAATTTTCCAGTCAGGTGCAGGTTTAACAAAGCCCAATATAAATTTGATTGATTGAAAACTATAGTGGCTTTGTTATCAGTGTACAGTGGTGGTGTGCAGTGGTGGTGTGCAGTACAGGTGTACAGTGGGGGGGTTGTGTAACAAATTTAGAAGTCCGAGGAGACAGCAGTAAACTTTATTTATCAAGGCATCCTGACAGGTGTCTGCCAGCACGACTGCCAACATGTCACTTTTTAACTGATTATTTCCTCAGTTATTGAGACCGTGCTGTTCAGGAACAGGTAAGTGCTCGGTGAGGAGGTCACACTCCGTCCAAGAAGTGGGTCAGATGATGGGGTGCTGTAAATGATGGAGTCTCTAACACTTCCTATCTCTCTCTTGCCGCCAAGTTTTCTGTCTGCCAGTTTTTCCAACAATCTGGAGTGAGCCAGACTCTCAGTAGGTCGCTGTGCCAAAGGTAAAAATAATTGAAGGAAGTAAAATCTGCTGAGGGAATTGTAAGAATTTTCTAAATATAACCTGGCACCCCAGTCTTCCTCTTTGTAATGGCTGGTCACCCTGTAATTTCCCCAGATTCTATATTTTATTTGATTCCATAGTGGTTGTTGGTGGTTCCATAGTGGTTGTTGGTGCTTCCATAGTGGTTGTTGGTGGTTCCATAGTGGTTGTTGGTGGTTCCATAGTGGTTGTTGGTGGTTCCATAGTGGTTGTTGGTGGTTCCATAGTGGTTGTTGGTGGTTCCATAGTGGTTGTTGGTGGTTCCATAGTGGTTGTTGGTGGTTCCATAGTGGTTTTTGGTGATTCCATAGTGGTTGTTGGTGCTTCCATAGTGGTTGTTGGTGGTTCCATAGTGGTTGTTGGTGCTTCCATAGTGGTTTTTGGTGATTCCATAGTGGTTTTTGGTGGTTCCATAGTGGTTGTTGGTGGTTCCATAGTGGTTGGTGGTTCCATAGTGGTTGTTGGTGGTTCCATAGTGGTTTTTGGTGGTTCCATAGTGGTTGTTGGTGCTTCCATAGTGGTTGTTGGTGGTTCCATAGTGGTTGTTGGTGGTTCCATAGTGGTTGTTGGTGGTTCCATAGTGGTTGTTGGTGCTTCCATAGTGGTTGTTGGTGGTTCCATAGTGGTTGTTGGTGGTTCCATAGTGGTTGTAGGAAGGTTAGAGAGTGAGGAGACAGAACTGCAGGAGGGGAATGCCGTTATTTTGTAAATTGTTTCCCTAGGTTGTGCTCTAGCACTCCTTATTTGACAGATATTGTCCTCTTAACAAAGTAGCCCACACAACAAACTTCTAAAAGTTTCTGCAGCACAGAACACTATCTATCATACTGTAGGTACATGGAGAGCTTGCTACATCATCAGCCTAAGAAACAAGAATGACAACACTGCAGACAACAACTAACCTTGGATTACTCCCAATGAACATCTTCCCTCTTAGCCTTGAAAATTTATCCATTTTTTGTTGTTGGGTGGAGGAGGGTATTTGGGACGGTGCCCAAGGCCGCCAACTTTCAATCACTGTCCACAAACCTCCATTGATCAAATGGATCGACTTGGGTTGTCTCTGGGGCAGCAAAAAACTTTCACTGTGGAGCCAATAGGAATAATTTGAATGACTAAATTAACACCTTCATTTCTACTCCAAAATTCTGAAAAAGAAACCAATAAAATGGAGAGACAGCCTTTTTTCAGTTTGTAGTACATTATAGTTTCAGTTTGCAGCACATTATGGTGTCAGTTTGTAGTACATTATAGTTTCAGTTTGCAGCACATTATGGTGTCAGTTTGTAGTACATTATAGTTTCAGGTTGTAGTACATTATAGTTTGTAGTACATTATAGTTTGTAGTACATTATAGTTTGTAGTACATTATAGTGTCAGTTTGTAGTACATTATAGAGTTTGTAGTACATTATAGTTTGTAGTGCATTATAGTTTGTACTACATTATAGTTTGTAGTGCATTATAGTTTGTACTACATTATAGTTTGTAGTACATTATAGTTTCAGTTTGTAGTACATTATGGTTTCAGTTTGTAGTACATTATGGTTTGTAGCACATTATAGTTTCAGTTTGTAGTACATTATGGTTTCAGTTTGTAGTACATTATAGTTTCAGTTTGTAGTACATTATAGTTTCAGTTTGTAGTACATTATGGTTTCAGTTTGTAGTACATTATGGTTTCAGTTTGTAGTACATTATAGTTTGTAGTATATTATAGTTTCAGTTTGTAGTACATTATAGTTTCAGTTTGTAGTACATTATGGTTTCAGTTTGTAGTACATTATAGTTTCAGTTTGTAGTACATTATAGTTTCAGTTTGTAGTACATTATGGTTTCAGTTTGTAGTACATTATGGTTTCAGTTTGTAGTACATTATAGTTTCAGTTTGTAGTACATTATGGTTTCAGTTTGTAGTACATTATAGTTTGTAGTACATTATGGTTTCAGTTTGTAGTACATTATGGTTTCAGTTTGTAGTACATTATAGTTTGTAGTACATTATGGTTTCAGTTTGTAGTACATTATAGTTTCAGTTTGTAGTACATTATGGTTTCAGTTTGTAGTACATTATAGTTTCAGTTTGTAGTACATTATAGTTTCAGTTTGTAGTACATTATGGTTTCAGTTTGTAGTACATTATGGTTTCAGTTTGTAGTACATTATAGTTTCAGTTTGTAGTACATTATAGTTTCAGTTTGTAGTACATTATGGTTTCAGTTTGTAGTACATTATAGTTTCAGTTTGTAGTACATTATGGTTTCAGTTTGTAATACATTATGGTTTCAGTTTGTAGTACATTATGGTTTGTAGCACATTATAGTTTCAGTTTGTAGCACATTATAGTTTCAGTTTGTAGCACATTATGGTTTGTAGCACATTATAGTTTCAGTTTGTAGTACATTATGGTTTCAGTTTGTAGTACATTATAGTTTCAGTTTGTAGTACATTATGGTTTGTAGCACATTATAGTTTCAGTTTGTAGTACATTATGGTTTCAGTTTGTAGTACATTATGGTTTCAGTTTGTAGTACATTATGGTTTCAGTTTGTAGTACATTATAGTTTCAGTTTGTAGTACATTGTAGTTTCAGTTTGTAGTACATTGTTCATCCCATCATGTTTATGATGGTGTAGCTCTGTGAATGATTTGTCCACTTTAGCTGCTACATGACCATGGTTGTTAGATCCCACAGATTGGATTGAAAGTTCTCCACAATATTTCTCGTATTGGTTGGAAGGACAAGTCATTCTAGGACCAACTGAACCATAGTTGTCAGATTTCAGTTCAATGTTGGACAACCAACTGATGGAAGGTGGTCTCCCTCTGATGGCAACTTGCTGTCTGTTGGTTCTCTTGTCTTATTTATGGTGTCCTGTTGGTCTCCCAGAGAACTATCAACTTTGAAAGAGGAATCAGACCTGGTGTGTGTCAAGATGCTGCGCTACTACCTGGCGGCCATTGTGCTGCTAGCCCTAGCAGGGCTCGCCCCGGCTCCCCCTGTTGTCAAGTCCACCGAGAAACCCTCGTCCGAGGCTCCCACCCCAGACCCCAATGACCACACCACAGAGGTGGATGACTATGTGAGTTAGTTCCTCCACTTATCTTACAGAGCCCTCGTGGGTCCCACTTGAGGCACAAGTTTGCCACTCCAGCCTGTGTTCCACACATTTCACAGAGAAGCAAATCAATAATTGTGAAAGTGCAACTTGGGTGTTTGTAAACAAACCTTCAATTACCAGACCAGCAATGAGAGACTTCCCTCTCTATAACATTTGGAGCTCCATGCTGTAGGCGGGAGATGGTCCGTAATTTACTTCCTTGGACAACACAAACTTCCTTCTCAATGACCCTTGTTGGCAGGTTGTTTTCTTAAGGTATATCTCTCTCTCTCTCTCTCTCTCTCTACATGTGTGATTCAACAGTTATACTTTTGTAAAACATCTAATATTTATAAAAATTGTAATTTGCCTGGCATCTTGAGAAATTCAATAATTGTTTTTTCTTTCAAGCTTTCAAGGATTCATTTGGAGTAAGTAACATTGCCCCGGTTCTGTAAGAGTGAACTTTGTGTCTGTTCCTGCAGACTGTGTCAATTCCTGTTTGTTCCTGCAGACTGTGTCAGTTCTTGTCTGTTCCTGCAGACAATGTGTCTGTTCCTGCAGACAGTGTCAATTCCTGTTTGTTCCTGCAGACTGTGTCAGTTTCTGCAGACTGTCAGTTCTTGTCTGTTCCTGCAGACTGTGTCAGTTCCTGCAGACAGTGTCAATTCCTGTTTGTTCCTGCAGACTGTGTCTGTTCCTGCAGACTGTGTCAGTTTCTGCAGACTCAGTTCTTGTCTGTTCCTGCAGACAATGTGTCTGTTCCTGCAGACACTGTATCTGTTCCTGCAGACTGTGTCTGTTCCTGCAGACTGTGTCAGTTCTTGTCTGTTCCTGCAGACTGTGTCAGTTCTTGTCTGTTCCTGCTGACAATGTGTCTGTTCCTGCAGACTGTGTCTGTTCCTGCAGACTGTGTCAGTTTCTGCAGACTGTGTCAGTTTCTGCAGACATTGTCAGTTCCTGCAGACATTGTGTTCCTGCAGACTGTGTCAGTTCTTGTCTGTTCCTGCAGACAATGTGTCTGTTCCTGCAGACAATATGTCTGTTCCTGCAGACAATATGTCTGTTCCTGCAGACAATATGTCTGTTCCTGCAGACTGTGTCAGTTTCTGCAGACTGTGTCAATTCCTGTTTGTTCCTGCAGACTGTGTCAGTTCCTGCAGACTGTGTCAATTCCTGTTTGTTCCTGCAGACTGTGTCAGTTCTTGTAGTAGGGAAACTGCAGAAAAAAAAAAAGAAGCCTGTCGCTGAGTGTCCCATAATGCTCCTGGTCTGATGCCAACCAGGAACTCTCTCCTTCTTAATGACTCTGCACTTGGTGACTGCCCCTCCCTCTGCTCAGTTGAACGAGGGTGTAATAACTGTGGCATAATTGTTTGAATATTGTAAATAAAGAAGAGGTTTCATATTGTTTTTTATTCCAAGGAGAATGGTTCAGCCATGACTCTCATGTTGTAGCTGAAGAGGTCTGGTGATAAGGTACAGTTTGGATTATAGATTAGAAACACAAGGTAATAAAACCAAATAAATAATGTGTGACCTTTCAGCAACAATGCTTTTATCGAAATGTCACACAATATTTATTTATTTAGTCTTTTTACCTTGAGAGCCCTTCTCAGCGTGGTGTTGGGGGGCGCTACTGCACCTCTATACAACTCCTTCATTCCACACCCCAGGGGATCAGAAAATATGGTTGAAGTTGGCATTGGGTTTATTGGGATTTGAAAACTGTTGAATTAAAGAGGTTTTATTGTATTTTTATATATAGATGTGCAATCCATGAATTAAAATATGACCAATAAAAATATATTTCTTGGATATGTGAATTAAGTTTTATTTAAAACAGAATTTTGTTGTATACAAGTATAATGTACTTCTGTCTTGTTACTTTTCCCACACAAGGACATGGGAATTCCTCCATTTTACCATTACTTGCGTCGGTTGTGTTGATAGATTGGGAAGCCCAGGATGTAAGATAACATTTGATAAGACAAGCCTTACTTAGCCTTGCTAATCATCTTTGTTGTCCATTTGGCCACATTACTGTGTGTGGCCAATAAAAGTGGTTGAATGTGTTGATAACTGGGGGTTGTATCCAGGATGTCAGTCAACTATTTATTTTGATAGCTTATACTATATGTAAATTGGACTTTTATTTTGACAAATTTGTATATTCACAAATTTGTCAACTTGAAACATTCCTGATGCCATTGTTAATAATAGTTGATGACAGAGAAGTGAAGTTTTACCAGACAACACACACAGTAAAAACACTGAAGACAGACTGAGAGGTGTGGGGAGTCAGCCCTTCAATAGCTGCTGAGACTGAGATCACAGAGATCTCCAGAGGAGGTTTGGATTCTCTCCATACAAGATGTCTACAGTTTCAAGTAAAGGATTGAGAAATATCTCGTACAGTGTAACCTCTAGAATTTAGCCAATTCAACACCAACTTTAACCATTTTTCTTAATCCCAAAATCAGTCTATATTTTCATTAATTTAACCAAATATAATTCCACACAGACTTCAACCAAAAAATTCCTTTGGAGTGTTGAATTAAACAAGTTGGAGACTGATTTGTTTGTCAATATCGTCTCCCAACTCAATTATTAAAATTTGAACCCAGCAGTTGCATCTTTCCTCCCAATGCAAGACACAGTTCTCACCACCTCCCAGAAAGTTTCTTGTAAGGAAGAGCTGCCTGGGGATATTTCCATCATCAATTGTCGGCTGCTGAGATAATGAAATCTATGTGTGAGCTGTGCTGACCTGTCGACCCGCAGTGATCCTGAATGTTAGTTAGGTCACTTTGCTGTTGTCATCACTTTCAAAACCAACATAGCTAGATTACAATTATAAACTAGATTTGACACATGTGCTGCAGGGTCTGGAGTATGGCCGGTACCTCCAGCAGGTGGTGCAGGCCCTGGAGGAGGACAAGGATTTCGCCAAGAAGCTGGAGAATGTGTCGGAGGACCACATCAAGGTCAGTGCTGGAGAGATCTCCCTGCTGCCTCGGGTAGATTCTTATTGCAAAGGAGTCAATAAACCAATTTTTCAAAGTTGAAGGACCAAATAAAAGTGCCTGGAATGATGGGCCAGTTGTGTTGCGGCAGACCGGGGAGGTGGCCAGAGAGCTGGAGTTTGTCAAACACAGCGTGAGGACCAAGCTGGACGAGCTGAAGCGGCTTGAGATCGACCGACTGCGGGAGCTGATCAGGAAGCAGATTGAGCAGAATGAGATAGGTGAGCCTGCTGCCCCAGCCTCTTGCAGCACAGAGCTGATGTCTGTGTGCAGCCGAGCATGAGATCCAGATCCCCAAACATCTGGATGTCCACAACCGGGACACCTTCGAGATCAAGGACCTCAAGAACCTCATCTTGAGTGTAAGTTGGTTGGCTGACAGTGCTGGGCCTAGCTGAGGGTCAAACATTTTCCATTCCAACAAATTTCTCAACTTGCAGACAAACTGGACCCTAGCAGCCTGGCTCTGTCCACTCTCTGCAGATGGGTGGATCTTGCCATTCCGGGTTCACAACATTGCCCTAAATAATAACAATAATAATAGATGATTGGAAAATTTTACCATCTGGTGATTGATCTTATGTTTGTAATCTCAACTGTGGTAATCCTACAGATAAATAACCAAGCCATTGGTACACATGCACTAGGTCGTTGACCCTGACTGCGCAGGCCACCAAAGACCTGGAGGAACTGGACAAAAAGAGGAGGCAGGAGTTCAAGGAGTATGAGATGGAGAAGGAGTACAGGTACCGGGAGAGCCTGAAGAACATGACGGAGGAGGAGCGTAAAGAGGTGGAGGAGAAGCACAAGGAGTCCATCGAGAAGCACAAGGAACACCCCAAGGTCCACCACCCTGGCAGCAAGCCCCAGCTGGAGCAGGTGTGGGAGGAGCAGGACCACATGCCCAAGGAGGAGTTCAACCCCAAGACTTTCTTCTCCCTCCACGGTGAGTTTTCTCCGGACAGCTTCCTTCAACACACAGAACTTCCCACCAGCAGAGTTGAGGTCTCACAAATAGCCACAACTCCGTGTAAACCAAATGCTAAGGATAACATTCAGGACACCCTTTCTGAAAGAATCTGGAGAAGGCGTTCACATTGGAAATATTTCTTATAAAATATTCTTTGCTCCCGTGTGTCTGAACATAGATGTGTGTGCAGATGTGAATGGGGATGGCTATCTGGACATTCAAGAGGTGGAGGCACTGCTGGGACTGGAGGTGAGGGAGGAAGTTCACATCTGGGCCTATTTCATTGTTTAAAGAATTTCAATGGCACCGTTTATTGATTACACTAATGGGGATGGGCCTGGCTCATCAGTGATAAACCCTCCCAACAGTTTTGCCAGCTTTAGGAAATGTTACATTAAGAAATCTTAGAGGATTATTTGTAAAGATATTCGAGAAATGTATGTGACACATGTGAGACTATAAATAAATATCTGTACTTAAAAAGACATATTTTGGATCAAAATATAATTTATTCACCAATATTTCAATTGGCTGAACGCCAACCTTTTTCAGGGTATTACAACATATTAATGTCAACAACAAACTCGATGCCACATAACGTCAATAGAATTAAGTTTTAAAATATCCAATGCCTATATTTATGGATTGTCCTATTAAAAAAAATATCTATATACAGTAAAACCCCTTCTTTAGCGAACACCATTGGGGCTGAACTCTGGATTCACTATAGTCATGGTTTGCCTTTTTTTTTTTTTTTTCAAAATTTTTGATCATATAATAAAAGGACAGCCATACACACAGGAACATGTGATTTTCTTTAATTTCCAGTTTCCACCATTCTTCTAAAGTTTAGATTTCACTTTGTTTTTTTGAACCTGTCATGTAACACATTGTTGGCTTTTAAATCACCATAGTTCATGGCATAAAAAATAACTTTTGTTGCATCATGGGCCCGATTATTTGGACGTCTTTTGGCCTAGCTAGATATAGAACATTAGGTTTGCCAACACGAACAATCGCAGCAAAACTTGAGGTTTGAGGAATCCTTCTTTGCAGAAGTTTTCAATAGCCTCATCTATTTTATCTCTTATAATAGAAAAGTTGAAATTTTGCCTGCATTTTTTCACTTTGATAAAGGCTTTTTTTTTAGTAATATCTTTTTTTAGAACCCCTCTCTTTACTTTTTTCTTTTTGGAGCCATTTGTATTTTTTTTTTTTTAATTTCAAATTTGCCAAATGCAAATATCTATTTGATTAAAAGTATAATGTGCAGAAATTTATATTAACATATGACAAAAATAGAACATAAATGTAAACAAACAATGCTGCCAAATTTATTGTTTTGAAATTACTATATGTGAGTTGAAACATGCTCAAAATTTTGCTGTTTTAAAAATCTATTATTTAAAATTTTAAGATTTTTTTATAAGCCTTGTATTTTAATTATAAAATTTATCATTTTGGGACTTGGGTTCCTTATAGGAGAAGATCATTATTTAAAATACCAAAGTTCTTTATAACAAAGGAATTTTTTAATAGAATGGAATTGTGGATTTTCTTAGGTTTGTTATATCCCGGGTTTGTTTTAGCGAGGTTTCACTCTATGTAATAGAACCTAAGAGGACACCTTTTTAAAGAACACTGTCTCTGCAGCTAGGAGTCCTCTACTGTATATATCTACACACTTCCACCAATTCCATTCAAATATTTCACATGGATGGATGTTGCCAGGTCAAGAAGATCTACAATGAGAACGACGACCCAGTGGAGATGAAGGAGGAGTACAACCGGATGAGGGAGCACATCTACAAGGAGGTCAGTCCGGGAGGATGTGCCGGCCACGACACTAACTGTTGGCTGTGGGACAGGTGGACACCAACCGGGACAGCCTCATCAGCCGCGATGAGTTCCTGGACATGACCAAGAAGGCTGGCTTCGAGCAGGACGAGGGCTGGAAGGTGAGGGACTTCCTTGGTGGGGAACTGTCTCATCAACCACCGGTGGGTTCAGGGCCTGGATGAGCAGCAGGTGTACAACGAGGACGACCTGCGCGAGTACGAGAAGCACAGGCAGGAGGAACTGAGGAAGATGTATGAGACCTACGGCAACCAGCTGCCCAACCATGTTAGTACCTTTCCACATTGTTTTGTTCCTACAGTGGACCCAGGAGGACAGCACCAAACAACACTAGCAAGATTTGGAATAGGACATCTCAAGCCATTGAAGATAGAAAATAACAACAAAATCTACTCCACTTGCCCAAAATGTAGCTTGGCGCCTGCAGCTCCAGAAAACATTTTGACTTGCATTAGATGTACTAAACAGGACCTTTGGGAGAGGCTTCTGCTTTTCATCACACAGCTCGAGGAGCATGAACTAATGGAATTTATGTCATCTTTGTACAAGGAGATAAGAAAGTCTGGTGTTCACCCAAGTACTGTAGATATTGGCCTGTGTCTGCCAATGTATTGCCATCATCTTAGGCAGTTGCTTGAAAGTGGGTCATTTTTCCCTACTTACATGCCATGGTGGTAAACATGGGGGCTAGAATCTGTCTTCTAATGGAAGTTTATGTTTACATATCTAGAAACAGTCACAAGATACCAAAGCACACAGTTCTGATGCTAGCAATTATGGGCGAGGTTGGGTTTTGCAAGAATCAGGGACCAGTAAAGCAATTCAAGTGCTTAATTCATCCTTTAACCCCGGGTCTTGTTCTGCCTCCTTGTGGAATCTCTCACACCCATCTGTGCCCAGGTCTATCCGGGAGACATGCCCTACTACGCCTATGACCCCCAGGTAAGTTTCTGCCATTGGAACGAAGTGGGAGACAGCTGACCATTGGCTGGGTGCTGCAGGCTTACTACCCCCCTCCTCAGGGAGGTCCCTATGGCCAGTACCCACAGGGGGGACCTCCCCCTCCCCAGTACTACCAGCAGCCACAGTACCCACAGCAAGGTGGCATGCATCCACAGATGCAGCAGCCTGGAATGCATCCACAGGGCATTCCTCAGCAACAAGGAATGCACCCGCAGCAGGGCGGTATTCCTCCACAACAAGGAATGCACCCACAGCAACAGGGAATGCACCCACAGCAAGGCATTCCACAGCAACAGGGAATGCACCCACAGCAAGGCATTCCACAGCAACAAGGAATGCACCCACAGCAAGGCATTCCACAGCAACAAGGAATGCACCCACAGCAAGGCATTCCACAGCAACAAGGAATGCATCCTCAACAAGGCATTCCACAGCAACAAGGCATTCCACAGCAACAAGGAATGCACCCACAGCAAGGCATTCCACAGCAACAAGGAATGCACCCACAGCAGGGCATTCCACAGCAAGGCGGTGTTCCTCCTCAACAAGGCATTCCACAGCAACAAGGAATTCAGGCACCACAAGGTGTACCTCAACAACAACAGCCAGGGATGCAACAAGGAGCACCTCAGCAGCAGCCAGGAATGCAAGCCGCCCCATCTCCACTCCCCAAGGCTTAAATCACCCTGTCATTCCCCCCACAATGTTGAAAGGAGTTTATTTCCAAGTTTTGATTTGTTTTTAAACACAAGCCTAATGAAATTAAGTCACTCGTTGCTTAACTCACCTTCAATAACTTCCTTAAGGAAATCCACTAATCAAACCTCACCAGCCATCACTTTGGCTGGCATTACTGACCCAATTCCTGATTTATGTAGGAGTGAGACAATTCCATTTTCCCCCAGAAACAAACACCAGGACACCCACTGCCCTTGAGTTTCGCCAGCCCAACTCCTGCCCCAACTACAGTATTGGACACAGCAAGACTTGTTGAGATTTATATTTTGTTACCAACGGTGAATTTATACTTTTTAACCCTTTTATATTATTTTGCTTTGATTATTTTAAAGTATTGTGTGAGATTTATAAATATTAAAATAAAACTATACTCTCGAGTTAAGTATATAAAGTTTTCAATTTTTTACACTTTTATTTTTATAAATAAATTTTAGAAGAGAAATGGCTTGAGACACCTGTTGAGCTTACTGTCAACACTTGTGAACCGAGTATTCCGTGGCTTAGCCGACGTTTGAATCCTCTCTAGGAAGATTTGTCCATGAAAGCTCCTCTGTCTCGTACAGTCATCACCACAGAGAAGATTGGGTTCAGAGATCCATCCCAAAATTTCTTTGATTTTTGCCAGAAATTTGCCTATCAAAATAGCATTCTATTTAAAGTTTTGATAAATAACCAATCGAGTACATAGCGGAATGTTTCTCTGCTGCTCACCAAAGCCACATCAAATCTTGCCTAGACTTACTCTGTGCTGTTCCTCAGTGCAAAATTTTGTCAATTTGCTGCTTCGCCATTGTCGAAGACGTAGGGACGAACTGACATGGACCAAGTCAAGAGAATTTTAAATGTTTTGCGACAGAGTGGAATGAGGTTGTGTTAGATAGAGAGACGCCAGATTTCTAAACCAAGCAAGAATTTATTAATAGGCTTATTTTATCTTTTAATTTTTATTGTTATTTTATCAATGAATCTTATTTTTAGTTTTTATAGTTTATAAGAAAGAAGAAGAGAAGATATTTTTCCCAGCCATGAGATTCCCAAGTATTATTTAAGCTTTAAACTGTTACAACTCTTGTATTATACATGGGGAATCCTTACAAAATAATTCTATAACCACTCTGTGCCAAATCCCACTCTTTCTTTCTGTGCGTGCAAATTTATTTGAGTTTACATTCCTAAGGTGTAAATAGTGAATCTACACACTTGTGGTGTCTTAGACTGTACATACAACAGCTTGGAATAATACATGTGATACAAAGCTGAAATATATATATTTTGGTTTCTTTAAAACTAAAATTCCAAAAAATATTGTTTTATTAAGTGTTTTTAATGTAAAAAATGCCTATATATATATATATATCAAATAAAATATTAAAATACATTTTTCTCAAAAAAGGATTCCTCTGGAGTGGGGCCATTTGAAACACATTCTCACACTTGTAAAATGAAGCTTTATGAACTAAAAAATTATATTTGAATAAAATTGTATCTTCAACAAGAGCTTTTTATTGCTAGTGTTTTTTTTTTTACTAATGAACTTTTAACAAAAATATTTCACATGAGAAGTGTGTGTGTGTATATTTTGGTGCTTTTTTAAAGGTGATTTTTTCTAAATAAAGGTGTTGGGAAAATGCAATGTTTTGTTCTTGTAACTTGAAGATGGCAGATTTATCCGACTCAACACTTTCTTGGAGACTGTGGCCGCACTTCTGTTTGTGTGGTGTATTGTCCCACTGTGGGATTTTATACTGTGGTTGGCTTACATGGAGGCAATGTTGAGTTGTTTTTGTTATTTTAAAATCTTAATTGCACCCATATGTTCCTTGTGTTTATACAAAGTTAAAAACATCTAAAAGATGAAACCTGTGTCCCATTGTTGAATATTTCACATTGTTGACACAAATAAATGGTGAATTATTTATTCAATTTTGTGTCAACATAGTTTATCTGGTATTTGCCAAGATTTCAAAATATTTCATTGTGTGATGGACCTAACAATTGTCTCACATTCATTTCTATTGGCAATCAAATGGCAAATATTTGTCTGTCCTAAATATCTCTCTGTTCACCAGAGAATTCTGCTGATAATAAATTGGATAAAAGTTGAGTGATTTATAATGTGTGCGTGGATATGTTGATGCAACTTGGCCTGGACCTCGGCTTTAAAAAATAAAAAAAGTTTTTTACCTGATGGAACACAATCAGACATGGTATCACACCTAGTGAATGACATCTTGTTGGTCAAATAATGCCTGGGTCAAAATAGAAATAAATGTGATTTTCAAAATAAATTAAGAGATTTGACTATATTATTTTACAGGTTATAAAATTTAAATTTTATAAAAATTGAATACACATTGTCAGTGCAGGTCAAACTGTCTTTCACCAAAAAAAAAAAGTTGACATTTAATTGTAAGAGTTCTAAATAATTAGGTCAAAAACTACCTAAATGCTTGCAGGCTTAATTGCCAGGTTTCATAGAAAATATGTTCATTAGAAGTGGAATTATTGAAATGTTGTGTGAACTGCTGGTTTAATTGCTTCCTTTGTTAAATTGGTGATTTTTATAAATAGTCATTTATTCATATTGTGTGATTTATTTTTAAAGAGCCTAATTTTTATTCATTGTATTTATTTTTAAAATCCTATTCTTTAAATAAAAATAAATCTGGATAAAAGTTTTTCAATATGTAGATATGCTGAATTTATGCAAATTGGTCACCATCATCGGACAAGAGTCAGGCAGCAACTTTCATTGCCACTCCTCAGACACAACACCAGCTTTGACAAATTGATGACTCCTACCAGTCTGTTGATGGTTGTTACCATCATCAGACAAAATACTAAATCTTGTGTAATTCCACCGGAGAAATCACAGCTGGTGCTCTTATCATTTGTGTAAACCAGACAACTGATAGGAAGAAAATATTTTCTAAAATAGAAATATTTTTTAGAAGTATATAGAAATGGAAAAAAAAAATAATTAAAATTATCACTTGTAGGAATAATATTTAAAAAAATATGTCAAGGTACTTGAAAATTGTTGAAGTTTTAAAACCAAGTTGAGAGCTCCACCACATTGGCCCTCACCACTGACAGATCTGAGACTGTCAACCATCCTGTGGTGTGCCATGAGAGCTGCCGTAGTCTTGTGTTAACCTGGCTGTCAAATCTCCAGTTTCTACTCACCACTGACAGATCTGAGACTGTCAACCATCCTGTGGTGTGCCATGAGAGCTGCCGTAGTCTTGTGTTAACCTGGCTGTCAAATCTCCAGTTTCTACTCACCACTGACAGATCCGAGACTGTCAACCATCCTGTGGTGTGCCATGAGAGCTGCCGTAGTCTTGTGCTAACCTGGCTGTCAAATCTCCAGTTTCTACTCACCACTGACAGATCTGAGACTGTCAACCATCCTGTGGTGTGCCATGAGAGCTGCCGTAGTCTTGTGCTAACCTGGCTGTCAAATCTCCAGTTTCTACTCACCACTGACAGATCCGAGACTGTCAACCATCCTGTGGTGTGCCATGAGAGCTGCCGTAGTCTTGTGCTAACCTGGCTGTCAAATCTCCAGTTTCTACTCACCACTGACAGATCCAAGACTGTCAACCATCCTGTGGTGTGCCATGAGAGCTGCCGTAGTCTTGTGCTAACCTGGCTGTCAAATCTCCAGTTTCTACTCACCACAGCAGTCCTATTTGTGAAAATTAAAATACCTATTAATAAAGCACAATTTGGATTATAGATTAGAAACACAAGGTGATAAGACCAAATCCAAATAAATAGTGTGTGACTTTCGGTAACAGCATTGTTACCATCACCAGTATTTTGTACCATTCAGCAGTTTTGTCTGTTGTCGTAACAATGCTGCTACCGAAACATTACACACTATTTATTCATTTGGATTTGGTCTTTATTTTGTTTAAAATACCTATTGTACATTTCTGTCCTGGTAAACTATATTCTTAAGAAATAAAATCATCAACCGTTTTTTTTTCTTCAAATAAAATCTCCTTCAACTACTTCAACAAAACTATGGAATTGCTGGAACTGAGATTCCATCCTTCGGTGTGGTGTATGTAGCCAGAATCACCCAACACAGCATTGGAGCTCTAAAAAGTGGTCAGTGGATAGCGAAACCACTGGGAGGGTTCACATAAGCCAAGCTGGGAGGGTTCACATAAGCCAAGCTGGGAGGGTTCACATAAGCCAAGCTGGGAGGGTTCACATAAGCCAAGCTGGGAGGGTTCACATAAGCCAAGCTGGGAGGGTTCACATAAGCCAAGCTGGGAGGGTTCACATAAGCCAAGCTGGGAGGGTTCACATAAGCCAAGCTGGGAGGGTTCACATAAGCCAAGCTGGGAGGGTTCACATAAGCCAAGCTGGGAGGGTTCACATAAGCCAAGCTGGGAGGGTTCACATAAGCCAAGCTGGGAGGGTTCACATAAGCCAAGCTGGGAGGGTTCACATAAGCCAAGCTGGGAGGGTTCACATAAGCCAAGCTGGGAGGGTTCACATAAGCCAAGCTGGGAGGGTTCACATAAGCCAAGCTGGGAGGGTTCACATAAGCCAAGCTGGAGGGTTCACATAAGCCAAGCTGGGAGGGTTCACATAAGCCAAGCTGGGAGGGTTCACATAAGCCAAGCTGGGAGGGTTCACATAAGCCAAGCTGGGAGGGTTCACATAAGCCAAGCTGGGAGGGTTCACATAAGCCAAGCTGGGAGGGTTCACATAAGCCAAGCTGGGAGGGTTCACATAAGCCAAGCTGGGAGGGTTCACATAAGCCAAGCTGGGAGGGTTCACATAAGCCAAGCTGGGAGGGTTCACATAAGCCAAGCTGGGAGGGTTCACATAAGCCAAGCTGGGAGGGTTCACATAAGCCAAGCTGGGAGGGTTCACATAAGCCAAGCTGGGAGGGTTCACATAAGCCAAGCTGGGAGGGTTCACATAAGCCAAGCTGGGAGGGTTCACATAAGCCAAGCTGGGAGGGTTCACATAAGCCAAGCTGGGAGGGTTCACATAAGCCAAGCTGGGAGGGTTCACCTAAGTCAAGCTGGGAGGGTTCACATAAGCCAAGCTGGGAGAGTTCACATAAGCCAAGCTGGGAGAGTTCACATAAGCCAAGCTGGGAGGGTTCACATAAGCCAAGCTGGGAGAGTTCACATAAGCCAAGCTGGGAGAGTTCACATAAGCCAAGCTGGGAGAGTTCACATAAGCCAAGCTGGGAGGGTTCACATAAGCCAAGCTGGGAGGGTTCACCTAAGTCAAGCTGGGAGGGTTCACATAAGCCAAGCTGGGAGAGTTCACATAAGCCAAGCTGGGAGAGTTCACATAAGCCAAGCTGGGAGGGTTCACATAAGCCAAGCTGGGAGAGTTCACATAAGCCAAGCTGGGAGGGTTCACATAAGCCTTCATAATATTTTTCTTCGCAGCAAGAACAGTAGAGAGGGTTTATTTTATTTGAGAAAGAAACATTTCTTATGTCTAGATGACATATTTAAACTATATTCTTCTTTTTTTTTTTGCTTATCCCTAGTACACGTGGTACAGGCCATGATAATCATGATGGGTAGAAGTAGGCAACTGCTTTTACTGTAAGTGCACCTCATGTGAAAAGCAGTTCGACTTTGCACTTACAAATGTGCCAGAGCCCCATTTGGTTACTTGCACTTGCTGGTGGGGTTGGACTTTTACAAGGATCGGGGGCCATTGGAGCATTTTTATTTTAAACAGAAACAAGTGCCCAATGCGGGAATCGAACCCGGGTCGAAAACCGCAGTTTAGACCATCCTTCCACCTAACTATATTCTAACCACACATTATACTGGAAGTTTCACTGACATAGAATGTTTTCACACCACTTACAAGGGAACAGTGATATTCTCTGTGGGTAACATTTTGTCATGTTTTATTTATTTATTTGGTGCTGTTCCTTTTAGTGGGATACTCCAGGTATGTCACCTAATGTTGTGATCTCACAGAGTTGTTAGATCCAGGAAGTCACAACTTGGAGTGAGCAATGCTGTCTTTACACTGGAATACAACAGTATGTAGGTAGATGTACACTCATGAACAAAGCTTGGAGTGAGCAATGCTGTCTTTACACTGGAATACAACAGTATGTAGGTAGATGTACACTCATGAACAAAGCTTGGAGTGAGCAATGCTGTCTTTACACTGGAATACAACAGTATGTAGGTAGATGTACACTCATGAACAAAGCTTGGAGTGAGCAATGCTGTCTTTACACTGGAATACAACAGTATGTAGGTAGATGTACACTCATGAACAAAGCTTGGAGTGAGCAATGCTGTCTTTATACTGGAATACAACAGTATGTAGGTAGATGTACACTCATGAACAAAGCTTGGAGTGAGCAATGCTGTCTTTATACTGGAATACAACAGTATGTAGGTAGATGTACACTCATGAACAAAGCTTGGAGTGAGCAATGCTGTCTTTACACTGGAATACAACAGTATGTAGGTAGATGTACACTCATGAACAAAGCTTGGAGTGAGCAATGCTGTCTTTACACTGGAATACAACAGTATGTAGGTAGATGTACACTCATGAACAAAGCTTGGAGTGAGCAATGCTGTCTTTACACTGGAATACAACAGTATGTAGGTAGATGTACACTCATGAACAAAGCTTGGAGTGAGCAATGCTGTCTTTATACTGGAATACAACAGTATGTAGGTAGATGTACACTCATGAACAAAGCTTGGAGTGAGCAATGCTGTCTTTACACTGGAATACAACAGTATGTAGGTAGATGTACACTCATGAACAAAGCTTGGAGTGAGCAATGCTGTCTTTATACTGGAATACAACAGTATGTAGGTAGATGTACACTCATGAACAAAGCTTGGAGTGAGCAATGCTGTCTTTACACTGGAATACAACAGTATGTAGGTAGATGTACACTCATGAACAAAGCTTGGAGTGAGCAATGCTGTCTTTACACTGGAATACAACAGTATGTAGGTAGATGTACACTCATGAACAAAGCTTGGAGTGAGCAATGCTGTCTCTACACTGGAATACAACAGTATGTAGGTAGATGTACACTCATGAACAAAGCTTGGAGTGAGCAATGCTGTCTTTACATTGGAATACAACAGTATGTAGGTAGATGTACACTCATGAACAAAGCTTGGAGTGAGCAATGCTGTCTCTACACTGGAATACAACAGTATGTAGGTAGATGTACACTCATGAACAAAGCTTGGAGTGAGCAATGCTGTCTTTACACTGGAATACAACAGTATGTAGGTAGATGTACACTCATGAACAAAGCTTGGAGTGAGCAATGCTGTCTTTACACTGGAATACAACAGTATGTAGGTAGATGTACACTCATGAACAAAGCTTGGAGTGAGCAATGCTGTCTTTACACTGGAATACAACAGTATGTAGGTAGATGTACACTCATGAACAAAGCTTGGAGTGAGCAATGCTGTCTTTACACTGGAATACAACAGTATGTAGGTAGATGTACACTCATGAACAAAGCAATGCTGTCTTTACACTGCAATACAACAGTATGTAGGTAGATGTACACTCATGAACAAAGCTTGAGGAATTGGAAAGTCCTTGATGTCACCAGTCATATATATTTTTTTAAGGAGACAGAAGCAATTTTGTTCATACTTGGTTATCTTGTGTGTCTCCGATAAAGGTCACTGTAATAACTTTCAGAGTTATTGTCTGAATCCTGATATACATGTGGAAAGGTACAACTTCCTTAAGTTTTGTCCATGAGTGTACAATGGCAGTACAAGTACTGGAACAGGTTCCCATCCAGTTGCTGATCACAGTGGGTGTGTTGAAGGTACAAGTCAAACACAAGTGGGTGTGTTGAAGGTACAAGTCAAACACAAGTGGGTGTGTTGAAGGTACAAGTTAAACACAAGTGGGTGTGTTGAAGGTACAAGTCAAACACAAGTGGGTGTGTTGAAGGTACAAGTCAAACACAAGTGGGTGTGTTGAAGGTACAAGTCAAACACAAGTGGGTGTGTTGAAGGTACAAGTCAAACACAAGTGGGTGTGTTGAAGGTACAAGTCAAACACAAGTGGGTGTGTTGAAGGTACAAGTTAAACACAAGTGGGTGTGTTGAAGGTACAAGTCAAACACAAGTGGGTGTGTTGAAGGTACAAGTTAAACACAAGTGGGTGTGTTGAAGGTACAAGTCAAACACAAGTGGGTGTGTTGAAGGTACAAGTTAAACACAAGTGGGTGTGTTGAAGGTACAAGTTAAACACAAGTGGGTGTGTTGAAGGTACAAGTCAAACACAAGTGGGTGTGTTGAAGGTACAAGTCAAACACAAGTGGGTGTGTTGAAGGTACAAGTCAAACACAAGTGGGTGTGTCGAAGGTACAAGTCAAACACAAGTTGGTGTGTTGAAGGTGCAAGTTAAACACAAGTGGGTGTGTTGAAGGTACAAGTTAAACACAAGTGGGTGTGTTGAAGGTACAACACAAGTGGGTGTGTTGAAGGTACAACACAAGTGGGTGTGTTGAAGGTACAAGTCAAACACAAGTGGGTGTGTTGAAGGTACAACACAAGTGGGTGTGTTGAAGGTACAAGTTAAACACAAGTTGGTAAAACAAGTTTATTATTTCACAACAATGGGACTAGACAGGGTGACTAGATGGAAGGTGAGAATTCACAGATGCAGTAGAACACACATATCTAAATAGTGCACAGAATTTACAGAATACCAAATCTCACAAATATTGAAAACAAAATGTACACATCAGTTGAGGGAAGCTGAGCAAATCTTTAATATAGTCAGTGACTGCACTAGATACTTCTGTTAATATTGCACTACAAATTTGATAGAAAAATAGCTGAAATATGTTGAATTATACTTTAAAATATTCTCGTCAAATATAATAACTATCATAAGTTACTTCATTGGTAAAACTAAAAAAAAAATTGAGCTCTAATTCCTTGCATTAATTAAATACCAAATGGATAACTTTTTATTTACAAATAACATATCCAAGGAAAATAAAAATCATTTCACCCAAACATTTTGACAACATTCTAGCTTTAGATCTTGTTAGATGTGTTTGTTGAATAAACATATTGCCACATCCACAGGAGGCAAAAACATGTTTTCAAGAAGAATAAAATGAAAGAGAGAATAAGAAAATAAACAAGGAATTTCTTCATAATAAAACTTAATAAATGCTCAAAACTTAAAAATAATAAATTTAAACAACAAGAGGTTGCTTTCTTTCAGTCCAACAATTTACATTAAACCACATCATGGACCACAAAGATGCCATGGTCCGCAGAGCTTCCACGGACCACATCAAGGACCAAAGAGCTTCCACGAACCACATGGACTGCATCACGGTTCGCAGAGCTTCCACTGACCATACCATAATGAGCTCAACAAAAGAATGGATCTTATTTGGTTTCTAAAGTGAAAGAGAACAAAAGGTGAGACACCATCGCAGACAAGATTTATCAAAGATGAAATCTAAGAGACAAGTCATGAGCAGTTTCATGTCAAAACTCCATAAAAGTTCCAAAGAGAGTTAAATAAAACAATCCGCCCGGTATGTTCAATGTGACCAGCCGGCTTGTGTTTGATGTTCAAGAAACAGAACTGAGATTATATGCAAATGTATTTTTGATGGTGCGTCCTCACCATAGCTCTCAAATGCCAGGTACTGACGATGGCAGCTTTCCAGAGCAAATTCCTGTTTTCCTTGTTGCATACCACATTCAGATTCAATTCCACTATTGAAATTTTACCTTTTAATAAAGCTGGAATCACCGGCTGGCACTTACTTCTCACTTGTAGAGAATCAACACGAGAGTTTTAAAAAAAGAAACAAAACCAAAAGATGAAAGTCAGTTTTCTACACAACAATATGGAGAATAATTAAAACAACTTTTCAATATAAATTGTAAATTGAATTTTGTATAAAATATATCAGATCATTTTTATATGGTAGATGGCAAAATGCTTTTAAAGAAATGCAGATAAATTTGCTAAAGTCATAAACACAATATGTACAGAAATATGATTTTATAAAATTATCAAAAAACCTTTCACAATAAGTTTGTTTATAACAATAATAAACAAAGTTATTGCAAAAGGTTTTTGCACATTTTATAACAGCAATTTTCCTATCATCAAACACATAAAATAAATCCAATAAGTTAAATGCTATTCTACAGACATGGGAAGGGCAAAAAAAATCACAGGTTAACAATTATAAATTTGAATTATAGATTAGAAACACAAGGCAAAATAAGACCAAATCCAAATTAATATGAGTGACATTTCAGTAACAGGGTTGTTACCAAAATACTATTTATTAATTTTGGTCTTATTGTGTTTGGATTAACAACAAAGACATTTAGGGAACAGCGGTGCACCCAGAGATCTCGGGTAAACTTTCAGCTGTGAAGCTCAGTTGTGCCAACTCACCAGAGATGTGTCGCCCTTCCATGAGATGTGAAACAAGCTGGTTAACCTGTCAGCAAGATTGTATAATGTCATGGTGTGGTGAATACTTGTTTCCAGCACCAAATCTTGGAGCCAGTATGTAAATAAGACCGAGGATTGAACATTTCTAAAGTAAAATAATGAAAATAGTTTGGCATCAATCAACTGGAACATTTTATGCAAATATTTTTCATAAAATGGTTTCTTCCCAACAAACTTTGGAAATCTGGAGGGAGACGGACTAGGCAGCTAGAGCTAACTAAAGAAACATTCTTCCAAATATTTGAAATGGAGGAGGTCGAGAGTTTGATGACAGAGCCGAGAGTCTAGATGGCGTGGCGCTTGACAAAGATAATGGCGGCCAGCTCCTTGCAGAACTCTTCCAGGACAATGATGGCCTGCAGCAGAACCAGGTTTGGGTCGTCTGGTGAACACAAGCTCGAGTCTTCATCTGACAGGAGGTGTCGGCGGACAGTCTGCAACTGACACTGGAACTCCGGCAGGGACTTCACCTTCACATGGAGGTCCGTGATGAGGTGGAAGAGGGTGTAGAAGAGTGTCTGGACCCCGGACTTCACGGGCAGCAGGGGGTTGAGCAGGAGCTCGTGGAGGTTGGGGTGGGGGAAGAGGGCCAGCCGGGAGATGAGGGAGGTCACCAGGAGCGTGAAGTCGTAGGGGTTCACTAGGATGTGCTCCAGGCTGGTGCGGAGCATGCACAGGAACTCTCCTTCTGAGAATGTCTGGTGGGAGTCCGCCTCAGTCCGGGAGTCCGAGCTGCAGGTGTCATCGTGGAGCTCGAGCGGAGCTGCCGGCCAGGACCACTCCCTGCAGGCCTCCTGACAGCTCTTGAAGTACTCGTGGACATCCTGGACATAGGTCTCGTAGGAAGACTCCGTGGAGTCTCCAGACCTGATGTCTTCCGGCACCAGGTACAGGAAGCACTCGATCATCTTGTCCTCATCTGGCACCACGGCATCTCTAGAATGGCCGCCCTCCTCATCATCGCTTGTCTCCACAGCCAAGGTTGCCAGGCTTAGGTCTAAATATCCTCGGGACTTCAGCTTGTTCAGGACCAGCAGGTCCAAGATGGACTCCGAGGGTTTCCTGAGCAGCTGGTCGAAGAGGCGGAGAGTTTCGATGGCCAACTCTGAATCTGATTGGACGGCCTTGCAGCGGTTGATGAGCTCCCTCTTGATGGAGTTGTTCTCCTCCCCGAACTTGTCGTCCTTGTTGAGGCTGGACAGCAGGAAGCGGGAGAAGACGTCCGAGATCCTGGCAGACGCTGTGTGGCGCAGCAGACACGTCAGCAGGGACGTCGTGAAAATATGGGATGCCGGCTCAATGCTTTTTATCAAATCTAAGAAAATAATTTTTTCCAGGAATTGAGACTTGAAGAGTTCCAGGAAGTGATTGCTGATGATCGTGTGGGAGATGTCAACGAGGCTGTTGAAGTAATCGTACCACATCAGGAAACACACCAGTTTCCTCAAAGGGAAGCTGGTTATCTGAGAGCCATCTGAAGAGCCTCTGGGAGCCACTGAGCCCCACTTCACTCCAATGTCGAAGAACTCTGCGGCTGCTAGTGTTTTGGGAATATCAAAATAATGGGAGGTGATCTTCTTGATGATGATATCACAAAACTTGGTTTGGGAGATGATGAGTTGTGCTGAATTTTCATTCATGATTGAACAACAAAGTAGCAGATTTTGTCCAGCTTTGACCCGAACTTCACAATCTGGACTTTGGATGAGGATGTGCAGAGAGTTGATCAAAGGGAAGCTTGAAACAGCTTCAATTGAAATGTTTTCCTTGTCCTTCAGCTGTAGCATTGACAAGGCTTCACTGATGGGCTGGGCAATGAAAAAGCTTGCAATTAAATTAGGTGTTTCTTGTAACTTACGACAAATTACATCTAGGAAATTTATCTCCTCATACTCAAAGGGTGATGCTAATTTTTCTCCACAAAGTTTTATTAACTTTTGAACAGAATTATAAATGCTAACATGCTGTAAAAGTGAGTGTTTCGTATGGCCGATAACATTTTTGGCAAATATTAAAATGTACCGTTTCATTCCAGGCGGTGCATCAGCAGTTGCCAGCTCGCACATCGAAGTTAAAATCTTATTTTGTAAAAAATATTCCAAACATGGACCAAAAGAATTTGGCTCAAATTCACTTTCTTCTTGCTGAAGCATAAATGTCATTTGTTCCAAATGTTCTGGAATTCTGGTGATCTCAATTGGGTCTTTACATGATGACGACTTATCTGTATAAAAGCTCGTAATATCTTTCCAATGGTTAATGAATTCATCCTGCATTGTAATTGGCGGCGCAAGATAATCCACGGCATCGTAAAGCGCATTTGTTAACTTGCTAAACATTTTAAAGAAATTTTTTTACCTACATGTTTAAATGTCCACCAGACTTCGCTTGGGTTGTTTATAATAAACAAAACAATGATGATAATGATTAAAAAATCGCAGATAAATATTTGTAGCGCTTTCTATTTTACCTCAAACAATAATATATAAATATATATATATTTACTTTAAAACTAGCAGGATTAGGCAATTTTTTAAATCTAATATTTTTAAAATTTGATTCATTAAAAGAATGTCACTCTAGACACATACAAGGCAGGTATAACTTATTCTGAAAATTCAAATGCTGCAATGCCCTGACGCCAACCATCACTCTCTGTAAATATATCGCAATGATATCTCTATTAGATATAATTCTGTTAATTTTATCACAAATAAATATAATTTTAATGTGCCTTTTATATGCTCCAAAAATATTTATTTAATTTAATATTCCTATAAAATACATTTCTGTATATATATATTTTTTTGCAAAACCATTTTTTTGATTTGCCAAATACTCAACATAAATTGATATCAAATAACGAGAGTTTAATATATAACAATATCAAAAAAATGACCAGTTTATACTATAAAGGTTGTTGAGAGAACCAACAAATTACTAAACAAATTTCCAAAATACTATTTCATCACAATAGACGCAAAAATTATGCTCTCTCTAGTGATTATCTCTACAAGACTCGGATCAGTTACAAAGCAACAATAGCAGATGGTAGGCTTTAATTTCATTGGTCAGAAATTTACATTCTCAGGACTAATCGACCAGATCTCTCAGAAAAATTGCTTCCACTTTAAACTGTCTCTTGAAATTTCTACCAAAAATTTGAAAGGAGACTTAAACCAACCCAATCTAAAAGATATCTACCAGATTTCCTTTAATAAATTAAACCTTCAACTGCAAAATTCATCTAATTCATCTATACAAGATATCCTTTAAAATAATGGGGATACAAATCCTCGATTACAACAACAAGGTCCTGACGTTTAGTTAGGAGCTAATTACCCAACAGCTGCCTTCCTGCAAGGTCTGGGAGGGGGGGGGGGCATCTATACTCCACCAACTCCCCATGTGTAAATAGCCAAGACAAGGTTACTCGCGAGCTATGTTCAAATATAACACATGGCAGAAGGAGAGCTCCTACTCAGACCTGATTCCATAAGATTAGAATCCATGGAAATGATATCGCCTAGACTGTCCAGACCTGAGCATCATTCTTGAAGACCAGCAACCATGAAGTGATGTCAAGATACCGCCAAGTTATTCCAGACCTATGTGCCATCCTAACTGAATCCATCTCATAATTTTTTTCTCATTCTTGATGCGACTCAACAACGCTTACAGTATGTACAGCTAAAGCACAGCTTTGGTGTCACGCGGATTGAACTGCATTCCCAACCACACATTCTTAATAATCCAAGACTCTCTGTGAGTCCTATTCATCCTTTATGAAGAATGGAGGGCGACTTCGTTACTGGAGAGACATTATTATCAATGAAGAATTCTTTCTTTATACTTTCATTTAAAATTGCAATCAAAACATTACAATCATAATCAAATGCAATTTCCTTTATAATGAAAGTACATCAATAATAAATAGTAGAAGTGCCATAGAATAGCAATACAGAAGTAATACATAAACCATAGGAGAAAAGTGTGTGTGATGGCAAAAATTTTATTATATCAGTGTTTAGGTATTTGATTTAATTAATTTTTGCAATCCATTTAGTTGTTTCAAAATCAATATTGTAACGTCCTCGTATTTGTTGGTTGACGTTAATCAGCAAGAAGTATTTGGAAGTTTAAAAAGAAAGACTTTATTTCTTTTAAGCCAACATCAGATATAGCATATCAATTATCAGACATATGTTTACAAGTGGTATATATTACAAACAGTCAAAAGGCAACTGCACAGAGTATCATCAGTGATAAATATGTGCTCACTGATAATTTACTATATAGGCATGCCAGCTGCCGTTACAAATATAGTTTAAATAGATGGCAGCTTTTCCACCCAACCCCCCAGGTACCCGCCCCAGCCATTAACCCTTGAAATTGCCTGAGTTGAGTGAGATGGATACTGCGATGGATCTTGACTGTGATGCCCATCTTCTCAGTAAGAATAAGAAAAAACAGGTTTATAAAAAAAATTAATCCAAAATATTGGCATGTAACTATTTTTCTGTAAAAAATAAAAGAGCACATGGAAATTAAGCAAACATATGTGTTTGATAATGACTGCCACTGCATTTTAAACGCTTTTTTTAAGAGATAAAAAAACAAAGGCCAGAACAAAAATTGATAAAAATACATGGCCATTATTTACATACAGTAACGCTTATTTTGTAAAGTTTTTTTAAAAAATTGCATTGAGTTGCACTTACCTAACTTAGTAATATAAATTTCTCTCTCAATACTTTTGTAAAAAAAATCTAACACTCATATAAAAAGATATTTAAAAAAAAAGTACATAAGCAACTTTAAAAAAAAATGCAGAACGCTCATTGGTCGCTTAATTGGCCTGTTGTTGTTACTTCCACTAGTATTTATTCCTAAAAAAAAGTTTGTGGTGTGTCGATTTATTAGTCCAGCGATGGCTCAGAAAGTCTCTCAAAGTTAGTGTTTTATTGGAATTTCTTATTAGCTACATTTATATGGGAAGACAAAAAGGACAACACCCTGGAATGCACATCTGGTCCCCTCTGGTTTCCACCGCTGTGGGGGCCTGCAGGATGCCGCACCCCGCCGTCAAGAAAAATAAACAAGCGGCGCTATAAACCACCAGGGATGACGACCGCTCCGCCAGGGCGGCACAGCGGTGGAAACCAGAGGGGACCAGATGAGCATTCCAGGGTGTTGTCCTTTTTGTCTTCCCATATAAATGTAGCTAATAAGAAATTCCAATAAAACTGAGAGACTTTCTGAGCCATCGCTGGACTAATAAATCGACACACCACATTGGTGAGCCGGACGTGATTGAAAAGAAAAAGCATAGGAAGATTTCAAGAGATAAAGAAATGCAAAAAGTGATTCAAGCTTGAAAAGAAGCATCATCCAGGATATCGGGATATCATCTCAAGACTAAGATAAGTTTTTATATTATCTTCCTTATTATTTTATCTCAATATTTTTATTTTTAACTTTATCTCTAAGCTGTTGTGTCGAATTTAAATTTACGTAAAATGGAAACAGAAAATAAGCCTAGCGATTGCTCAGAAAGTCTCTCAAAGTTAGTGTTTTATTGGAATTTCTTATTAGCTACATTTATATGGGAAGACAAAAAGGACAACACCCTGGAATGCACAAATGGTCCCCTCTGGTTTCCACCGCTGTGCCGCCCTGGCGGAGCGGTCGTCATCCCTGGTGATTTATAGCGCCGCTTGTTTATTTTTCTTGACGGCGGGGTGCGGCATCCTGCAGGCCCCCACAAGTTCTTCAAATGAAAAAAAAAAAAAAAGAAATAGCCAAAAATACTAATCAAAATGTAGCTGAAAAAATTCCTAGGGTTTATAAAAAGCGACATGAAAAATTTGGTACCAATTGGTTCAGTAGTTTTTAAGTTTATCATGAAACAGACATTGACTTATATATATAAGAAGATATATAGTATAAGGGCAATAGAAATAATTTTAAATATTTATTTACATATTATATATACAACAACAACAAAAGCCTTTATTTAGGGCATTCCGCCCCATACAGGATTCGCCGTATTTACATGTCAACAAGAGGAGAGGGAAGAGGAAACATTTACAACAAAATCAGGTTTGTCTCACATTCAGTTACCTATTTACAGATAGTTCATCCTCCAGTATCCTTTGCCCTGCATTCTTTCTCATGCGCCCAGCTTCTGTGCAGAACTTAAAGTATCTAACAATCAGTAATTCATCATTCAGAGCTGAAGAGAGAAGTTGACATATGCGATGGTATCTAAATTGACCAGAGGTAGGGCTTGGGAAAATTTCAGTACGTTTTTCTGTTAAGAGAGGGCATTGGAAGAAATAGTGAACCAAATTATCATCCATGAGATCCATACAAAGTAAACAGTTCCGGCCATTTTCTTTCCAGAAGTCTTTTCTTTCTTCCCTGAAAAATTGCCATAAAACTCTATGTTGTGCAACTAGTCTTTTGTTGGGAAGCGAGATATTTAATCGTAGGTACTCCTCTGTCATGAATGATTCACTCAAAAATTTGTAGTGAGCAAAGTGGGTTGAATCAGTGATTTTCATCTGATCGTTTTGAATTAGTTGGTCTGTGGTAGTTCTAATTATGCCTGGCAATTCTTTCTGTATGGCTAAGTAGTCTTTGCAGCCCTTAAGAGAGGAATATCCCTTAGAGTCTAGAATTTTTATTAAATTTTGAGTAAAACTGTTTTCTATTTCCTTTTTCGCGGTGACTTTCCAGAGATAGTTTAAACAAGCATGTGGTAATCTGCTCGTCTCCATTTTTAAAATCCTGACCCAAAACTTTAATGTGAGTTTTACAGCATTAAGTTCAGTTGATATTCTTCCACATTCTCTTCTGAGGACATATCCTGGTGTGAAGTTTGGTAAGTCTAAGAGACGACGAAGAAATGCATCTTGGGTATTATTGACTGTCTTCAGCTGGTTAATTGCCCACATTGGTGCCGCATATAGTAAAGTAGGAAGAACAATAGTGTCAAGAAGTTTCATCACTGAGGTAAAGGACTTTATTCGCGCCTTTGTAAGGATTCTTAAAGTGCATTAATTGCATTCAGTGCTTTGTTTCTAAAGTATTGGGAAGCATATTGGGTCGAGATTATATATATGTCATAATTTGCCATATGCCCAAGAGATATTATTTATTTCCGCCATAATTAGTACGTTAAAATGTAAATACAAATTAATCCATTTATAAATCTGTACAAAATAAACGTGGGAGCCAGCGCGCGCGGGCGAAGGCCACGCCTCCGCCGCGTGCGCTCACATGTGGAACAAGTTCTTTTTTTGACGCATACATGCACAATGTCGCGCCCTTCCATTCGACCACGACATATATTTATTTAAAATTATTTCTATTGCCCTTATACTGCATTGAATTTGAAAGAGGGAGGGAGTGCATGGCTCATCAGTGATGGTGGTATGCAAATGCAGAGTATACAAGAAATTCAGTCTGATTTCACCAATTCACTGTAGTATAGAGGCTGTAGAAAAAAGCTTTTAATTATAATGCTCATGTGAGAACGGCCAGGATATGCATTTTTAAAAATTATATATGTTAAATATACTAGAGGACTGGCCCATTCAATGAAAGGGTCTGGAACAACAGCCATTCCTAAGACTTCTGTATAAGTTTTAGCCTAATTCGAGCTTAGAATGTCTGAGAAGATCGTAGTATTTGTAACATATTTTTAGCTCTACCTAATGTGCCGGTTAAACCAATTCCTGAAGTTCACTCCTCTCCAATTTTGCGATGGTAGTTATAGGCCTTCTACCTAATGTAAATTCATATAGATAAACTGATTATCAAATATCACTAAATTCTTTATATAATGCCTCAACAAATATCAAGAGTGCCACATAACCCCCTGATTTTTTTATTTTTAGCGAAAAAAAAGTGTTTGCTTTAAAAGTTTTATAGAATTGAGCATTTCAACATGTTTTTAATTGCTTACCTTTGATGACCATGCAATTGTTGGACATTTTAATCAGGATATTTCTAAATGACAAAATGATGGCTCTTTCTTTTAAAAATGACTAGTGAAAAATGGAAGGAAGACCTGCAATGAGCTGGCTAGAAGAGGTGAAAAATGGAAGGAAGACCTGCAATGAGCTGGCTAGAAGAGGTCAAAAATGGAAGGAAGACCTGCAATGAGCTGGCTAGAAGAGGTCAAAAATGGAAGGAAGACCTGCAATGAGCTGGCTAGAAGAGGTCAAAAAGCTACCAAAAGGTGTGGGTGGTCACTAATAGACCAAATTGGTGAATATTTGTCTATAGTTATCAAATGCTAAAATTGATTTGAAGGCCACTAACAACATCTCTCTAAACATAGCAAAATTTGTCTGTTTCAGCATATTTTTTTGAGATTTTTTTCACTATCTCCTCCCTGAATAATTCAGGTAAAATAATTTCAAAAAATAATATTACCATTATTTTCTTTATATTTCTCTAGAAGTTTATAACCAAATTATATATTAATGAAAAAGAAATCACAATGAAGTCAACGAATGTCAGAAAGAAAGTCCTTTTCACAAAAATAAACAATTAGAAATATCTGAGCAAATGAATGAACAAAGTTGGCTTTTGCAAATGTCTAAAAATATGGAGGAACAAATAGCCCGCCAAGATTAGCTCTATTGAGCTAGTCTAC
>CP092875.1:88100952-88144313 GCA_030710605.1 Cordylochernes scorpioides | reverse complement strand
TTTTCTTATGGTTTTCCATAATTTTGGTGGAAAATATTAGAAAACATCAATTTATCTTTTAAAGAATAGATTCGATAATTTTAGTATTAATTTGAGTCAAAAGTCAAATAAGTTTATATTAAAAGGCATACCTGGATCTGTAAAGAAAAAAAAACAATTTTTTTCACAAAATAATTCGAGAGATTGCTCCCTCTTTATCAATTTATTGCACAGTAAACTTAATTTACGTTATTTACAGTAAATTAAGTTTACTGTGCAATAAATTGATAAAAAGGGAGCAATCCTCGAAATACAGTATTTTGAGAAAAAAAAATTGTTGTTTTTTTGTTTTTTTTTTTCATTACAGATCCAGGTACGCCCTTTTATATAAATTGAGCATTAATTTTGTGAAAATAAATTCTCATAGATTAGAAAGATAATGACGATGATTTTAATTCATTATCATTAAAAATCATCATATCTTCAAAAAGTTTCTAAAATACGTCCAGGTTCTGCTGGAGTGGATGTTTGCCCAAAAATAGTTTTTGAAAAATTTAATTATCTTTTTTTTATATATATATAGAATTTATATTTATAACTTACCGGAATTTACTCGAGTGCTTTTCCGAGTGTATATCTATCTATATTAATAAAATGGAAATTTCATAAGTGGTGTTCGCTAAAAACTTTCGTTACAATGCATCAATTTCGACCAAATTTTCAACATTTATGTAAAACGAGATGGAGCAGGTTTTGCTTAACATCAAAATATTTTTCCTAACTTTAACATGCGTAACTTCGCTGTTATCGAATAAATACAAAAAAAATCAACATAGTTAATTTTATTTATATATAAATACAAAATTAAATTTCAACAGAGTTAATTTTTTTACATACTAGCTAATAATCTCAATCTAAAAAATATTCATATTGTTTTATCATGTTTCTAATTTCGCCTAACAAATATACAAATTTATAGTAACCAACATATGCAAATTTTATCTTTGTTTTTATTTAACTTGATATCGTAAACATATACATCCATTGTAAGCATTTTTCTGTTCACCTTCCGTGGTTTCTCTTTTCTCTGATAGTTTTTAGGTGTAGTATATTTTCTTATTACTAGACTACAAACATTCCCTCGAGAAAAACCTGGGCGAAGCCGGGTACATCCGCTATATTATATAAATATATGACGTAACGAATATAATTATCATTATTATCATAATATTCTGTGTGTTCCCGAATATTATTATCATTAATATTCGTTAGGCAAACTTTCACTCGGATAAAACCCGGGCGAAGCCGGGTACACATCCGCTAGTATATATATATATGAATGTATGTGTGTGTGTGTGTGTCCTTTATTCCTGACCAAACCACTCATTGGAACGCCATGAAACTTTGGGAAGTTATTTAATATAGTACTGGGAAGGTGTCTGAAAAATAATTTCTTGAATATCTTGAATATCCTTAGAGTTATTTGCAGATTTGTAGATTTAACTCGAAAGCAGCGCCCCCATTGCGACGATGATAACAAGTTTTTTTTATCTATAAGTTTTATTATCACTAAGTTTATTATCTTAAAGATTATTTATCAAAAGTAAGATTTTCAACCTATTAATTGCGCACAAGTCAAAGTTAGTTTTATCATATATCTACAACATATTTATTGGGAGAATAGATAAAATGATGATTTTGTAATTCAGGATGACACGGCAATTTATTTGAGACAAGAATAATGATACAATTCCAAGGCAAAGATACTATTCCTTTAACTTCCAATTACCGAGGTAACCAATTAATATTGATTTTATTAAACTTTTCGAGTATTTTTCAATGGACCGGGGAAAAATGTTCACTAGATAAAACGATGATTTTGTATTGTTGAAAATTAGGAAAGACAAAATTCAGGATGACACGGCACACAGAGACCGGGAAAAAATCTTCACTTTATCGAGAGATTCAAATTTACGAGTCTCAAATTATCAAAATATATCTCTTTTTTTTATAAGTTTATAGAGAATTGTTTTAACAAATGTTCGTTAGACAAACCTTTACTCTACCCGGGCGAAGCCGGGTACATCCATACAAGAATAATGATACAATTCCAAGGCAAGATACTATTCCTTTAACTTCCAATTACCGAGGGAACCAATTAATATTGATTTTATTCAACTTATCGAGTATTTTTCAAGGAACCGGGAAAAAATGTTCACTTTATCGAGAGATTCGTTAGACAAACCTTTACTCGGGCGAAGCCGGGTACATCCGCTAGTTATAAATAAAATGTGTTTGAAATCAAATAAAATATTTACAACTATATATAACCCGGCTTCGCGCTTGGGTTCTCCCCGAGTAAATGTTTGCGCAATGAAGAATGCTTTAACAAATATTATTTATTATGATTGTATCTTATTATCCCTCTAAAGTGAAATGATTTTTAAAAAATTTTAATTTTAAAAGAAACAAAAATGACTATGATAATTTTAATAAATAATTAAAAATCAATTGGAACCTCATGACTACTAATTAGAGCGATAATGATATATAATTATAATAAATAACATTTGTTAAAGCTAAATTTGCCTGGCGATCATTCACTAGGGGAGAAGCCGGGCGAAGCTGGGTCATTCAGAGTCACTATGTAATTATTATTTTATAACTCCAAAAATATGCAAAATGGTTTGATTACTGTCTAATTTTAGTCTTTGAATAACTTAATCTGTACAAGACAACGGGAGGAAGAAATCCATGAGGGAAATCTCTCCCTTTGAATATGCATCAGATTAATCACCCTAATAAAAAACGTTACTAGTGATGCTAAAGAATGCGAAACAGAATCTGTTTTGGAAAATTCAGACAAAAAGTCAACCATGGTCTCTGTCTAAGGCCCTCATCAGTACAGTGGCGTAGACAAATGTCTACACTGTGGCACATCCATCGTCTTTATGAAATTGCCTAATTTCAGACCCCGTATATATAATACTCAAGGTTCGAGTGTGTTATTTAGTTTTAAGCACAAGAGGCCCGAGGAGGATATTATAAAAATGCATACTTGATAGTCGAGAGAGAAAACATTAATGGCCAGTTGGGTGGACAGCACAAGTCGAGGTAATAGGAAGGTTGTCTCCAAACCTGGGTTTGGGAAAACCTGACGCGCTCATTGTAGTTTTACCGTGGAAACAGCTTAACGCTACTTTTAAAGCTTAAAAATAGGATTGTCTGCGCCGTGTGTGCGCATTCTGCCACCGCAGCGTCACGCAACGCTGGAATCGATCCTGGCTGCCACTGTTAATTAACGTAGCTTTTTACTGACGTTTGAAAGTGGTCAGAATTTATTTTAAATGCACGAGGAAATACAATTATGAAAGTATACAATATTTATATATTTAATTTTATAGATCCATATATAACAGTTCTGTATTTCACAGAACTGGACTCAGTTAATTTTTATCTTTGGAGGAAACCGCAAGATGAGAGGGGAAAGTAAGTTACGGTCCATTAAACACGACGCGACACGAGGAAAGTGGCTTCTCTTTGTCTGGACATCCTGGAAGTGAGGTTCCGTATGCGAATCACGTGGTCATTTTGTTTCTTTGTGTTTTATTGGTCGATCGAGATTTCTCTAATGTGAATTTGATGGAAACATAATTTGGAATGAAGCTGGATACAATGGCATTAAAACACAAGTGCTTTCCTGAAGTATTCGGACTGAGTTAATAGAGCCTTGTCTTGAAACCAAAGCTCTGAATCCAGGTCGTTGCGCTGAGGGACACTTGGATCTCCCATTGTTGCAATGGAAGCATAGAATCCGTCGGCCTTACACGAGTGTCTGTCAGGTGCAAGTTTGAAACTTAAGTATTGTTTGATCATTTTAATGAGGTTTTTACCCGTTTTTGTTCTGTTTTTTTTTTTTTTTTTTTTTTTTAATTATTTCTCGCGTCCATAAAGTTTCGTCATTTGAACACTAATTGAACAACTCGAGTCAGAAATCAGAATCCAGCACCAAGAAATGGAACGAAGAGGAAGCAATTCCCGCACCCAATTTTTATGATCAGTAATTTTTATTCCGATTTCATATTTCCATTAAAAATTATAAATTAATTAAAATGGGGAAAACTTTAATTAGAAGTTCCTCCTATCTCCAGAAGGAACATGAAATAAGGCTCCGCAATCTCGTAATTAACAACGAGACTTCTTCATATCTAATTGGACGTTCTTTGGGGAAACTGGTGTTATTTAGTGTTTAAATTTTCAAACAATTCCCCACGGGTGTCTCTGGAGACAATTTGAAGCATCATTACCAAAACCTAACATTAAATCAATAATAACAAATTGTTAGCTTATTTTAAAGAGTATAAACTACTGAATAATAACGTATGGGTTTTTATATGGCCTCCATAACTCTTCGTCGTCGAACGAGTCCCATCCCTAGCTTCTGTACGGCAACATCCACTTGGCGCAGACAATACTGGACTCGGTCCTGGCTCTCCACCTTTGAGTACTCCAGCGACTTGAGATTTGACCGATGCAACGAACTTACGGGACGTTGGCTGCGTTCGCAATCTTCACCACAAATGTGACGTGCTCAGTCTCAAGGTGGCGACGTTCTTGTCGTAATGGGGGCTGGCTTGGTCTGGCCAGAATACGTAACCACCATAGTCTTTATTGATTCCGATACCTCAGGGTTGATGGAGGGCGCGAGTTGGAAATCAACGTGGATCGAGCACAATCTCCACAAGGAGTTTTTCTTCGATTTGTTTTCCTGATGAAATTGATGTCAGCAGGAGTAGAGGAAAGGGGGGTAGCAGCCACTATGTCCGATAGGAAGGAAGGATGAAATCATCGGCCAGAATGAAATCTTGATCTGAAAACCCGCGTCTCAATTCTATACTTCAATTCTAACTATTTCTAAATTTCTCATTAACTTGTCCAAATGAATCATTCAGCGTTATTGCGGCATTTATAATGTAATGGAAATCTTTAAAAGTTTGTTTTGCCAAATCTCTCAGTTCAAAATGACAGACCGCATCGTTAACATTGAATAGAACTCTGTTACAGTTTTAATGGGAAGAAATCTGAACGTCATAATGTCGCCATCTAGCGGTAATGTCCCAACAATCCACATGCGAATGGTATAGATAAATAAATTCTATTTTAAAGACTTTTGCCACTAAAATATAAGAAATTTTATCTCTATCATATAAAGTTTTATTCATCTATAAAATATATGCTGTAGTCATATATGGTTATCACTTTTAAAAGCGACAATGCTTTATATAATGATACAATAACTGTAAATGTTTATCCTGAAGCTGCCTGGCCGCCATTCATATTTCTGTGAAGTTTTTTAAAAATCTCTAACTGGTCGAAGTGTTTCACAGAAATGTAAATGTTTAATCCAAGTGAGAGAGAGAGACATTCAAATAAAGTACACTCTAAAAGAAGTAACGTCCATGTAAAACAAAAATAGAGAAATAAAGATTATTTTAAAAGATTTTTAAAGGCAATTTTTATCTACACTCATGATATACCCAAAAAGCACTTAGATGATTTCCAATGATATATCAATGCACACATTACTACCATAGCTGTATATATAGGTCTTAATTGCACTTTAAAACATTTTGCACAACATTTTACTGCATGACAACATTTTACACTATAAAAACAACATTTTAAAATTTATTTTTAACTTTTCATTTTAATCGCTATTTTTAATTTGTTGACATTTTAAAAATAATTCAAAAGATATATTTTTTAATTTCTGGAAGAAATTCTCTTAATTTAACTTAAATTGGTCTATTAAAACATTTTAATTTCCATTTTTATCAAGCAATAGAGTACGCTTGAAATTTCTCTCAAGTTAATCACTGTTCAATGTGGCGATTTTTCCCGCCACAAGATCCAAGGTAGCCTCGAGTACTTCGATATTTACTCAGGATCCAACTTATCAAGGAACTATCATTCGGAAATTAATAAATATATTTCCAAGCTTTTAAATTACATTATACTAATTAGAACGTCGCACATACGACGGAAGATCTTGACACCAAAATGCTAACTTCCATTCACATACAACCTATAAAAGTGATTTGAATCAATAGTTACGAAAACATCTAAATCCTGGAAGACAGCTTGTAAAGGGGATATAGGAAAAGCAAACTCCATATTAAAAGGTAATTATGGTATTGCTTGTTTAAAGCAGATAGCAAAATGTTTTTAAAAGACATTTTTCACAATTAAATTAAAACTATATCTATTAAAACTGAAAATATATCTAGCCATATATATATTGTTATATTTTTAAAATAAAATATCGATTTGAATTATTAAAGTGTAAAAAGTTGTTATTAAGTTGTAAAATACTGTTTTTAAAGTGTACAATGTTGTCCTAAAAGTTCAAAACATGTACATGGAATATTCATGAGTGTGCGCACACAGCATAAATCAGAATTTTAATAAGTTAAAGAATTCATTCGGATGGAGTCACTGTAATAGAGCTTCTCTAGAATATGCAATTTATATATATGACGGACTGATTTGCATATTTAGGGTTGAAATAAAATGATGGTTATATTGCCACGTGGAAAATTAGGAAAGACAAACTTCAGGATGAGACAGTAATTTATTTAAGGCAAAAACAAACTATGAAGAATAAACAAAAGATAAGGAATGAGGGAAGTTTACAGAGTAGTAAAATATAAACATAAAAAAAATGATACTCTGTTAATATTAGTATAAAATAATAAATGCTTGTAAAATAATGAATAATTTGCTACAAAGCTCCTTCCCTATGAGAGCTGTTACCCACAGCCTGCAATTATTGTAGTTACTGACATGGATCTGACGTGCTTCTGCCAAGGATTCCATCGAAGGCTTGGAACGTTGTCCCTAGTACCTTTGCATCCTTTTTCTTGCGTCGTATCGTCTATAGGGACATCGTCATCTTGGAGGGAAGTCTTGGCTTTGACACGGCGGTGGAATCCTGATGTCAGTCTCTGAAAATGTAGATCACAGCACCCATGGCCTCTAGGTCTTCTCGGCGATCTTCAGTTTGTCTTCCCTAATTTACCCAGCATCTCCAGCAAAATGCCACGTGGAAAATTAAGGAAGACCAACTTCAGGATGACACAGCAATTTATTTGAAGCAAGAACAAACTATAAATGATAAACAAAAGATAAGCAATGAGGGAAGTTTAAAGAGAAGTAAAACATAAACATAAAAAATGATACTCTGTTAATACTAGTATAAAATAATAAATACTTCTGTTGGATAACTGAATGCTACGACAGCTAGCGCCACACTGGACCTATCATCATCACAACTGTTTTGTTTACCTTCTTCTCTATACTTCAATAACTGTTCGCTACCATAACTTTGTCTTTCTTGCTAAATGGATAATAAAGATTATTATCATATAATCCTCAACGTCCTCATGCCTTCCTACAAGCTGTAAGTACCTAAATCTTACAACAATTAGATTATGAGACTGAGTATTGCATGAAATTCAACTAACGAGTTAAGACAAAGAAAAAAGGCTTAGCAAAAATGGCGTCACTCCCGAGCCACGATGTAACCCTAGATAAGCTCGACGGCTATAACTACTCACTATGGTCTTTCAAAATTGAAATGCTCTTGCAAAAGGAAGATCTTTGGGAAGTTGTCACCGAAAATATTCCAGATGAACCTAAAGTCGAATGGAAAAAGAAAGACTCAAAAGCTAGAGCTATAATTAATCTAAGCATCGCCGACTCACAAATAGTGCATGTCAAAAACCTACTAACAGCCAAAGCTACCTGGGACACTCTTAAAAATATCTATGAAAGAAAAACACTCTCAGGAAAAATTTATTTGCTAAGGAAACTATACAGCTTAAAACTCGAAGAAGACAAAGACATGCAACAGCATATCACTACCATGATGGAACTTGTTGACAAACTGCGAACCATTGGCGAAACACTAAAGGACTCTCACATCACGGCTATACTGCTTTGCTCGCTCCCAAAGAGCTACTCCAATCTCATCACGATGTTGGAATCAAGGCCTGATGACGAGCTAACGCTTGAATTCACCAAGAACAAACTCCTTGATGAACACACACGCAGAGTAGAAAGCTCGAAAGACGAAAGCACCGCATCAAAAGCCTTAAAAAGCCTCCACAGAGCTTCAAGCCAAAGAAGAGAAAAAGAGAAGAAATTCTGTTCTTTCTGCCACAAACCAAACCACTCCAAAGAAGAATGTTGGCACTATCAAAAGCGAAACAACAGCAACAAAGAGTACAAATATGAAAACTTCAGAAGAGGAAACGTACCAAAGTACACAAATCCGTCGAGTGTCACCCAAGAACAATCAACAAATCAGAGAACAACAAAAGGACCTAACCCAAAAGCTCTCAATTGCACTCAACGAGAAGCAAGTGTACACAACTGGTTCATCGACTCTGGAGCCACATCTCATATGGCGTACGATGAAAGCTTCTTCACTGCACTTAACAGAGAACAAACACAAAATGTTGTGGTTGCTAATGGCAATAAGCTGCAGGCCAAAGGGATAGGACAAGGAGAAATCAAAGTCATCACACCCCAAGGAAAGACTGACACCTTACTTCTCACAAAAGTTCTCTACATCCCGGAACTAACAGACAACCTTCTGTCAGTGAGTGCGGCCACCTCCAACGGATGTAAAGTAACGTTCAACAGAGATTGGTGTACCATCGAAAGAGACAACACAGCCCTCGCGAACGGTATACTTGACAATGGAATGTACCGACTCCACCTGGATGACAACCCCCAAACTCGCACATTCAAAGCAAATGTTGCAAAACAAAACCACTGCAAGAACAAAAATTGCCTCATGCTCTGGCACGACAGACTAGGACACAGAAATATAGAATCTATTAAGAAGATTCGAAATGAGAACCTAGCAAGAGGACTAAGTCTAAATAACTGTTCGCACAGCACAGACTGCGTTCAGTGCATTCAAGGAAAACTCACCGAAACCCCATTTCCAAAGAAGACAGAGTACAGAGCAACTGAAACGCTTCAACTTGTCCACAGTGATATCTGCGGTCCATTATCAACTAACTCTCTCAGCGGTAAGAGATACTTCATCACCTTCACTGATGACTACAGCAGATACACAAAGGTCTACCTCCTGAAAGGAAAAGACGAAGCCTATGAAAAAATAAAAGACTACGTCATCTCAGCACACACGGAATTTGGAAAAAATATCCAAACCATACGGACAGACAACGGTCGTGAGTACGTAAACCGACAAGTCGAAGATTTCCTGAACCAAAGCGGAATCAAACATCAGCTAACAGTCCCCTACTCACCAGCCCAGAACGGAGTAGCAGAAAGGAAAAATCGATCACTAATGGAGATGACAAGATGCATGCTGTTTGACTCAGGACTCCCACAATCTCTATGGGCGGAAGCGGTTACCACAGCTAATTACCTACACAACCGAATACCCTCGAAAGCTACAGACAAGACTCCTTTTGAACTATGGACCAACAGGAAGCCCAGCCTGAAGCATCTAAAAAGATTCGGATGTAAAGCCTTCGCCTATATTCCCAAGATAAAAAGAAACAAGTTGGATAGCAAAGTTATCGAAGGGATCTTTCTTGGATACGATGATCGAAGCAAAGGATACAGAATCCTGCACGACACAGACAACATCACAATCAGCAGATCCGTAAAATTTATAGAAAAAGAAAATGGGTTTCACCACGCTTCCACAAAAACAACTTCACCACAAGTACTAAGTACAGATCTAACTTCCTCTAATTATATTGGAAATGCAGAGGAAAGTCAGGAACCAGGAACACAACCCGAAAACCTTGAGGATTCAGAAACCGAGGATTACCTTCAACCCGGTACAAGCACAGGAACACAAGTGGTCACACAAAGAAGATCCACGAGACCAACAAAGGGAATACCTCCCATAAGAAATGACTACATGCTGTACAAAACTGAAGCTCAAGACATTCCGACACCCACCAGCTACTCGGAAGTCCTACAATTACCAAAAATAGAAAGAGAAAAATGGCTACAAGCAATGAACGAAGAACTAAATTCTCTTGAGAAGAACAATGTATGGGAACTAACGCCTCTACCTAAGGACAAAAAGATCATAGGATGTAAATGGACCTATAAACAAAAACTCAATTCCAAAGGAGAAATAGAGCGGTACAAAGCCAGACTCGTAGCAAAAGGGTTCAATCAGAAATTTGGCCGAGACTACGAAGAAACCTTTGCACCAATTGTGAAGCATTCTACAATTAGAGCCTTCCTAGCTGCATCAGTCTACAAAGGGATGCAAGTGAACCACCTCGATGTCAAGACAGCGTTCCTACACGGCGACCTAGATAAAGAACTCTACATGGAACTCCCAGAAGGACTCCATACAAAACAAACAAACAAAGTCTGCAAACTAAAGAAGGCAATTTACGGTCTAAAACAAGCTGGAAGATCTTGGAACACAAAAATTGCAAGCACTCTAATTAAAAATAACTTCAAACAGAGCATTGTAGACCCATGCCTATTCACCAAGAATGAAGAAAACCATTCCATCTACTTGATTCTATATGTGGATGACCTGCTCCTCGCAAGCGATTCCGAGATAATCATCCAAAACACTGTAAAAACTCTCGAAAAAGAATTCGAAATAAAGAACCTTGGAGACCCCACTCAATTCATTGGTATAGAAATCTCAAGGAACAGAGAAGGTGAACTCCTTCTGAGCCAAAAGAATAAAATCCAAAAATTAGTTGAAAGGTACAATCTCCAAGAAGCGAAACCTACTTTCACTCCCATGGAAAGCGGATACCCCGGTATATCTGATGAAAAACTTCTACCAAACAACGTCCAATACCAACAACTGATAGGCTCACTATTGTACCTAAGCGTAGTATCCAGACCAGATATCGCAGCTCCAGTCTGCATACTCAGCAGCAGAAACCAGAATCCTAGAAATTGTGACTGGAATGCAGCAAAAAGAATCGTAAGATATCTAAAAACCACTAAAGAACTCGAGCTACGCATATCTAACCAAAAACCTCCCACACTGGAAGCATACAGTGATGCCACATGGGCAAGCGACAACACCGACAGAAAATCACTAAGCGGAAACTTGTTCCTACTGGGATCAAACCCCATCTCATGGATGACTGGGAAACAAGGTTGCGTATCTCTCTCATCCACCGAAGCGGAACTTATCTCCGCAGCTGAAGCCTCACAAGAACTGTTATGGCTTCTCGACTTGCTAAAGGATCCCGAACTGGAACAGAGAGCTCCAATCTACTTCCACCAAGACAATCAATCATGTCTCAAGATATGTTCATCCGAAAAAGTGTCTTCTAGAACCAAGCACATCGCAACCAAGATCCATCACCTGAAGGATCTTCAGAAGAAGACAGTGATAAAAATGGTCTACTGCCCAACTGGCGACATGAAGGCGGACATTCTGACCAAGCCGCTACCAAGGCCGACATTTGAGAAGTTACGCTACAACCTCGTGATGTCTCCACATTCATGCCGGGGATTTGTTGGATAACTGAATGCTACGACAGCTAGCGCCACACTGGACCTATCATCATCACAACTGTTTTGTTTACCTTCTTCTCTATACTTCAATAACTGTTCGCTACCATAACTTTGTCTTTCTTGCTAAATGGATAATAAAGATTATTATCATATAATCCTCAACGTCCTCATGCCTTCCTACAAGCTGTAAGTACCTAAATCTTACAACAACTTCGCTACAATATTAATGAATTTGAGGTCAAACATTCGGGAATAACCCGGGCCAAGCCGGTTAATTCAGTTACTACATTATATACTTTATAGATATATTGAATATCTCTATACAGTATATACTCTAAGAGTGGCACCTCTCTCTTTTAAAATGCGTTAAAATAGGAAATAACTCATTTTGGATCATCACCCCAGTACAAAACGTAAGAGTTGGTGGTAACGAATGGACCACAACACCATTTTTGGAAAATTCATCAAATACTGACGTGACACCGTCTTTACATTTTTTAACCATTCAAAAGCCATCGTTATTTTAGTAGCCTCTTCTCCGAACGCTTTTTGAGTCATTATCAAACATTCAGAAACCGATTTACCCAATTTGAAACAAAATTTCAAACATACCCGTCGATCGATTCAAAATTCCATCGCAAGATTCGCCGAGCAGCTGAAGCTACGTTTGTTTTAAATAGAAGTTTCTCGAACAATAAAAATAGTACGTGGTTAATTATTTTTCCCGGGTAGCTCGAACTTAATGATCATACCTTGTATCTCAAATAAATATTATGAAATTGAAGCCATCCCTGAACTGATGAGGGCCATAGCCTGAAATCATGGTATACATGTTGGCATTTGCCTAAATATACCAAAATTGCTGTTGTTGCTCATTCTTTATCACCACCCTTAAGGTTTTTACTGGGGTCATAAACACGTGCATTTTTAAATACATATTTAATGGGAGAGGTGCTTCTTTGATACATTAAGTCAATATGTGTAAAATATCAATATAATCGTTTTAGTGTCTTCTATCGTTGAAATTTGATCCTCAATCTTCCCCTATTCAAAATATATTTATTCACAAACTCGAAATTTTTCCTCCAGAACATTCAGGAAATGCCATCATTCGAGTCGAACCAAGGGAAAGCAAAGACCCTCCAATAACTAGAAGAGATTCTCAAACAAGGAACTGAAAATCTCTCTCTCTCTCATCACAAATAGTGCGGCGGACTGTGCCTGTATTAACAAGAGGTCAATAAAATATGTCAATTGTCTCTCTCAGGGCACTGAGGAAATATATCACAAAAATAACTATATGGTGTGCAGGCATCTACATCACATCACCGTATGAAAGATTGATCGGTTAGCTTTAACAATGGCTGAAGCATTTGCTTGGCACCGCCATCGACAAGCGGCTGGCAACTGTGCGAGTAACAACTAATATACGAACGCTATTAGCTTCTGCATAACGAGCCGCAACGTGCGCCGCTCGAGAATGGAACATAGAGATGTGTTGTTTCCTGGAACAGCTCGTGGTTGATGCTGCGCTCGTCCAAGAGTCGAACTCCATAGCTTTGAAAAGCGTCCGGAGTCTCCACCTCAGCTAGTGCTGTCTTTGCGCTAGTATCGATTCCCAAGGAATCCGGTCTCTCGGACACTGTAACGTCGGAAGTCGCCATTTTCTTGCAAGGCTTTCCGTGGACAGATTGACATCATTTCAATTAACATCAGGGGTCAAGAAATCCACGTTATCAGATGTCGCCTTTCCCACATTCCTGAACATCCCACATCCTCACCTGCAAATCATTGCGAGTAAGGTCGTTAAAGAAGATTTTTCAGTCCTTGTCAACTTGAACATCTTAGAGGAGTCTGCCAGTGACATCGTGTTCAGTTCAGTGTAAACCTTACGGAACACCGAGCAACCCTCGTCGACGTCGCGATCATCTTCAATGCTGCGCATATTTCTACATTTCTAAACACGCCACCTGCTACTGGACTCCCCACAATAGGTTCTCGGACCACTGTGCCGTGTATATCCAGCTTCGATATCCACATCCTCCTATTTAGCCTTGTATTTCTGCTAAGTTTAGCTCAGGCTTGTCGTTGAGCAAGTAGAGACGCTCGTTGTTGACGCCTCCAAGGCCATTTCAGACATGTCCAGCCGAGAACTCTGGAGAAGCTGCACGAACATTAAGGTTGAGTTTCTTGTGAAAATCAAGTCACTCGCATAGCTGATGATGACTATGCCATCAAGCTGGTCAATTCCTTCAAGCTTTATCGTCAGTAAACGCCGACTCACCATCACTGCTGTGAATGGCAAAAATCTATGACAGAGAGAGAGAAATCGTCAATGGAAAGGCAGTGCGTTGCAGTCTACTCCATCTTCGAGGAGCGTTTCTTTCGCGCATCCTGTAATTCAAACGCAACCGCTGGGTTCCTACATGCCATCATCATTCGCCAACTGCCATTGAAACATATATTGTCATATAATGGAGGCTTCGATGGCTACTTTGTTGGAGTACTCCAACAGATCTTTGAAGCATCGTCGGTTTTTGGGGCCTCGCCATTATCATTGCAGCAGAACACTATCTGCTTTGTCCCCAAAATGTACGATGTCCTGAACCTGAGAAGCAGTCAGCCTATCTCTATGCCAACAGTAGACTACTGGGTCATCAGCGGCATCCTCCTCGAGCAAATGCGGCCTCATTTTTATCGCCTATTGCCGGAGGGCCGGGCATGCCTTTTCTGGAAGGTCCTCCTGGAACATTGAGCATTTCTTACGAGGTCACCACAACTACGAGAAACAACTCTCTGCTAGGTATCATTACTACCGACCTGAAGTCTGATTTTGAAGCCCTGAACTGGAGCTTCCTTTAGATGCTGCCGACTTTCGTTTGGTAGATTCTCCTCGTGTATTCTAGAGCAGACGCCACAGTCCGAGTCAAGAGATACCATACCCACACTTTTCAATTACCCAATGGTGTCATGCAAGGGTGCATTACCAGCGCTACCTTCTTCATACTTGTCACAAGTCTTCCCCCTTGCGTCTCCTGGAGCATCTGATTGACCGCGGGAATGACCTAGCATATGCCTGTGACATCATTCTACTCATCCGAAGTGATGAGCAGTTTGAGCTCGTCAGATCAGTCTTCAATTATTTCTGTCATTAGTATGGTATCCTTGTAAAATTTATAAAAGGCAAGGGCTCTTGGTGAGGGGCGAAGTGAAGCCACACCGATAGTCCACTGGGAATATACTGGGCATCAGACCAATTGAAAGCACTTATTTGATTCACCATTTGGATGACTTTCTCCAAGATCTAGGCTCAACTTTTTCATTTCGCTGAGGTCTCAATTAAACTCGTTACTACCAGATTGCATTCTGATGCATCCTGTTTCTGCGGGGGGCTTTGGTCTACTTGATGCTTGCACATAGCTAAAGCAGGTGTGACTCAAAGGAATATAATCTGTGTTGCGTGAAAGCCTGAACGTCTTCTCTTGGATAGCCAAGAGTGAAGCGTGGCCCACACCCCCTCCATCTGGACCATGGCTTTTACCTCGAAGTCGTAGGCTCTTGGAGATTTAAGAACCCACCTCTAAGATCCTAATCAGGTACTTCCCCCATCTCAGCTCAGAGACCTTCTTATCATCGAAGGCTAGAGGTTTCTCCTACTGCCGATTTCATCGCAGTGGACAGGTGAACGTGTTGGGAACTTCGCTGGCCCTGTGTCATCCATCTCTGATCCAATGCATAGTTCTCTTGCTGATGCCTCTGTGATAGCCAACTTCTGACCTCAGCTAATAATGTTTGCGGAAAAGAGTAAGTATTTATATGTAATTCAGCTGTCCTAAAAGATTATGCTCATGGTTTGTTAAAATGCCACAACTAAGATCCCATTATTCATTGTCGCATAAATAAGCAGAATCGTTCAATATACAGTAGTATTATAGCTCTAAAAAGCGGTCTAGTGGATTAAATTGGCGAAACCGATGGGAGGGTTGTCCACTGGTTAGCTAATACTCCCACTTTTTTTCATAGCAGTAGGGACAGTAGAGAGAAAGTTTTTTCTGTTTGTAAACGATTCATTCGTGCTTAATAGTTTTATTTCTTATGAAAATCGTATTTCCTGATAGACAAAATCAGCGAGACTTTAGTGCTGTGTGAAACAACAACGCTGTTCAAGCATCTAACTACCCACACTGTCCATCGCATGCTGGAGCTCCCACGCCTAGATTCTTCAAAAATTTCAGTAGTATGCTGAAGTTTCCTAAATGGAACCATCAACTGGTTCTCATTCCTGCGCTCTGTGTCTTTTCTAGCTTTTATTTATTATTCTTATACAATAAATGAAGCTTCCAGGGTTAAGCTTCTTGTGCAACTTTTTATTTTCAAGCTTTCGAACTTGTCAGTCTTTCAACAGGATTATTATTCTATAGCTATAGAAATTTATCAAGAGCAATCATTTGAAATAAAATATAAACTTCTTTTTAATGCTTATATTTTGTGTTGAAGACAAAAATGTTTGAAGTTATCAGTGAAAGAATTGATTATAAAAAAGTAGATGATATCCATTTTCTTTTATTTCATTGTAAGCCAAGAATAACCTGTTTTGCCTTCATTGTAAAGTGGAGGAATACATATGTGAGAAGAATAGAAAGCAGATTCATAATGAGCAAATAAACATGCTAATTTATTTATTAGGCGATGAAGTGGATGATATATTTCTATCATTCAGACTTTCAAATGTCTGTGCTTCAAAGTATAGTGTAGGTTTGGATAAATTTAACCAATATTTTATTGGAATAAGAGATGTTATTTTTGATATAGCCCAATTCAATAAACGTTCCCAAAAAAAGAGGGGGACGCATTAGAAAATACATATGTGAGTTATTTGTTCTGGCAGAAAGATGCAATTTTGGACAACTAAAAAGGGAACTGATAAGAGACAACTTGCAGTTGGTGTTTAAAAACTATTTTTTTCAGAAAAGGTTGCAGTTAATACCAGATTTAGCAATGGATAAAGCAATAGAAATTGCAAGACAAATAGAAGCTGTGAGAATGCAGCAGAAAACATTTGGAGAGGACTCTTTAGGAAATACAAATATTAACTTTGTCAAAAGCAAAACCAGAGAAAAGAGTATTCTAATAACTTCAAGCAGAAAGAAGTTAGAAAGCCAGGTATCAGTAGAAACTTTTATCAAGCAAGAAAAGTTAAAGAAGCTTGTATCTGATTTCATAATTTAGAACAATGTCCAGCATTTAATGCAATATGTAGATATTCAAAGAAGGACCATTTTATAAAACAATGTCAAACAAAATTGGGTTCACAAGTTACTACAAGAGAATATAATACTTTTCTTGGACATTTTTGCCCCAATCATGTTTCTGATAAAATCTGGATTGACACTTAATAGAGAGAAGTGTGTTTTCTTCTCCTGAAATCAAATTTCTGGGACACCAAATTGGGCCCGATGGATTAAAGCCAGATGAAAAAAAGATAAGGGCTACAATGGAAAGGCCATCACTGTGTTGAGAGTACGTTACGATCATCATCACATTGACTGTTGTTGTTTACCTTAGGCTGGTGAAAGTTCCGCCATAGCTGTAATTGTTCTAAGTTTTAAATATTACCTTGTAAATAGATAAATAAATAAGATTAAAGATATAATCCTTAAGGTAAGAGTATCTTCTTATTTATAACAAGGCAATACACAATACATGGTGGCAGCGAATTGGCGATAGTGCCCTAAGCCTAATCTAATTACTAGTAAAAACAAAAAGAATTATTTTTGCATAAACAACGAAAAAAAAAATAATGCAAAATATAAATCCTCCAGAACAATTTAATTTTAATAATCCAAATGAATGGCCAAATTGGATTAAAAGATTTGAACGCTTTAGAAAAGCGTCAGAGTTAAAATCTAAAAAGGAGGAAGAGCAAGTAAATGCTCTAATTTACATATTAGGTGAAAAAGCCGAAGATGCTCTAATTTCATTCAATTTAACTGAAATAGAAATAAACAATTATGAAACAGTTGTTAAGAAATTTGAAGAGCACTTTATAGGTAAACGAAATGTCATCTTTGAAAGAGCACAATTTAATCGTAGATATCAGCAGGATGGAGAAGCTGTCGAGGAATACATAAGAGTGCTTCACAAAATGGCCGAAAATTGTAACTATGGATCTCTGAAAGAAGAAATGATTAGAGATAGAATAGTTGTAGGAGTAAAAAATCTACAACTTTCAGAGAAGTTGCAACTAGAGCCTAACTTGACCTTGGAAAGGGCTATCCAAGCTGCTTGCCAGACAGAATGTGTGAAGCAACAACAGACTATTCTTCGATCAACAACAACACAGGCTGCCAATGTAGACCAAGTCTATGAAAAAAAGTTACCACCAAGAAGGTTCAATTCTACAAATGGGAAAGGAGACGCTTCAAAGAAAAGTAAATTTCAGAAGTGGAGCAAGCATGAAAAATCTGGATGTATAAGATGTGGTGCTTCAAATTTCCATCCATATAAAGACTGCCCTGCAAAAGAAGTTAAATGCCATAAATGTTAAAAGGTAGGACATTTTGCAAAGGTGTGCTACAATAAGACAGTAGGACAAGTCACCCAAGGTGATGACTACCATTTTGTTGGTAATATCTATGAGAATGGACAAAACTCAAATGATTGGAAGGTTTATGTAAAAGTAGATAAGATTAAAATACTTTTTAAAATGGATACAGGAGCGGATGTAAATATAATACCCCAAGAGATTTATTTTAAAAATTTTGCTCACAAGAAGTTATGCAAACCTGATATTCAACTTTTAGGACCTAGACAGGTTAAATTGCATGTAATAGGAAAATTCACAGCTTTAATAGAAAAAGATGGGAGAAGCATCCCTGGAGAAATATTTGTTGTTCCTCAACTAATGCAACCACTCTTGAGCGGAAAAGCCTGTGAATCTCTAAACCTAATCAAAATACTTCAGTCAATTGAGAAAAGGAATTCGCTTAATCCTTTTGAAGAATATCCAAAGCTTTTCACAGGACTCGGAACACTCCAAGGGAGCTACACAATTAAATTGAAGGATGAATCACAGCCTCATGCTATATATACTCCCAGAAGAATACCCATTCCACTTTTGAATAAAACAAAAGAACAACTTGATCAAATGGTTGAAAAAGGAGTAATTGAAAAAGTTGAGCAACCAACGGATTGGTGTGCTCCAATGGTCATTGTGCCCAAACCGTCTTCTAATGATCTAAGGATTTGTGTAGATCTGACAGCTCTAAACAAGTTTGTTAAAAGAGAACATTATCCAATTCCATCAGTGGAATATACCTTGGCACAAATGGGAGGAGCTAAATTGTTTTCAAAACTGGATGCCAACAGTGGGTTTTGGCAGATACCCCTGTCAGAGGAATCATCTAGCCTTACAACCTTCCTGACCCCATTTGGCAGATACAGATTCAAACGGCTACCCTTCGGAATTTCTTCTGCACCTGAGGTATTCCAGAGAAAGATGAGCAATCTACTGGAGAGCCAATCTGGAGTAAATTGTCACATGGACGACATTGTGATTTGGGGAGCTACACAAGAAGAACATGATGAAAGGTTAAGATGCGTCCTTAGGAAGCTTCAAGATTCAGGACTGACCCTGAATAAAGAGAAATGCATCTTCTCAGTGAAGGAAATCAAATTTCTTGGTCACCTGATTACAGAAAGAGGAGTGCTACCTGATCCAAACAAAGTCCAGGCCATCAGGGAGTTTCCATCACCTTCAAGCATTTCTGAAGTGCGCAGATTCCTGGGAATGGTGAACTTCACAGGTAAATTTATACCAGACCTTTCAACTATCCTCTACCCACTTAATCAACTCCTAGTAAAGAGAAATGATTGGAGATGGGATAGTGCTCAGGAGGAAGCATTTGAAAAAGTGAAGAAACTTCTTTCAACTTCTCCAGCACTAACACTTTTTGACCCCAATCTACCAACTACAGTGTCTGCAGATGCCTCTTCATATGGACTAGGAGCAGTGCTTTTACAAAAATCTGAAGATGGATACCAAAAAGCAGTTGCATATGCCTCCAGGACTATGTCCGAAACTGAAAAGAGATGGGCTCAAATTGAGAAAGAATCTCTAGCAATAGTTTGGGCCTGTGAAAGATTTCAAGACTATCTGATGGGAAATACATTTTCCATTGAAACTGACCATAAACCTCTCATTCCAATATTTTCAACCAAAAATCTAGATGAAATGACACCACGCATACAGCGACTACAACTTCGGATGATGCGCTACTCATATAGCATTCATCACACACCAGGCAAGGACATTGTTGTTGCTGATGCTTTGTCCAGAAGCCCAATTAAGATATCGCATGTGAAAGATCTGGAGAATGAAATCTGTAGTTTTGTTCAACAGATCACTTCATGTCCTCCATTCAAGGATGAAAATATGAAAGAAATCTGGCAATATCAAAATGAAGAGAGAGAGTGCAGAGAAATAAAAGACTATTGTGAAAAGGGCTGGCCTACAAAGAATGAGCTTTCTGCAGAAGCAAAAGCCTTTTGGTGTCTCAGATATGAAATGTCTGTCATAGATGGTCTTCTAATGAGAAATTCCAGGATTTATATTCCTAAGTCCCTCAGATCAAAGGTTCTAAACAGCCTCCATGAAGGTCATCTTGGCATCGAAAAATGTAGAGGCCGTGCCAGATCATCTGTGTGGTGGCCCAGAATCAGTCAAGAAATTGGAGAACTTGTGAGGAACTGCCCAAATTGTATTGAAGAAAGATCTAATCCCCAGCAGCCATTAATTGTTTCTGATTTCCCAAGCAGGCCATGGGAGAAAGTGGGAATCGACCATTTTTACTTAAAGGGCAAATACTATCTTCTAATTGCAGACTATTACTCTAGGTTCCCAGAGTTGGCATTGCTGGAGGATCAAACAACACATTCAACAATTCTGCATTGCAAGTCAATTTTTGCTCGCCATGGAATACCCGAAGAGGTTAGATCAGATAACGGACCACAGTTTGGCTTAGAATTCAAAAAGTTTGCAAAAGAATACGGTTTCCACCACATAACATCTAGTCCCAGATTTCCTCAAAGCAATGGCTTCATCGAATCGATGGTGAAGAATATCAAAAACCAATTGAAGAAAGGAAGAGATCCATATCTTTCTCTTCTTGGTTATCGAACCGCTCCTTTGGAAAATGGGTACAGCCCTGCTGAACTATGCATGAACAGGAAACTCAGAACAACTGTGCCGACATCACCAGTTCAACTCCAGTCAAGAATACCTGATCTTGAAAATCTAGAAATGAGAGAAAAAGATCAACGGCACAAAAAGAAAACCCATTTTGATATACACCATCGTGCAAGAGAATTGCCCCATCTGGATAAAGGAACTAGAGTATGGGTGAAAGACTTGAGAGTTCCCGGTGTGGTACTTGAAGACGCTGGAAGTCCAAGATCTTATATAGTCAACTCTCCAAAAGGAATTTTAAGAAGAAATAGATTCCACCTACTACCAAACCCACAGGGTGAAAAGATTGACATGGAAGATGAAGAGATGGAGTCTCCTGAGATGAGTCAGTGCTTCACATCTACTGGGGACAACACTACTTGTGACAGTGAACCGAGGACATTCCAGAGATCACCGGAACCAGTAAAGACCAGGAGTGGACGCGTGGTAAAGCCGCCAGACAGGCTAAACCTCTAGAGAAAAGGGGGAGATGTGTTGAGAGTACGTTACGATCATCATCACATTGACTGTTGTTGTTTACCTTAGGCTGGTGAAAGTTCCGCCATAGCTGTAATTGTTCTAAGTTTTAAATATTACCTTGTAAATAGATAAATAAATAAGATTAAAGATATAATCCTTAAGGTAAGAGTATCTTCTTATTTATAACAAGGCAATACACAATACAATCACCTCAAAATTTTACAGAATCAGAAAATTTTTTGGGAATGATTAACCTTAGTTCTAGAATCATTCCATCCTTATCTGAAATATCACACCTCTTATATTCATTGCTGAGCCAAAAGAATAATTGACTTTGGTGTGAGATCAATATAAAGCGCGCTTTTTAGAGCTCTAAAAATAGTTTTATCTTCTTGTTCAACTCTTGCTATGTATAATCCCAACTATAAAACATTCATTACTGCAGATGCCTCTTTTGGATTAGGCGCCTATCTAAGTCAAATAAATGAAAGAAATCAAAGACAGATCCTTGCATATGCATCACGATCATTGTCAGAAACCGAGCCTAAATCTGCGCAAATTGAAAAGGAAGCCTTAGCTCTTACTTGGGCCATGAAAAAAAATTAAAAACTATATCTAGGCCTAGAGGTTGAATTAGAGACTGATCATAACCCAATTATTTCTATATTTTCAATAAAATCAGTTGAAGATACATCTCCAAGAATACAACTAATGAAATTACGCATGCTGCGGCATTCTTTCAAAATTAAATATATTCCAAGAAAGGAGAACATTGTGCGGACGTTCTTTCTTGAGCCCCTATAAATAAGATTGGCAATGAAGAGCTTCAGGAGGAAATTTCCGCATTTACCCAAAATATGGAACTTCATTCAGATGTTTCAGACAAATGGATCAAAGAGATTGCTAATCATCAGAATATATATCCAGATCCATTAATTCAACAAGTAAAAAATCGATGTCTTAAATCAATAGCCAAATAAAAACAAACTTTCCAAAATTAATAGAATATTGTCATGTGCGTGATGACCTCTTTATCATAAATAATATTCTAATGAGAAAGGAAGCAGGTATGTTGTTTCAGAGTCCTTAAAATGTGTAATACTAAGCCATGTATACATGAAGGACATCAAGGAATTACCTAGTGTAGAGGAAGAATGCGAGAAAGTGTTTATTGGCAAAAATCTTACAAGGACATTAAACAGATGATTCAAGCTGTAATGAATACATTAAGGAAGGCCGTTCAAGAAAATAATTATTATTGAAGCTAAATAAACTGATAGACAATGGAAGGAGGTAGCGATGGATCTTTGTCAATTTGTCATTTCAGGTTTTTCTTCATATAATTAAAAAATGAATATTGAAAAATTAAATATATATTAGACTTATTTTCGAAAGTGTTTTCTAAAATCATAGCAATTATTTATTTGATTCCCCAAATTTTCTGGAAGACATAGAGTTTATTTAATACCCTGCGGTAAAATAGAAAATAATTTTATTAATTATATTCACAAATCACTAATATTTTTTAAATGTTTGAATTCTTATTAAATTCAACTTTTAAAGAACACCTTTTTTAATATATGAATCTAAATATTTAAAAGTTACAAAATATAACCAAAAATTCATTATTTCTCTATATATTTATATAAATATTTTTAAAAAGTAGATTGTCATTGAATTAAATCGGGCCTGGCAACATCTGTGAATATTGTACAATTTATAAGTTGAAAAAATATTTTATTTTGTATTTAAACAAATAAAAAATAAAATAAAATTAATTTAAGGCCCAAGTGTTGATGACTGGCATATTTGCTAGGTACGCAGGTTTGTGATTTTTTTTTTCTCTTTTTGTTAGAACGCAAAAAATTCCTAGTGTAGCCACTCTTACAGGATAAAAGGTCACTTAATTGCGTACGTTTTATACGATAAGATAAATATCCTCGTACGCCTGCCCCACGTTTCGTGCTTACTCCATTTTTTCTCAACTTTTGAGATAAAATTTTATTTAAATATGAGTGACCTCAAAAAATATAGTTTGGAAGAAATTGCCAAGCACAATAATAAGAACAGTGTTTGGATTGTGATCCACAAAAATGTCTACGATGTCACCAAATTTTTGGAAGAACATCCCGGAGGAGAGGAAGTGCTTCTGGAGCAAGCAGGGAAAGAAGCCTCTGAACCCTTTGAAGATATTGGCCATTCTAGTGATGCACGCGAACTAATGAAAAAGTATAAAATCGGCGAGCTTTGCGACGAAGATAAGTCCAAGGTTGGGAATGTTGAGGAGAAGTTGCATTGGCCCCAATCTGAACAAGACCAAAGTTCCTGGAAAGGTTGGCTTATACCCATTGCTGTGGGTGTGGGAGTTACTCTTTTCTTCCGTTATTACCTCGGTGCTTCTGCAAATTGAAATCACCCAATAAACTGGATTCCAACCAACATATATAATGTATGTATGTTACTTTTATAACTTGAAGTCTGAAGTTATTATTAATTTTTTTTTTTTGCTCTTTTCCTCTTAAATTATTTACATTTTCATATTTTGTGAACCTGTTTAAATCCAATTCAGGTTAATTTTCTGTTTTGATTTTTGTCTTGTATATGTTTTTAAAGATTTTTTTTTTTAAATACTATTTAAAAGTATTTACCCCTTATTATTATTATATATACATATTTATTTTAAAAGCCTGATTATAAAAAAACAGCAATATTTTTTATAACTGCAATATATTTTATCTAATTACTATTTATAAAGGACCTGAACATTTTGTGAATGCGTATTAGTCTATCAAGCATATGAAAATATTGTTCTTTTTGTTTGAAGATTTTTTTTTTTTTTTTTTTTTTTTACATATATTTTCCATTTAATCTTTTGGTAGCTTTTTTTAGATGCTTACATTTTATTTAACATTTTATATATACTCTAGGTCATATATACACATTCCATGATAACAACTTTGCCTTACAATTATTTTCCCATTCTAACAGCTTGTACCCATGCTGAGTGAAAGAGCTATTACCAAAATGAATATTTTGAAATTGATTAAAGACCATTTTAAAGTTGTTGCAGTTTTGTCATTCAAATGATTCAACATTACTGGGTATATTTGAAGAAGTTGGATTGTAGCCTTTTTTTAAAGTCACTGGACCACTGTGAGCTCATCTAAGTCACTGACTTAATAGATTTGATGTTCAAATATCTGTTGAGGTTAGTAAAGTGTGTCATATGTAAGTCCAGATAAATGTTTGGCAACTGACCGGAAAAACATCAGGACCCGGCCTTGAGTATTTGGTATCAGAGTAAACAAGATAAATTTAGACAAGATATTTTCAAGATCTTAAAATGTTTATTTTCAGCGTGCGGTAAGTTATCCACCAAGTTTATTCTGCAAATACCAACATTTCTAACAAGCTGAAATATTGTTTGTAAAGTAACAAGCTGAAATATTGTTTGTAAAGTTGTTTCTTTCTTTCCTCTAAATGTGGTCAATACGCCATTCTGTTAATTGCAACACATTTTGCTGAATTTAAATTGTCTTGAAAATTCACTTTTCTCGTAATCAAGTACTTTTGTTTCTTTTAGTTCAAAATTAATTCACCAAATGTTTTTATATTCAATTCTCACTCCTATGTGATTTAGGATTTTATAAAATGGTATTTGGATTAGAGAGAGAAACACAAAGTTAAAAAACCCAAGAGTGACATTTCAGTAACAACGTTGTTACCAAAACGCCACACACTATTTATTTATTTAGACTTGGTGAAACCATTCACCAGTCATGAAATATTTTTTCCTGTTATTTTAGGACTTTTCAAAGTTTTGGCTGTTTGTTCAACGTAGCTTTGGTCAGTTTATAAATTTAACTTTTGACAATTGGGTGTTTGTATTGAGAGAATAGGGATTCTATGATCTTGTTTGTATTTCAGTACTTCAGTGCCATCCAACCACTCAATGTGACATTCTTGGCTAGACTCAAGTGTACTCTAGTTATTATTTTGTGTGAAAACATTCTTTACTGTGAAATTCCATCCAACTTTATAAAATGTTTAAAACTATCATCAATCAATAATTGCTAGAATTCACAAATAAATTTCACTTGGCAAAAAACACATTTCTAAAATGGCTGTCTTTCTAGGCCACTGAAAGTTGCTATTTTAGAATGAGGATAAATCCCCCCTCCCCTTCCCCCCAGTTAGCCACTTTGGCAGTTGTAGGGAGTGCAGTGCAGTACAGTGGGGCAGTAATTACTGTGGTGCAGGTCATGACAACCTTGATGGGGAGGCAGCTTTTACTGTAAGTACACTTCCACATGTAGCAACACTGGTGGAGCCATGGTGTGACTCAGGAGAAGCCTTACAGAGGCTATTATGCAAATATTGCACATTTCAAAAATATTGTTTAATAGAATGATTCAAATATAGCCTTCAGCCCACACTCCAATGGAAATAACCCTCAAACCAGTTGCTGAAGTTCACACACAATTTCCCCTAATTTGCATGTTCTTCCACTCATTTCCCATTCCACTCTGGTTGTGCCTGCATTGGCTCCAGTGGCACAATCAGGTGGAATCTTTGTTCTATATAGAAACTTTCTGAATAGTTGAGATCACTACATTCACCTGCACTAGCAACACTAGTGTAGACACTGGCCACACTACTGGCTTACACTAGTGTAGACTAAATTTGCTATTCTACATTAGTGTATATGCTTATTCCACCTTAGCATAGACTCTGGCTCCATACTAATGTAAAATCTGGCTTCACCTTAGTGTATACACTGGCTCCACACTAGTGTATACACTGGCTCCACACTAGTGTATACACTGGCTCCACACTAGTGTAGACACTGGCTCCACACTAGTGTAGACACTGGCTCCACACTAGTGTATACACTGGCTCCACACTAGTGTAGACTCTGGCTCCATACTAGTGTAGACTCTGGCTTCATACTAATGTAAAATCTGGCTCCACCTTAGTGTATACACTGGCTCCATTTTAGTGTAGACACTGGCTCCATCTTAGTGTAGACTCTGGCTCCACACCTGTGTAGACTCTGACTCCACACTAGTGTATACACTGGCTCCACACTAGTGTATACACTGGCTCCATTTTAGTGTAGACACTGGCTCCATCTTAGTGTAGACTCTGGCTCCACACCTGTGTAGACTCTGACTCCACACTAGTGTAGACTCTGGCTTCACCTTAGTGTAGACACTGGCTTCACGCTAGTGTAAACTCTGGCTCCACACTAGTGTAGACACTGGCTCCACACTAGTGTAGACTCTGGCTCCACACTAGTGTAGACTCTGGCTCCACACTAGTGTAGACTCTGGCTCCACACTAGTGTAGACTCTGGCTCCACACTAGTGTAGACTCTGGCTCCACACTAGTGTAGACTCTGGCTCCACACTAGTGTAGACTTTGACTCCACACTAGTGTAGACTCTGACTCCACACTAGTGTAGACTCTGACTCCACACTAGTGTATACACTGGCTCCACACTAGTGTAGACTTTGACTCCACACTAGTGTAGACTCTGGCTCCACACTAGTGTAGACTTTGACTCCACACTAGTGTAGACTCTGACTCCACACTAGTGTAGACTCTGACTCCACACTAGTGTATACACTGGCTCCACACTAGTGTAGACTCTGGCTCCACACTAGTGTAGACTCTGGCTCCACACTAGTGTAGACTTTGACTCCACACTAGTGTAGACTCTGACTCCACACTAGTGTAGACTCTGACTCCACACTAGTGTATACACTGGCTTCACCTTAATGTAGACTCTGGCTTCACCTTAATGTAGACTCTGGTTTTACAATATTGGGGCGCGCCAAATATAAAAAATGAACCTCCAATGTCATAGGAGATGTCAGGACCAACAGGAATGTGTCTCCTAAAGTTCCAGGACATGAATCCATTCAAAGTGAAGCTCATTCAAAATGTTTCTACACACCAGCGACAATTCTGGGACACATTGTTTTTGGACAAGACAACTTTGGGGGAGTCCCTCGTAGGAAATATATTTCTCCCTACAGTATGTGAACGCCCTCGATACAAAGGGCAGTTCTCTAAATTACCATTCTTAGTCTTTAGCAATCCTCTAGTTTGAGGACACCCATCTCTAAAAGACACAACTAGATGAGGTTCCAGTGTAGATCACATGGATTAGAACATTTTAAAAATAATTAAACCTGAGCTTGTGTTGATGTAGTGCATGTAAAAATAATGAATGGCTAAAAATAAATATAATTTTAATGTCGCCAAATAACTGAAAAACAAACTCACAATTTTATATTTAACTTGGTACAACCCGAGCTGCTGCAAGCTGATTGGCCAATGAACTCACCACTGATAAAACATAATGGTGATGGTAAGAATAAGCCACAACACCAGTTTTTGGCCCTCATCAGTACAGGGGCATCCTAGGAGGGGAGTTATGGAACCTCATCAGTACAGGGGCATCCTAGGAGGGGAGTTATGGAACCTCATCAGTACAGGGGCATCCTAGGAGGGGAGTTATGGAACCTCATCAGTACAGGGGCATCCTAGGAGGGGAGTTATGGAACCTCATCAGTACAGGGGCATCCTAGGAGGGGAGTTATGGAACCTCATCAGTACAGGGGCATCCTAGGAGGGGAGTTATGGAACCTCATCAGTACAGGGGCATCCTAGGAGGGGAGTTATGGAACCTCATCAGTACAGGGGCATCCTAGGAGGGGAGTTATGGAACCTCATCAGTACAGGGGCATCCTAGGAGGGGAGTTATGGAACCTCATCAGTACAGGGGCATCCTAGGAGGGGAGTCATGGAACCTCATCAGTACAGGGGCATCCTAGGAGGGGAGTTATGGAACCTCATCAGTACAGGGGCATCCTAGGAGGGGAGTTATGGAACCTCATCAGTACAGGGGCATCCTAGGAGGGGAGTTATGGAACCTCATCAGTACAGGGGCATCCTAGGAGGGGAGTTATGGAACCTCATCAGTACAGGGGCATCCTATGAGGGGAGTTATGGAACCTCATCAGTACAGGGGCATCCTATGAGGGGAGTTATGGAACCTCATCAGTACAGGGGCATCCTATGAGGGGAGTCTTGGAATTAGCCAAAAAGTGAATACCATACAACCTAGTTGTATCCTTGCCGGATAGATTAAAACATCTTTTTGGCAATTTCATCACTTCTCAGAGGATGTTATGACATTGAAGCTGATGAGGGCCAAACTCTGGTATTACAGGTTGTTGGCTTTTTGTCTGAATTTGCCAAAACTGATGTTGTGGCTTCATCATCATTTAACAAGGTAATAAAACCAAATAAATAAACAGTGTGTGACGTTTCGGTAATAGCATTGTTATCATCGTCAGATAAAAGTACTGAATGAGAGAAACAATATCACAGCATGTTTTAAATAGTTAGTACTGTTATCAGTTGTGTAAAAAAGATAGCAAATAAGAAGGAAATAGTTTTCTAAGAACTGTAAATTATTATTAGAAGGGGGAAACCCTCTTTTTTTAGATATTATTTTAGGGTTCTTAGAAATCTATTTTCTATCTTGTTTACACACACAGCTGATGCTATTTTTTCTCATTCAGTACTTTGATGATGATAACAATACTGAAATCTCACACATTATTTGGATTTGTTCTTATTACCTTGTGCTTCCAATCTATAATCCATATAGAACCCAATCATTTATCACCATTACATTTTGTACTGGACGTATTGTTTTAATGCATTTTAAAAGGGAGATGTGCCACCTTTGGTACATACCCTCCTACAGCTCTGTTATAAATATAACCCAAGGTGTATATTATGGTAGATACACAGCATCAGCTATGTTATGATGGCATAATTCTCAAGTAGCAGTGGTTTAATGATTTCACCAACCATCCAATGTGTTTTAACAAGATCTGACATTACAAATAACACGGTGTGAGCGTGACAAGGAGGACAATCAAGGGCTAAATTGACTGGAGGAAGTCACCAAGGGCAAGTTGGCCTTGCTCTGCCTGCATCTCCTCGGATTGCCAAATCATTGTTAACTTGAACAATTGCCCCACAGCAACAATGGATAGTTCTGAGCACAAGGTTACAAGGCCAAATGAATAAATTATACAGTGTGGCAAATAATTTTTAAGAATGGGTTTGTAAAATAAAACATAAACAAGCTAATTCAATTTCTACTATTTTTTTATTCAAAATAATCCCCTCTGGATTCAATACATATGTTACAACGATTTAATAAGGAATTAAATGCCTCTTGCAGGCCACTTTGAGGAATCGCCTCCAAAGTGCTCGTCGCAGCTCTCTGGATGGTCGGGATATCATAAAAAAAACAACCTTTTAACTTCAATTTTATTTTTGGAAATAAATAAAAGTCACATGGTGCTAAATAAAGCGAGTACGGAGGATGATTCAACACACAGACGTTATTTTTGGCCAAAAAAGCGACGAACAATGAGTGAGGAGTGACTCGGTGCATTATCATGCAGCAAACACCAACTGTCTTCATCGCGATATTCTGGATGAATGCGACGAATTCTGGCAATCAAACGTTTCAAAAAGTTTAAATAATACTCTCCAGTAATGGTTTGTCCAGCGGGAACAAATTCTTTGTGGTATTATACCTCTACTATCGAAAATGGTAATCAGCATTGTTTTGATTTTTGATGGCACTTTTCGCGTTTGTTTGGCTTGTGGAGAGTTTTTTGACTTCTATTCGGCACTTTGGCGCTTTGTCTTTGGGTCATACTGAAAACACCATGTTTCATCACCCGTAACAATTGATTTCAGGAAGTTTGAATTATTTTCATAGGCAGAAATGATGTCCCTGCAATGTGCAATTCACACTGATTTCTGCTCGCCCGTTAAAGTGTGTGGAACAAATTTAGTACAGACTTTAGTTTTACCTAAATCTTCATGCAGAATGGTTCGAATCGTTTCTTTGTTGATGTGTAAAAACCTCTGCCATCATTGTTTTCAACAAATTCTCGCACTTTTTCTATACTTTCTGGTGTCTTTGAAGAACTTGGTCGTCCAGTATGCTTATCATCTTCTAGCGTATTTCTTCCATCCGAAAAAACGTTTGTGCCAAATGAAAACATTTGATTTACTCAAACATAACGTACCATAAACTTGCTTCATCAAAATATATGCTTCCGATGCACTTCTACCAAGTTTTGCATTAAATTTAATGACCGCTCTCTGTTCCATCTCAGAATTCCGACGAACAAAAATTTTTACTTTTCAAAAATCGCCTGTATGTTTTTAAAGAGTTAACCAAAATGGCTGAAACAAAGCCACGCGCTAGATAAGGCTTCGAATATATATACGCATGCGCAATTTCATAACTGGCTCTGCTATTGGCCTTTATCTAGCGCGAGTCTTAAAAATTATTTGCCGCACTGTATATAAGTTATGTTTTGGTAGCACAGAGTGATTTTCCTTGTAACCGTGTGTTAATTATTTCTGAAGAAAATGTGCCGCTCATGAGACCCAGCTACTGGCTGCCATTAATAGTTGGTCACAGCTTTGTGCTAGGTATAAGTTGGCATGTCTGAAGGTAGAAGTTGGCATGCCTGAACCACTTGTAAACTTCAGGTACAATTAGAGAACCAATCTCACAAGGTGGTAAGACTACAGAGAATCCTTGCTACAGCCAGCCCAGTGCCATCTTAGAGCCTCCAACTATCTCTTGGACACAGGTGGCCCAAACACACAATGATGTGGACATTACTACTACACATGTATACAACCTGCATGTGCCATTGTGGTTGATTGGAAGGGTCGGCCAAATCCTGACACCACCACTCTTTAATTAAACATCTCATACCTGGTTGGCTGCCAGCAAAGCACTCTGATGGAGAAGTTTTTATTTTCCTGTAAATTATAGTATGTGGTGGTAACTATTTCCCCGGTTGATGGCATGTCCAATCCCAACAGTTCAAATACCAACAACACAATTGGTGATCCACTGGCTGCAACCGGCGCAGGATGTTTCACGATTTATTGGCTGACTTCCTGCTTATCCTTGTGTGGCCTTCCTCTCTGATGTCTTGGTTACATATCTCCGATGTCATACTTACATTACTCTGATGTCTTTGTCACATATCTCTGATGTCATACTTACATTACTGTGATGTCTTGGTTACATATCTCTGATGTCATACTTACATTACTGTGATGTCTTGGTTACATATCTCTGATGTCATACTTACATTACTGTGATGTCTTGGTTACATATCTCTGATGTCATACTTACATTACTGTGATGTCTTGGTTACATATCTCTGATGTCATACTTACATTACTGTGATGTCTTGGTTACATATCTCTGATGTCATACTTACATTACTGTGATGTCTTTGTCACATATCTCTGATGTCATACTTACATTACTGTGATGTCTTTGTCACATATCTCTGATGTCATACTTACATTACTGTGATGTCATACTTACTGTGATGTTACAAGAAAATAAGACCTAATCTATAATCCAAATTGTGCTTTATCATTACTGTGATGTCTTTGTCACATTACTGTGATGTCTTGGTCACATTACTGTGATGTCATACTTACTGTGATGTTACAAGAAAATAAGACCTAATCTATAATCCAAATTGTGCTTTATCATTACTGTGATGCCATTGTCACATCATTGTTGTCTACAATGTCAGGAGAAATTTGCTTTAGTGAAGACTCCAAAGATATTTTCCAACATAACCCAGGCTCCGGCAGTGTATCCATACAACCCGGCTATTTGGAAGTATTTTACACGCAGCATGAATAAGAAATAATAGTAGTCTCAACATATTTTGACTCTGTTATCCAGCCATAGAGTCAGATAATTTTTTAAATAATAATTTTTATTTTTAAACACAAGCTAAGAATTTATTGCCTTAGTATTGAAATGAATATTTTTCCAATGAAATCTAATCTCTCCATTTTTAAGACTTATAATATACTAGCCGAATGACCCGGGCAACGCCCGTGTTTTACCCGATTGAATGTTTTGATTCAAATACGATTTGTTACAATTATAAATTGGCGCCTTAAATAATTGCATATGTTAGTTAATAACTATAGCCTATGTGCTTTATCTGTCTATGTACTGTTGGCTTCCGTAGGCGTCTCTTACTGGGAAAAAGAGAGGATTCCATTTGGTTATTATCTAATATATGCATTTATTTAAGGAACTATTCCAACGCAATAGTTATAAAGACGAAATAGCGAGTGGGGGGGGGGGCAAAGGTGGCGTGTTCGTAGCCAACCAATAGGAGAGCGCCATTCCAAAAAAAAGGCGAGTGGGGGGGGCAAAGGTGGCATGACCGTAGCCAACCAATAGGAGGGCGCCATTTAAAAAAAAAGCAAACAGTGACAGAGATGAAAACTGATGACTGATTGTTGATTAGGAGATGAGGAATGACGCTCGTAACTGTCTATAGAATTATAACTTATATTATAAAACTATAAAACTTATTTTTATGTAATCAATTTTGTTGACAAATATCTCAGCTGCTACACACTCCCTCGCAGCAGGATTAGATGTGTCGTGGAGCCGTACAGGTTTCTTGAATGTCCTCCCAGTTGTTGCTTGGTCCCGACCTTGCTACTAGGGGGTGTGGTTCTTACATTTCTGGTGGGTCTTGATTGGATGATGTTGGCTGGGTGGTTGACATTTGTTGGTTAATCTGACCATTGACATGTAGATTGACAGAAGGATTTCTGTACAAGGATGGACCTCCTCAATTTGGAGGTGTGAGAGTTACTCTGTTCTCATGTGTGTCATCTTCAATATTTTTATTTTCAGACCATGACTAGTGTTATTTGGTTTTAAGCTTTGCATTTGTTTCTGTAAATTGTTTATAAAACTGCCTGACGGAATTGAGAAATTGTGGTTTTACAAAAAATTCATCTTGAAGTTTTATCCTTTTTCCTTAAATTTCATTTCAACAATCGACTAATTGGTATCTGCATTTCTGCCGCTCGCAGCCCAAGAAGTACCGTCAGTAGGGTTTCTGTCCATTTTGTTGAATTGTGGACTTGGATTGAGACTTTGAGGGTTCTATGGAGCCACTCCATGGTATATCATTGTATGTCTGACTCGGCAGATAGTTCCTAGGTGTTTAACTGTCCCGTACAGTCTGTTGTTGTTGTTGAAACTATTCAATTTTTGTATCATGCCTTGGCAAGTTTCACAGCTCATATATCATTGGTAGGGATAGCTTCCATCCAACCTATGTAGTTGCATATTGTAACGGTCAGTACAGGTAAGGCAATAAATGTTTATAAATGCAAAGTTTTTAACAATTATTTCTGTTTCAAGCTTTGAGAGAGGCTCCCAATACTATCAAGCAAGGTTATATAAACAATGAGAAGTGATAATCTCATCTACATATGTGACACCATTTGCATAAACAAACAGATTATCAAAAACATTAAACTATCAACATCATTCGTTTCTTGATAAAGGGGTTCCCCCAAAAGCTTGTAGCATAGAAATAATTAAAAAAACTTTGTATAAATATTTGTATTGTGACTAAAATGCACTTAATTATTTTCACAGATAAAAGTAATGACATTGGACCAACAACATGGATGACCCTAAGCCATTATTTGGTTCTTTAATGTAACTTGTTCCAAATTGTTTGTCTTGACACCTTGTTGGCAGCGGATGTGCCATGTTGGGCCATAGACATTTGCAGGGTGTGCATTGACATGGATTTGTAAGGATGATGTTGACATCGCACGCCAAATGAACTTCATTCAGACTTGGGATTTCCTGATTTAGTGTTGCTTATATCTCATTGATCACTTCAACAACAGCAGGCTTTATTAAGGCCTTGTAAGGATTTGCATCAGTGCCTATTGAAGAAGTAACAAGGAAAATATTTACATAATTAAGAATGTAAGGAGAGATTAATTTACATATTTGTTTTAATTTTTGCTTAAGGAGGCTGTTTTATGGAAGTTGAACAATCCATTGCAAATATTTTCCTTTTCGGATGCCATTCCAATTGGTTGAACAGGATTGATATATACGAGGGTGAGTAGAAAAGTAAGGTCTTCTACGAGATAATTTCCGAACGCGTGTTGCTAGGTGAAATCCGACAACACCGCTGCCTTCCTTGGTTCCCCCTCTACTGTCTAGAACCTTCCCGGTGATCTTGGGACGATCAGTCGCTGTCTGGCAGCCGTTCGCGATGGAGCTTCCCCTTAGCTCTCCCGCCAAGTGCAAGTTGCGCTCAGTTATACGCTTTTTAAATGCGAAAAATAATTCTCCGTCGAAATTCACCGTCAGTTAGTGGAAGTGTATGGTGAGAAGTGCATGGACATCAAAAATGTGCGGAAATGGTGCCGGGAGTTTAACGAGGGGCGGATAAACGTCCACGATGAACAGCAGTCTGAGCGGCCGAATTTGCCGGAATCAACCGTTGCTCGAATCGATGAAATGGTGCACGCAAACCGGCGGATAACCCTTGAAGAGATCGAGGATGGCCTGAATGAAGATTGCAGCCACTTCTCCGTGCACAAGATTGTGTCTGAGACCCTCGGCTACAGAAAGGTGTCCGCCAGGTGGGTTGACAAGTGGCTCAAAGAGGCGGCGGGAGAGTGGTACAACACCGGAATTACAAAGTTGGTTGACAGAATGAAAAAAGTGATTGAGCATCAAGGCGACTATGTAGAAAAATAGCAAAGTGTCCAACCTTTCCAATGATGTATAAAAAGTTGTGATTAAATGTGTTTTTCTATGAAAAAAAAATAGGAGACCTTACTTTTCTACTCACCCTCGTACCTCGGTAATACTCTTCAAAGGTTTTCCTATCTCCTAAGTGCAATCAGTTAAGTATTTTGTCGTTATATTTATAGTTGTTATTCCACAGTCATTTAAATATACCTTAAGTAATTTAATTTTACTTTGTAGATTGATCTTTGATTTCTCCTATTATAGCAATGTTGTCAGCAAACAGATGTAGACATCCGAAGTCTGGTTGGCTAAATCCTGCAAGTGTTCTATAAGATATCTGCCATATGAAGTGAGAATGGTTTCCCTGTGAGTCTCCCACATTGATGTTTAAATAGTTTGAATATTGTCCTTGCCACCTAATTGTAATCTTTGCTGCTTCTCACTAGCTTTTGATTAAAGATAGGAATTTGGTACTTGAACCCAGTAGCTTTTGCCAGAGTAATACTTGTGTATCAAATGTTTGGTCAACAAAGAAAATATATAGTTTGCCTAGTTTCTTTTTTAACAAAAGTTAGATCATTGTATAAAGTGTGAATGATCTTTTAGAAATCCGGCCAATTTTCTGGAATACAGTGTCTTCCTTCGGTCCACTTAGTCTATTTTCAGAGAGTATTGCAGTGAATATTTTTTGGAAATATTGCTGCTCAGTGCAATTCCTCAGTAATTTGATGGATTATTGCAATCACTGTTTTTGTGTATAGGATAAATTATGTCCAAATCTCTGGGTATTTCTCTGAGTAAATAACTTTGTATATTTCTTAGTTTTAATAAAAAATATATAGATTCTTTAGTAGTTCCCCAGGTATATTATTTGTGCTGACTGCCTTACGAGAGAGATTCGCTAGTTTTTTAATTTCATCCTTTTACTCATCTACAGTTATTTCTTCATCCAACATTGGGTCTTCCTATCGAATAGTCAAATTTAGATTGGAGTCAATTTGGTGAATTCCTGTAGAATATAAACCTATCTTCTCAGGTCTGCTATGGCTTCCAAAAAGGATTTGGTATCCCAAGAATTTCTTATTTCCTTTTTATCTTTTGAAATTTGTTATTTTTCCTTTGTAATAACTTCAATTCTTTCCTCCTTTTGGTTTGTTTTTCCTGTCTTGCTCTAGATTCCCTTCAATTTCCTCAATAGTGAGTTAGCACAACTCTGTTTCCATTGGTTTGCTGAATGGAGTCTGAACTGTCTTGGAGATGCTTTCTCTTGTAGAAATGCATAGGTTTCTTTTTTTTTGTTTTTTTGTTTATCCCTAGTACACGTGGTACAGGCCATGATAATCATGGTGGGTAGTTAGCGACTGCTTTTACTGTAAGTGCACCATATGTCTACACATGTGAAAAGCAGTTTGACTTTGCACTTACAAATGTGCCAGAGCCCCGTTTTGTTACTTGCACTCGCTGGTGGGGTTGGACTTTTGCAAGAATCGGGAGCCATTGGAGCATTTTTTTATTTTTTAAACAGAAAAAAGTGTCCAATGCGGGAATCAAACCCTGGTCGTAGTGGTCGAAAACCAAACGGTTTAACCAGCCTTCCACCGACCCCCCGCATAGGTTTCTAAATATAGCAAACTCTCTTCCTTCAAACATTTGTTTAAAATACCTAGAGCCAGGTAAATACCCAGAAGTTGTCTGTCCTATATAAGGCTTCCATCCATTGTTTTCATCTTGTTGAATTACTGCTCCAATTTAAAGCATGTGTACGGAGGCAATTCTACATTGGGGTAGTTCAACTGTGTTGCTTTATCAATGTTTGCATTTTTCCAACATTTATTTTGCCTTATCTGTCCACTCAACTTTTTAAAAGAACATTTTTCTTGGCATCTTCAAGTATTTGTGTAAAATTGCCTGGGTTTCTGCAGCATTTTCTAAACAACAACTGTAAAAATAACATCGCTAGAAAATTTCTAAGGTAATAAAAACTCAAGGTAATAAGACCAAATTAATAAATTATGTGATGTTTCAGTAAGTTGTTACCAAAGCATTACATGGAATTTATTTTGATTTGGTCTTGTTACCTTGTGTGTTTCCAATCTATAATCCACATTGTACCTTATCGTACATCTCTATTGGTCCCCAGCAGCTAATACTCTGGTTACATATCAGTGATGCCAAATATCTGTGATTACATTTGATTTGAGGAAATCATAATTCAGGGATGTTTAAACCATCTTCACATTATATGTGCAGCCTTCTCTATCACGTTGCACATAAAGTTGTGCCCAACAGCCTGAGTGCGGCTGTTTAAGGAACTGTTGTAAACACAATCCAGTCTTGTTACAGTTGCACACTTTTCACTTAACCCTTATCTGCATTTTCAATGAACCTCCAGTGCCATAGGAGACCAACAGGAATGTCTCCTAGTGTCAGGGCTTAAATCCTTTGAAGCTCATTCAAAATGTTGCTACACCAGCGATAATTCACATTTTGGCACAAGACAACTTTTGGGGGAGTCCCCTTTTAGAAGGAAATATATTTCTTACAGCAGAACCTCCCATGAGATACAATACAAAGGACAATTGTCCTATATTTACTGAAGCAAAGAATGACTAGGAAGATATGTGAATAAATAAAAATATTTCTTTGTTACGTCACCAACCAAAATTAAAAACTAATTATTTTACATTTCAGAGGTGATGGCCAAGATGTAGAATGAATGTATGATGAAACAGCATTTTTATCTGTTTTATAAACACAATTGTGTCAAATAATAAAAATACAAATTTTAATTTATAGTTAATCACCTAGCCTTCTCCTATCACAACCCGTGGTTCAGCAGGAGTCAAGACAGATCCAGGTCTCTGGGGAGTTCCTCCTGGTCAACTGGAGGCTTGATGAGTCGTCTTCTGTGTCCTTCCAAATGGCTCTCTCGAGTTCACCAGTTTTACGACAACCTTGCAGGTTCCCAAATGCCTCCACCTCATAAATCACACCAGAGACCATAAGACTTTACAAGTATATGGGCCAAAGTAGCATTAATTTTTCAGAATATCCCACCTTGCACACAGCTGAGGTTCTCCAGGCTTGTACATTATGTGATGAGCATCATAATAGAGTTCATTACTTCCCTCATGGCATGGATGCCTGCTAGTTGTCATACTTCTCTTGATCCTAGCGTTTGGATGAAATCATCTTCTGGAACTAACTTAAGAAATAGCACATCCAATGGATGTACACCTGTGTACAAGGGTGAACCCAGTAGACTTGTTTTGCTGTGTTTAAAGCAAACATGATGAATGGGAGGCTCCCAGTCTTTCTGGTTGACATCTACATACATAGACAACATGTCTGCTATGGTCTTGTTCAACCTCTCCGTGAGTCCATTTGTCTGGGCATGGTAGGCCATTGTCTTCTGGCGGGTTATTCTACACTGGTTGTTCAGATCACTGATCATTGAGATGGGAAGTTATTTCTCTCTGTGATAATTCCCTCAGTGTGTGCACCATGGATGGCATCTTTAATGAGGAATTTGGCAACTTCCATGGATTCACTTGTCGGTAGAGTGATTGCATATCTCATCAGGTAATCTGTGCAATCCAATGATGATGTTAATTATCCCTAGTACACGTGGTACAGGCCATGATAATCATGTTGGGTAGTTAGCGACTGCTTTTACTGTAAGCGCACCACATGTCTACACATGTGAAAAGCAGTTCGACTTTGCACTTACAAATGTGCCAGAGCCCCGTTTGGTTACTTGCACTCGCTGGTGGGGTTGGACTTTTGCAAGAATCGGGGGCCATTGGAGCTTTTTTTTTTTTTTAAATCAGAAAAAAGTGTCCAATGCGGGAATCGAACCCGGGTCGTAGTGGTCGAAAACCAAACGGTTTAACCAGCCTTCCACCGAACCCCTTGCATAAACTCTTAAACTTCTAATATGAATCTACACCAACGCCTATTCCATAGTTGCTCGTGCCAGTATGTAATACCATTATGAATTGCCATCTATTGATATACAATTTTCAACTATTAGTTTTGGCAGTAAGGTCTGTATGTAGAGACAGTATTCAATAAGGTCATTGCAGTAAGGTCTGTATGTAGAGACAGGATTCAATAAGGTCATTGCAGTAAGGTCTGTATGTAGAGACAGTATTCAATAAGGTCATTGCAGTAAGGTCTGTATGTAGAGACAGGATTCAATAAGGTCATTGCAGTAAGGTCTGTATGTAGAGACAGGATTCAATAAGGTCATTGCAGTAAGGTCTGTATGTAGAGACAGGATTCAATAAGGTCATTGCAGTAAGGTCTGTATGTAGAGACAGTATTCAATAAGGTCATTGCAGTAAGGTCTGTATGTAGAGACAGGATTCAATAAGGTCATTGCAGTAAGGTCTGTATGTAGAGACAGTATTCAATAAGGTCATTGCAGTAAGGTCTGTATGTAGAGACAGGATTCAATAAGGTCATTGCAGTAAGGTCTGTATGTAGAGACAGGATTCAATAAGGTAAGAAACATAATTATAAAGAAACATATATATTGCCAAAAACAATAATTAAAATTTTTGTATCAGTGTTGAGTAATCCAAATGCCCCAAAGTAAGTTCTGAAATTATGCTGACTTGGAGCTCCAAATGCTCTTCTTGGGTCCAATAAAATTATGAATATTTCCTTAAAAGTAAAGAATGGGCATAATTGGGCATGAAGCTGTGATAATATACTCGAGTCCAAGAAAGCTACTTGTTGGAAAATCCTGGACTTATCTCTGCTTATTTCATGTCCCAGGACTGATCATTTTGCTACAAACCTGCATTTATTAACACTTATACAGACCTACACTCATGGACAAAACTTAAGGAAGTTGTACCTTTCAGCATGTATATTGGGATTCAGGCAATAACTGAAAGATATTACAGTGATCTTTATTGAAGACACATGATCAAGTATGAACAAAATTGTCTCTGTCTCACTTAAAAAAATAGATGACTGGCTACATTCACTTGCTTAAGTTTTGTTATGAGTGTAAATAAGATTTCTTTAGACAATGCCGGTTGAAGGTGTCGTAGATGTTCTCCAAAATCATCCAATCATGGTTGAAGGTGTCGTAGATGTTCTCCAAAATAATCCAAAAAATGATGCCATCAAGATAACTAAGGCAGATTGTCCACTAAAGGCCTTCAGAAAATTGCCAATCATTATTTGGTGATAGCTGGAGCATTGCATAACCCTGGACTGATATGGTCTATCTGGAGCTCTCTTCTCACCGTCCAATTCTTCCAGTACTCGATTGTAGGTGCATGGAGGAATCCCGTAGACAGTCCAAGGTGTTGATTTTTGGGAGCGGGCATTTTTTTGTAAATTGGTTAAGGTGGTTGTAATCAATGCAGAATTTCCAGCCACCATCTTCCCCCTGGCCAAGGCAACAGATGAAGCCTTTCAAGAGACTGTACATTGCCAAGCTCCTCCATTCTGCTCACTTCATCTTTATATGACTTGGTGATACTCAATATGGTCATTGCTTGATGTGGGTGGTCCCCAGTGTCGTCTATTCAGTGGCTGACAGCTTCATCCTTGTGTGTGTGTGAAAGCCTTTTTTTTTTTTATTATTCAAAAACAGCTCTGTATATCTTTATAATCTAATAAATTTTATTTTTTACTGATGATTAGATAAATTTCTATATTTTTAGGTTTATTCAGATTATTTTCACCCAGCTTCAACATGGTCAGTTATGTAGACTATCTTTGCAAGGTACATTTTACTTCTGTGACTGGAAAGTTAAATGACAGAAGAGGGAGCCATTAGTTCTACCTCCATCAATAGACATTCTGCCATTACAATTTCTTAATTTGGAATGTCACATCTATTACCTGGACAGAGGGGATTCTGTACTCCGAGAAGAGAGGTGAACTGAGCTGTAAGACATTTCATCCACTGGGTCGCCGAGGATCATCTCATATAACTACAGAATGACAAAGTTGAAAATTTCCATTTTTAAATTGGCCACTCTCAGGCTGATGGCACTTTCAGCAAACATTATTTTCCTTAATTTCAACTTCTAATCTCTCAGAAAGACAAAGCTGAATAAGAACCACCGGCGTCAAAAAGGGCTTTTGACATCTATGTAATATTTACTTTTACTGCAAGGTAGGGTTGCCAACATTTTTTAAACCAAAATAGTTTTCCTGTTGATCTACAGGGTGACCGGCAGCAGGAACACTGATTATCCACCAGAGGCATGGTAGGGCAACATCTGGAATTTTCCATTCTGTAAATTGTCATTGGACTCTTGGGAGTTCAGAGAATTATAGAATACCTTAGGTTCTATCTGCCTGTTGGAAGTTCATACTGTTGCTGCAGCAGTAGAGGGCGACTTGGCCAGAGCATCCACAATGAAAACAAATTATCTTTATTCAGTGGTCTCTATCATTCCTTGTGTCACATTTTGCTTCGAGAGGAGAAGTGGTAAAACCATTGACAGCCATGACCCAGGTTCTGCATTGAGCTTGTTTTTTTTTTTTTTTTTCAGAAGAAAAATCTTGCTTCAATGGTTGCAAAGTCTCCTCCCCAGTAAGTCTCTAGCAACACTTGTAAGTGCAAAAGTCTAACTAATTTCTACAAAGGTACATGATGGTACACTTGAAGTAAAAGCAGTCATTAACTGCCCACCATGATTATCATTTACTGTACCACATATATTTGGGATAAGTAAAAAAATAAGTTGTTTCATGATTTCTAGGATTGAGAGTTTTGAACTTGATTCTATAATTAGGCTCCAGATTAAAGTTTCTGTTAGGAGGAAAACTTGTGGCTGGCTTTTAACTTGGAATAAGTGTTCTTCACATTTCCTCCTTCACATTTCCTCGACAGCGATGAATTTTGGTTCCCTCAAGGAATGTTTCCCTTTTAATGGCTCTTTATTTTAAACGGAGAGGGTGAGTCTGAAGTCTGACTTAAGATCTCTCTTACCAACTGTGTTGTTTTATCCCTAGTACACGTGGTACAGGCCATGATAATCATAGTGGGTAGAAGTTGGCGACTGCTTTATACTGTAAGGGCACCACATGTGAAAAGCAGTTCGACTTTTTCACTTACAAATGTGCCAGAGCCTCGTTTTGGTTACTTGCACTCGCCGCTGGCTCGTCGGCTTTGCAATAATCAGGTGCCATTGGAGCATTTTTTTTTAATTAGAAAAAAGTGGCCAATGCAGGATTCGATCCCAGGTCGTAGCGGTTGAAAACCAACGGTTTAGCCCACCCTTCCACCGTGGAGTGTATCAACTCAGGAAATGTTAACCTCGCTATCTAACCATCGAATGTTGGTCAAAAGAATAGAAATATAACGGCCTTGCCTCGTGGACCTTAGTAATGGCAAAGTTTACTGCTAGGAGGCCGAACTTTATGCATAAAAATTAATAATTGTTGTGAGAAGAAAGTGAAAAAAATTTGGAAATAAAGAATAAGCTGAAAATTTTGTGTAAAAAATGTTCCTTTAAATAAATTCTTTATGGTGGTTTGCTTTTAGGCAGTGTGCGTTCTGGCAGATCAATCTTAATAAAACATGTTTGTCTTTCCTCTTCTGCAAGTTATTTCAATAAGCACAACTCGGGGCTAGCGGCTGCCTAGCATATCGAACCAACGGCGCCTTAGTCGTCCACGCGAAAACTAAAATCGCCCGCGACTTTCCGGGCAACGTCGGCCGGCATCTGCGTCGCTTCGTTGTGACACTAAGTGCGCATGCGCCAACTACGGCCAAAGTGCTGCCGCGTGACGAAGTATTTGTCGAAATTTGATTTAAGAAATAATCGAATTAACGTTGGGGTTTTGATGGTTGGAGGTCGGGATATAAAAATATGGTCGAATTAACGAGGTTAGATTATTTAAACTGTTCGACAAAGGAGTTTTATATAATGATCCTTGTTCACGTTAAAGTTTCTGCACCAAATAATGTTTGATGTGTTACGACATCGCAGCCGCCCCAGTACTGATGAGGGCCATACACCAAATAATGTTTGATGTGTTACGACATCGTAGCCGCCCCAGTACTGATGAGGGCCATACACCAAATAATGTTTGATGTGTTACGACATCGCCCCAGTACTGATGAGGGCCATACACCAAATAATGTTTGATGTGTTACGACATCGTAGCCGCCCCAGTACTGATGAGGGCCATACACCAAATAATGTTTGATGTGTTACGACATCGCAGCCGCCCCAGTACTGATGAGGGCCATACACCAAATAATGTTTGATGTGTTACGACATCGCCCCAGTACTGATGAGGGCCATACACCGAAATCTTGGTATACAGGTTGTTGGCTTTTGTCTGAGTTTGTGTTGTGGCACTTTTTTATCACCACTTGTACAGGAGTGATGAATAAAAACGAATTTTAAAGGGAGAGGTGCCTATTTTGCTATATAAAACATAATAAGTCTC
>CP092875.1:88053199-88100852 GCA_030710605.1 Cordylochernes scorpioides | reverse complement strand
TTATATTTCTATTCTTTTGACCAACATTAGATAGCGAGGTTAACATTTCCTGAGTTGATACACTCCAGGGTGGAAGGGTGGGCTAAACCGTTGGTTTTCAACCGCTACGACCTGGGATCGAATCCTGCATTGGCCACTTTTTTCTAATTAAAAAAAAAAAAAAATGCTCCAATGGCACCTGATTATTGCAAAGCCGACGAGCCAGCGGCGAGTGCAAGTAACCAAAACGAGGCTCTGGCACATTTGTAAGTGAAAACGTCGAACTGCTTTTCACATGTGGTGCCCTTACAGTATAAAGCAGTCGCCAACTTCTACCCACTATGATTATCAAGGCATGTACCACGTGTACTAGGGATAAAAACAACACAGTTGGTAAGAGAGATCTTAAGTCAGACTTCAGACTCACCCTCTCAGTTTAAAATAAAGAGCCATTAAAAGGGAAACATTCCTTGAGGGAACCAAAATTCATCGCCGTCGAGGAAATGCGAAGGAGGAAATGTGAAGAACACTTATTCCAAGTTAAAAGCCAGCCACAAGTTTTCCTCCTAACAGAAACTTTAATCTGGAGCCTAATTATAGAATCAAGTTCAAAACTCTCAATCCTAGAAATCAAGAAACAACTTCTTTTTTTACTTATCCCAAATATATGTGGTACAGTAAATGATAATCATGGTGGGCAGTTAATGACTGCTTTTACTTCAAGTGTACCATTATGTACCTTTGTAGAAATTAGTTAGACTTTTGCACTTACAAGTCTTGCTAGAGACCCATTTGTACTTACTGGGGAGGAGACTTTGCAACCATTGAAGCAAGATTTTTCTTCTAAAAAAAAAAAAAACAAGCTCAATGCAGAACCTGGGTCGTAGCTGTCAATGGTTTTACCACTTCTCCTCTCGAAGCAAAATGTGACACAAGGAATGATGGAGACCACTGAATAAAGATAATTTGTTTTCATTGTGGATGCTCTGGCCAAGTCGCCCTCTACTGCCGCAGCAACAGTATGAACTTCCAACAGGCAGATAGAACCTAAGGTATTCTATAATTCTCTGAACTCCCAAGAGTCCAATGACAATTTACAGAATGGAAAATTCCAGATGTTGCCCTACCATGCCTCTGGTGGATAATCAGTGTTCCTGCTGCCGGTCACCCCGTAGATCAACAGGAAAACTATTTTGGTTTAAAAAATGTTGGCAACCCTACCTTGCAGTAAATATTACATAGATGTCAAAAGCCCTTTTTGACGCCGGTGGTTCTTATTCAGCTTTGTCTTCCTGAGAGATTAGAAGTTGAAATTAAGGAAAATAATGTTTGCTGAAAGTGCCACCAGCCTGAGAGTGGCCAATTTAAAAATGGCCCTAAATAGAAATTTTCAACTTTGTCATTCTGTAGTTATATGAGATGATCCTCGGCGACCCAGTGGATGAAATGCCTTACAGCTCAGTTCACCTCTCTTCTCGGAGCACAGAATCCCCTCTGTCCAGGTAATAGATGTAACAAGTCGTGACATTCCAAATGAAGAAATTGTAATGGCAGAATGTCTATTGATGGAGGTAGAACTAATGGCTCCCTCTTCTGTCATTTCACTTTCCAGTCACAGAAGTAAAATGTACCTTGCAAAGATAGTCTACATAACTGACCATGTTGAAGCAGGGTGAAAATAATCTGAATAAACCTAAAAATATAGAAATTTATCTAATCATCAGTAAAAAATAAAATTTATTAGATTATAAAGATATACAGTTTTTGAATAAAAAAAAAAAAAGGCTTTCACACACACACAAGGATGAAGCTGTCAGCCACTGAATAGACGACACTGGGGACCACCCACATCAAGCAATGACCATATTGAGTATCACCAAGTCATATAAAGATGAAGTGAGCAGAATGGAGGAGCTTGGCATTGTACAGTCTCTTGAAAGGCTTCATCTGTTGCCTTGGCCAGGGGGAAGATGGTGGCTGGAGATTCTGCATTGATTACAACCACCTTAACCAATTTACAAAAAAATGTCTGCCCGCTCTCAAAAATCAACACCTTGGACTATCTACGGGATTCCTCCATGCACCTACAATCGAGTACTGGAAGAATTGGACGGTGAGAAGAGAGCTCCAGATAGACCATATCAGTCCAGGGTTATGCAATGCTCCAGCTATCACCAAATAATGATTGGCAATTTTCTGAAGGCCTTTAGTGGACAATCTGCCTTAGTTATCTTGATGGCATCAATTTTTGGATGATTTTGGAGAACATCTACGACACCTTCAACCGGCATTGTCTAAAGAAATCCTATTTACACTCATAACAAAACTTAAGCAAGTGAACATCGCCAGTCATCTTTTTTTTTGAGTGAGACAGAGACAATTTTGTTCCTACTTGATCATGTGTCTTCAATAAAGATCACTGTAATATCTTTCAGTTATTGCCTGAATCCCGATATACATGCTGAAAGGTACAACTTCCTTAAGTTTTGTCCATGAGTGTAGGTCTGTATAAGTGTTAATAAATGCAGGTTTGTAGCAAAATGATCACAGTCCTGGGACATGAAATGTCCAGTCAGCAGTCCAGGATTTTCCAACAAGTAGCTTTCTTGGACTCAAGTATATTATCACAGCTTCATGCCCAATTATGCCCATATAGCCCCATTCTTTACTTTTAAGGAAATATTCATAATTTTATTGGACCCAAGAAGAGCATTTGGAGCTCCAAGTCAGCATAATTTCAGAACTTACTTTGGGGCATTTGGATTACTCAACACTGATACAAAAATTTTAATTATTGTTTTTGGCAATATATATGTTTCTTTATAATTATGTTTCTTACCTTATCGAATCCTGTCTCTACATACAGACCTTACTGCCAAAACTAATATTTGAAAATTGTATATCAATAGATGGCAATTCATAATGGTATTACATACTGGCACGAGCAACTATGGAATAGGCATTGGTGTAGATTCATATTAGAAGTTTAAGAGTTTATGCAAGGGGTTCGGTGGAAGGCTGGTTAAACCGTTTGGTTTTCGACCACTACGACCGGGGTTCGATTCCCGCATTGGACACTTTTTTCTGATTTAAAAAAAAAAAGCTCCAATGGCCCCCGATTCTTGCAAAAGTCCAACCCCACCAGCGAGTGCAAGTAACCAAACGGGGCTCTGGCACATTTGTAAGTGCAAAGTCGAACTGCTTTTCACATGTGTAGACATGTGGTGCGCTTACAGTAAAAGCAGTCGCTAACTACCCAACATGATTATCATGGCCTGTACCACGTGTATTAGGGATAATTAACATCATCATTGGATTGCACAGATTACCTGATGAGATATGCAATCACTCTACCGACAAGTGAATCCATGGAAGTTGCCAAATTCCTCATTAAAGATGCCATCCATGGTGCACACACTGAGGGAATTATCACAGAGAGAAATAACTTCCCATCTCAATGATCAGTGATCTGAACAACCAGTGTAGAATAACCCGCCAGAAGACAATGGCCTACCATGCCCAGACAAATGGACTCACGGAGAGGTTGAACAAGACCATAGCAGACATGTTTTCTATGTATGTAGACGTCAAGATAGGGAGCCTCCCATTCATCATGTTTGCTTTAAACACAGCAAAACAAGAGTCTACTGGGTTCACCCTTGTACACAGGTGTACATCCATTGGATGTGTTATTTCTTAAGTTAGTTCCAGAAGATGATTTCATCCAAACGCTAGGATCAAGAGAAGCATGACAACTAGCAGGCATCCATGCCATGAGGGAAGTAATGAACTCTATTATGATGCTCATCACATAATGTACAAGCCTGGAGAACCTCAGCTGTGTGCAAGGTGGGATATTCTGAAAAATTAATGCTACTTTGGCCCATATTGTACTTGTAAAGTCTTATGGTCTCTGGTGTGATTTATGAGGTGGAGGCATTTGGGAACCTGCGAGGTTGTCGTAAAACTGGTGAACTCGAGAGAGCCATTTGGAAGGACACAGAAGACGATTCATCAAGCCTCTAGTTGACCAGGAGGAACTCCCCAGAGACCTGGATCTGTCTTGACTCCTGCTGAACCACGGGTCGTGATAGGAGAAGGCTAGGTGATTAACTATAAATCAAAATTTGTATTTTTATTATTTGACACAATTGTGTTTATAAAACAGATAAAAATGCTGTTTCATCATACATTCATTCTACATCTTGGCCATCACCTCTGAAATGTAAAATAATTAGTTTTTAATTTTGGTTGGTGACGTAACAAAGAAATATTTTTATTTATTCACATATCTGCCTAGTCATTCTTTGCTTCAGTAAATATAGGACAATTGTCCTTTGTATTGTATCTCATGGGAGGTTCTGCTGTAAGAAATATATTTCCTTCTAAAAGGGGACTCCCCCAAAAGTTGTCTTGTGCCAAAATGTGAATTATCGCAGGTGTAGCAACATTTTGAATGAGCTTCAAAGGATTTAAGCCCTGACACTAGGAGACATTCCTGTTGGCACTCTCCTATGGCACTGGAGTTTCATTGAAAATGCAGATAAGGGTTAACTGAAAAGTGTGCAACTGTAACAAGACTGGATTGTGTCTACAACAGTTCCTTAAACAGCCGCACTCAGGCTGTTGGGCACAACTTTATGTGCAACGTGATAGAGAAGGCTGCACATATTATGTGAAGATGGTTTAAACATCTCTGAATTATGATTTCCTTAAATCAAATGTAATCACAGATATTTGGCATCACTGATATGTAACCAGAGTATTAGCTGCTGGGAACCAATAGAGATGTACGATAAGGTACAATGTGGATTATAGATTGGAAACACACAAGGTAACAATACCAAATCAAAATAAATTCCATGTAATGCTTTGGTAACAACTTACTGAAACATCACACAATTTATTAATTTGGTCTTATTACCTTGAGTTTTTATTACCTTAGAAATTCTCTAGCGATGTTAAATTTTTACAGCTGTTGTTTAGAAAATGCTGCAGAAACCCAGGCAATTTTACACAAATACTTGAAGATGCCAAGAAAAATGTTCTTTTAAAAAGTTGAGTGGACAGATAAGGCAAAATCAATGTTGGAAAAATGCAAACATTGATAAAGCAATACAGTTGAACTACCCCAATGTAGAATTGCCTCCGTACACATGCTTTAAATTGGAGCAGTAATTCAACAAGATGAAAACAATGGATGGAAGCCTTATATAGGACAGACAACTTCTGGGTATTTACCTGGCTCTAGGTATTTTAAACAAATGTTTGAAGGAAGAGAGTTTGCTATATTTAGAAACCTATGCGGGGGGTCGGTGGAAGGCTGGTTAAACCGTTTGGTTTTCGACCACTACGACCCGGGTTTGATTCCCACATTGGACACTTTTTTCTGTTTAAAAAATAAAAAAATGCTCCAATGGCTCCCGATTCTTGCAAAAGTCCAACCCCACCAGCGAGTGCAAGTAACAAAACGGGGCTCTGGCACATTTGTAAGTGCAAAGTCGAACTGCTTTTCACATGTGTAGACATATGGTGCACTTACAGTAAAAGCAGTCGCTAACTACCCACCATGATTATCATGGCCTGTACCACGTGTACTAGGGATAAACAAAAAAAAAAAAAAAGAAACCTATGCATTTCTACAAGAGAAAGCATCTCGAAGACAGTTCAGACTCCATTCAGCAAACCAATGGAAACAGAGTTGTGCTAACTCACTATGGAGGAAATTGAAGGGAATCTAGAGCAAGACAGGAAAAAACACACCGAAAGGAGGAAAGAATTGAAGTTATTACAAAGGAAAAATAACAAATTTCAAAAGATAAAAAGGAAATAAGGAATTCTCGGGATGCCAAATCCTTTTTGGAAGCCATAGCAGACCTGAGAAGATAGGTTTATATTCTACAGGAATTCACCAAATTGACTCCAATCTAAATTTGGCTATTCGATAGGAAGACCCAATGTTGGATGAAGAAATAACTGTAGATGAGTAAAAGGATGAAATTAAAAAACTAGCGAATCTCTCTCGTAAGGCAGTCGGCACAAATAATATACCCGGTGAACTACTAAAGAATCTATATATTTTTTTATTAAAACTAAGAAATATACAAAGTTATTTACTCAGAGAAATACCCAGAGATTTGGACATAATTTATCCTATACACAAAAACAGTGATTGCAATAATCCATCAAATTACTGAGGAATTGCACTGGGCAGAAATATTTCCAAAAATTATTCACTGCAATACGCTCTGAAAAATAGACTAAGTGGACCGAAGGAAGACACTGTATTCCAGAAAATTGGCCGGATTTCTAAAAGATCATTTATACAATGATCTAACTTTTGTTAAAAAAGAAACTAGGCAAACTACAGTAAAACCCCGCTATAACGAACCCTGGATATAACGAACCTTCCCTTATAACGAACCCACGCCGATTCCCAATTCCATTCCATTGAAAATACCATCGTTATAACGAACTTTGCGATTTTTAGAATAACGAACTACCCCTATAACGAACCTATTTCGGGTCCCAAAATGATAAAATCTATTAAAAATACTATGCTTATAACGAACTTAGAATTGTAATTTAAAAAAAAAAATTAAAAAACAAAATTTTGAGCATGTTTAAAGCTCGCGGATCGCGATTTCAAAACAATAAATTTAGCGGCATTGTTTGTTTGATTTTTGCACTTTATTTTTGCTGTATGTTGTATAAATTTTTACACATTATACTTTTTATTAATTAGAATATCTTTGCATCCATTAAATTTGAAATATAAAAAATGCAAATGGCTTCCAAAATGAAGAAAACAAAGGCATTTTAAAAACAAAAGCATTATTTCTTTAAAAAAAAAAAGGCCATTTTCAGAACTTTTCAAAGTGAAACAACATAGGCAAAATGTTAAGAACATATTAAAATAAGAGAATATAACTTTTCTATTATAAAAGATAAAATATAAAGTTATTAAAAATTGTTACAAAGAGGAATCAACTTCAACTTTTGCCGCGATCGCGATCGTACGTTTTAGGGCTAAAAAAAAAAAAAGTCCAAATAAACGGTCCCGTGATGAAACAAAAATTATTTTTATGCCATTAACTATGGTGATTTTAAAGTCAGCAATGTTTTGCATTGCAGGTTAAAAAAAAAAAACGAAATCTAGACCTAGAAGAATATGGGGAAACATGAAATGGAAGAAAAACACTAACTTTATTTGAATGGTGCAATGCTTGGAAGAATGCTTTGAAACAACAAGGTATTAGAGCCATTTTTTTCAAGTAAAAATTGTATTATATAATGTGATAATGATGGTTTAAAATCATTTCATATCTTTGAATATATATTTAATAAAACTTTGCCTAGGATTTGTCTTGATTTTTTAACTTAGACATAGAGGTACATGTATGTTAATCATAAGAAGAACCTATTATCTAATGATTTCTATTATTATTCAGTATTAATATAAGGAAATTAGTCAATTAAGGGAATTAAAATGAAGTGATCACTATTAAGAGGCAGCCTCTACTTGTGTGTATGGCTGTTTTTTAATTATACAGTCTAAAATTTTTGAAAAGTAAAAAAAAAATAGCCAAACCGTGGCTATAGTGAACCGTGGCTATAGTGAACCAAAAGCTCTGTCCCATTGGGGTTCACTATAGAGGGGTTTTACTGTATATATTTTCTTTGTTGACCAAACATTTGATACACAAGTATTACTCTGGCAAAAGCTACTGGGTTCAAGTACCAAATTCCTATCTTTAATCAAAAGCTAGTAAGAAGCAGCAAAGATTACAATTAGGTGGCAAGGACAATATTCAAACTATTTAAACATCAATGTGGGAGACTCACAGGGAAACCATTCTCACTTCATATGCAAGATATCTAATAGAACACTTGCAGGATTTAGCCAACCAGACTTCGGATGTCTACATCTGTTTGCTGACAACATTGCTATAATAGGAGAAATCAAAGATCAATCTACAAAGTAAATTAAATTACTTAAGGTATATTTAAATGACTGTGGAATAACAACTATAAATATAACGACACAATACATAAATGATTGCACTTAGGAGATAGGAAAACCTTTGAAGAGTATTACCGAGGTATATATCAATCCTGTTCAACCAATTGGAATGGCATCCGAAAAGGAAAATATTTTCAATGGATTGTTCAACTTCCATAAAACAGCCTCCTTAACCAAAAATTAAAACAAATAGGTAAATTAATCTCTCCTTACATTCTTAATTATGTTTCCTTGTTACCTCTTCAATAAGCACTGATGTGCTGCAAATCCTTACAAGGCCTTAATAAAGCCTGCTGTTGTTGAAGTGATCAATGAGATATAAGCAACACTAAATCAGGAAAACCCAAGTCTGAATGAAGTTCATTTGGCGTGCGATGTCAACATCATCCTTACAAATCCATGTTAATGCACACCCTGCAAATGTCTATGGCCCAACATGGCACATCCCCTGCCAACAAGGTGTCAAGACAAACAATTTGGAACAAGTCACACTTAAAGAATGGCTTAGGGTCATCCATGTTGTTGGTCCACTGTCATTACTTTTATCTGTGAAAATAATTAAGTGAATTTTAGTCACAATACAAATATTTATACAAAATTATTTCTATGCTACCAGCTTTTGGGGGAACCCCTTTATCAAGAAATGAATGATGTTGATAGTTTTGATAATCTGTTTGTTTATGCAAATGGTGTCACATATGTAGATGAGATTATCAAAAAAAGCTTCTCATTGTTTATATAACGTTGCTTGATAGTATTGGGAGTCTCTCTCAAAGCTTGAAACAAATAATTGTTAAAAACTTGGCATTTATAAACATCCATTGTCTTATTTGTACTGATCGTTACAATATGTATCTACATAGGTTGGATGGAAGCTGTCCCTACTAATGATCTAAGAGCTGTGAAACTTGCCAAGGCATGATACAAAAATTGAATAGTTCCAACAACAACAGACTGTATGGGACAGTTAAACACCTAGGAACTATCTGCCAAGTCAGACATACAATGATATACCATGGAGTGGCTCCATAGAACCCTCAAAGTCTCAATCCAAGTCCACAACTCAACAAAATGGACAGAAACCCTACTGACGGTACTTCTTGGGCTGCGAGCGGCAGAAATGCAGATACCAATTAGTCGATTGTTGAAATGAAATTTAAGGAAAAAGGATAAAACTTCAAGATGAATTTTTTGTAAAACCACAATTTTTCAATTCCGTCAGGCAGTTTAATAAACAATTTACAGAAACAAATGCAAAGCTTAAAACCAAATAACACAAGTCATGGTCTGAAAATAAAAATATTCAAAATGGCACACATGAGAACAGAGTAGCTCTCACACCTCCAAATTGAGGAGGTCCATCCTTGTACAGAAATCCTTCTGTCAATCTACATGTCAATGGTCAGATTAAAGCTGGGAACCAACAAGTGTCAACCACCCAGCCAACATCATCCAATCAAGACCCACCGGATATGTAAGAGACCACACCTCCCTAGTAGCAAGGTCGGGACCAGGCAACAACTGGGAGGACATTCAAGAAACCTGTATGGCTCCACGACACATCTAATCCTGCTGCGAGGGAGTGATGTAGCAGCTGAGATATTTGTCAACAAAATTTATTACATAAAAATAAAAGTTTTATAGTCTTATAAGTTATGTGTCTTATAAATGGAGAGATTAGATTTCATTGGAAAAATATTCATTCAATACTAAGGCAATAAATTCTTAGCTTGTGTTTAAAAATAAAAATTATTATTTTAAAAATTATCTGACTCTATGGCTGGATAACAGAGTCAAAATATGTTGAGACTACTATTATTTCTTATTCATGCTGCGTGTAAAATACTTTCAAATAGCCTGACATCGTAGACAACAATGATGTGACAATGACATCACAGATATGTAACAAAGGTGTCACAGATATGTAACATGACTTTATAGTAATGTAACAAAGGCATTTACAATAAAGTAACCATGACATCACATATATGTGACAAAGACATCACAGATATGTAACAGAGGGGTCACAGATATGTAACCATGACATTATAGTAATATAACAAAGGCATTTACAATAAAGTAACCATGACATCACAGTAATGATAAAGCACAATTTGGATTATAGATTAGGTCTTATTTCCTTGTAACATCACAGTAATGTAAGTATGACATCAGAGATATGTGACAAAGACATCACAGTAATGTATGACATCAGAGATATGTAACAAAGACATCACAGTAATGTAAGTATGACATCAGATATATGTAACAAAGACATCACAGTAATGTAAGTATGACATCAGAGATATGTGACAAAGACATCACAGTAATGTAAGTATGACATCAGAGATATGTAACCAAGACATCACAGTAATGTAAGTATGACATCAGAGATATGTGACAAAGACATCACAGTAATGTAAGTATGACATCAGAGATATGTAACCAAGACATCACAGTAATGTAAGTATGACATCAGAGATATGTAACCAAGACATCACAGTAATGTAAGTATGACATCAGAGATATGTGACAAAGACATCACAGTAATGTAAGTATGACATCAGAGATATGTAACCAAGACATCACAGTAATGTAAGTATGACATCAGAGATATGTAACCAAGACATCACAGTAATGTAAGTATGACATCAGAGATATGTGACAAAGACATCACAGTAATGTAAGTATGACATCAGAGATATGTGACAAAGACATCACAGTAATGTAAGTATGACATCAGAGATATGTAACCAAGACATCACAGTAATGTAAGTATGACATCAGAGATATGTGACAAAGACATCACAGTAATGTAAGTATGACATCAGAGATATGTGACAAAGACATCACAGTAATGTAAGTATGACATCAGAGATATGTGACAAAGACATCACAGTAATGTAAGTATGACATCAGAGATATGTGACAAAGACATCACAGTAATGTAAGTATGACATCAGAGATATGTGACAAAGACATCACAGTAATGTAAGTATGACATCAGAGATATGTGACAAAGACATCACAGTAATGTAAGTATGACATCAGAGATATGTGACAAAGACATCACAGTAATGTAAGCATGACATCAGAGATATGTGACAAAGACATCACAGTAATGTAAGTATGACATCAGAGATATGTAACCAAGACATCAGAGAGGAAGGCCACACAAGGATAAGCAGGAAGTCAGCCAATAAATCGTGAAACATCCTGCGCCGGTTGCAGCCAGTGGATCACCAATTGTGTTGTTGGTATTTGAACTGTTGGGATTGGACATGCCATCAACTGGGGAAATAGTTACCACCACATACTATAATTTACAGGAAAATAAAAACTTCTCCATCAGAGTGCTTTGCTGGCAGCCAACCAGGTATGAGATGTTTAATTAAAGAGTGGTGGTGTCAGGATTTGGCCGACCCTTGCAATCAACCACAATGGCACATGCAGGTTGTATACAAGTGTAGTAGTAATGTCCACATCATTGTGTGTTTGGGCCACCTGTGTCCAAGAGATAGTTGGAGGCTCTAAGATGGCACTGGGCTGGCTGTAGCAAAGATTCTCTGTAGTCTTACCACCTTGTGAGATTGGTTCTCCAATTGTACCTGAGGTTTACAAGTGGTTCAGACATGCCAACTTATGCCTAGTACAAAGCTGTGGCAAATCCCAACCAACTATTGATGGCAGCCAGTACCTGGGTCACATTTTCTTCAAAGATAATTAACACAGAGTTACAAGGAAAATCACTCTGTGCTACCAAAACATAACTTATAATTTATTCATTTGGCCTTGTTACCTTGTGCTCAGAACTATCCATTGTTGCTGTGGGGCAATTGTTCAAGTTAACAATGAATTGGCAATCTGAGGAGATGCAGGCAGAGCAAGGCCAACTTGCCCTTGGTGACTTCCTCCAGTCAATTTAGCCCTTGATTCTCCGCAACAACAATTGTCCTCCTTGTCACGCTCACACCGTGTTATTTGTGATGTCAGATCTTGTTAAAACACATTGGATGGTTGGTGAAATCATTAAACCACTGTTACTTGAGAATTATGCTGCCATAACCTAGCTGTGGTGTATGTATCTACCATAATATACACCTTGGGTTATATTTATAACAGCTGTAGGAGGGTATGTACCAAAGGTGGCACATCTCCCTTTTAAAATGCATTAAAACAATACGTCCAGTACAAAATGTAATGGTGATAAATGATTGGGTTCTATATGGATTATAGATTGGAAGCACAAGGTAATAAGAACAAATCCAAATGATGTGTGAGATTTCAGTATTGTTATCATCATCAAAGTACTGAAAGAGAAAAAATAGCATCAGCTGTGTGTGTAAACAAGATAGAAAATAGTTTTCTAAGAACCCTAAAATAATATCTAAAAAAAGAGGGTTTTCCCCCCTTCTAATAATAATTTACAGTTCTTAGAAAACTATTTCCTTCTTATTTGCTATCTTTTTTACACAACTGATAACGGTACTAACTATTTAAAACATGCTGTGATATTGTTTGTCTCATTCAGTACTTTAATCTGACAACAATATCAATGCTATTACCGAAACGTCACACACAGTTTATTTGGTCTTATTACCTTGTTAAATGATGAAGCCACAACACCAGTTTTGGCAAATTCAGACAACAACCTGTATACCAGAGTTTGGCCCTCATCTGCTTCGATGTCATAACATCCTCTGAGAAGTGATGAAATTGCCAAAAAGATGTTTTAATCTATCCGGCAAGGATACAACTAGGTTGTATGGTATTCACTTTATTGGCTAATTCCATAACTCCCCTCATAGGATGCCCCTGTACTGATGAGGTTCCATAACTCCCCTCATAGGATGCCCCTGTACTGATGAGGTTCCAAGACTCCCCTCATAGGATGCCCCTGTACTGATGAGGTTCCAAGACTCCCCTCATAGGATGCCCCTGTACTGATGAGGTTCCAAGACTCCCCTCATAGGATGCCCCTGTACTGATGAGGTTCCATGACTCCCCTCATAGGATGCCCCTGTACTGATGAGGTTCCATGACTCCCCTCCTAGGATGCCCCTGTACTGATGAGGTTCCATAACTCCCCTCCTAGGATGCCCCTGTACTGATGAGGTTCCAAGACTCCCCTCATAGGATGCCCCTGTACTGATGAGGTTCCAAGACTCCCCTCATAGGATGCCCCTGTACTGATGAGGTTCCATGACTCCCCTCATAGGATGCCCCTGTACTGATGAGGTTCCATGACTCCCCTCCTAGGATGCCCCTGTACTGATGAGGTTCCATAACTCCCCTCCTAGGATGCCCCTGTACTGATGAGGTTCCAAGACTCCCCTCATAGGATGCCCCTGTACTGATGAGGTTCCATGACTCCCCTCATAGGATGCCCCTGTACTGATGAGGTTCCATAACTCCCCTCCTAGGATGCCCCTGTACTGATGAGGGCCAAAAACTGGTGTTGAGGCTTATTCTTATCATCACCATTATGTTTTATACCAAATAGTTTTAATGCATTTTTAAAGGGAGAGGTGCCACTTTTGGTAAACATTTATAGGTTGTTTGATCAGTGGTGAGTTCATTGGCCAATCAGCAGCTCGGGTTGTACCAAGTTAAATATAAAATTGTGAGTTTGATTTTCAGTTATTTGGTGACATTAAAATTATATTTATTTTTAGCCATTCATTATTTTTACATGCACTACATCAACACAAGCTCAGGTTTAATTATTTCTAAAATGTTCTAATCCATGTGATCTACAGTGGAACCTCACCTAGTTGTGTCTTTTAGAGATGGGTGTCCTCAAACTAGAGGATTGCTAAAGACTAAGAATGGTAATTTAGAGAACTGCCCTTTGTATCGAGGGCGTTCACATACTGTAGGGAGAAATATATTTCCTACGAGGGACTCCCCCAAAGTTGTCTTGTCCAAAAACAATGTGTCCCAGAATTGTCGCTGGTGTGTAGAATCATTTTGAATGAGCTTCACTTTGAATGGATTTATGTCCTGGAACTTTAGGAGACATTCCTGTTGGTCCTGACATTTCCTGTGACACTGGAGGTTCATTTTTTATATTTGGCACGCCCCAATATTGTAAAACCAGAGTCTACATTAAGGTGAAGCCAGAGTCTACATTAAGGTGAAGCCAGTGTATACACTAGTGTCGAGTCAGAGTCTACACTAGTGTGGAGCCAGAGTCTACACTAGTGTGGAGCCAGAGTCTACACTAGTGTGGAGCCAGTGTCTACGCTAGTGTGGAGCCAGTGTCTACACTAGTGTGGAGCCAGAGTCTACACTAGTGTGGAGTCAGAGTCTACACTAGTGTGGAGCCAGTGTCTACATTAAGGTGAAGCCAGTGTATACACTAGTGTGGAGCCAGAGTCTACACTAGTGTGGAGTCAGAGTCTACACTAGTGTGGAGCCAGTGTCTACATTAAGGTGAAGCCAGTGTATACACTAGTGTGGAGCCAGTGTCTACATTAAGGTGAAGCCAGTGTCTACACTAGCGTGGAGCCAGTGTCTACATTAAGGTGAAGCCAGTGTATACACTAGTGTGGAGCCAGAGTCTACACTAGTGTGGAGCCAGTGTCTACACTAGTGTGGAGCCAGAGTCTACACTAGTGTGGAGTCAGTCTACACTAGTGTGGAGCCAGTGTCTACATTAAGGTGAAGCCAGTGTATACACTAGTGTGGAGTCAGAGTCTACACTAGTGTGGAGCCAGTGTCTACATTAAGGTGAAGCCAGTGTCTACACTAGCGTGGAGCCAGTGTATACATTAAGGTGGAGCCAGTGTATACACTAGTGTGGAGCCAGAGTCTACACTAGCGTGGAGCCAGTGTCTACATTAAGGTGAAGCCAATGTATACACTAGTGTGGAGTCAGAGTCTACACTAGTGTGAAGCCAGTGTCTACACTAGCGTGGAGCCAGTGTATACATTAAGGTGGAGCCAGTGTATACACTAGTGTGGAGCCAGAGTCTACACTAGCGTGGAGCCAGTGTCTACATTAAGGTGAAGCCAATGTATACACTAGTGTGGAGCCAGTGTCTACATTAAGGTGAAGCCAATGTATACACTAGTGTGGAGTCAGAGTCTACACTAGTGTGAAGCCAGTGTCTACACTAGCGTGGAGCCAGTGTATACATTAAGGTGGAGCCAGTGTATACACTAGTGTGGAGCCAGAGTCTACACTAGCGTGGAGCCAGTGTCTACATTAAGGTGAAGCCAATGTATACACTAGTGTGGAGCCAGAGTCTACACTAGTGTGGAGCCAGAGTCTACACAGGTGTGGAGCCAGTGTCTACATTAAGGTGGAGTCAGAGTCTACACAGGTGTGGAGCCAGAGTCTACACTAAGATGGAGCCAGTGTCTACACTAAGGTGGAGCCAGATTTTACATTAGTATGGAGCCAGAGTCTATGCTAAGGTGGAATAAGCATATACACTAATGTAGAATAGCAGATTTAGTCTACACTAGTGTAAGCCAGCATATGCAGTAGTGTGGCCAGTGTCTACACTAGTGTTGCTAGTGCAGGTGAATGTAGTGTGGCCAGTGTCTACACTAGTGTTGCTAGTGCAGGTGAATGTAGTGATCTCAACTATTCAGAAAGTTATATATAGAACAAAGATTCCACCTGATTGTGCCACTGGAGCCAATGCAGTCACAACCAGAGTGGAATGGGAAATGAGTGGAAGAACGTGCAAATTAGGGGAAATTGTGTGTGAACTTCAGCAACTGGTTTGAGGGTTATTTCCATTGGAGTGTGGGCTGAAGGCTATATTTGAATCATTCTATTAAACAATATTTTTGAAATGTGCAATATTTGCATAATAGCCTCTGTAAGGCTTCTCCTGAGTCACACCATGGCTCCACCAGTGTTGCTACATGTGGAAGTGTACTTACAGTAAAAGCTGCCTCCCCATCAAGGTTGTCATGACCTGCACCACAGTAATTACTGCCCCACTATATTGCACTGCACTCCCTACAACTGCCAAAGTGGCTAACTGGGGGGAAGGGGAGGGGGGATTTATCCTCATTCCAAAATAGCAACTTTCAGTGGCCTAGAAAGACAGCCATTTTAGAAATGTGTTTTTTGCCAAGTGAAATTTATTTGTGAATTCTAGCAATTATTGATTGATGATAGTTTTAAACATTTTATAAAGTTGGATGGAATTTCACAGTAAAGAATGTTTTCACACAAAATAATAACTAAAGTACACTTGAGTCTAGCCAAGAATGCCACATTGAGTGGTTGGATGGCACTGAAGTACTGAAATACAAACAAGATCATAGAATCCCTATTCTCTCAATACAAACACCCAATTGTCAAAAGTTAAATTTATAAACTGACCAAAGCTATGTTGAACAAACAGCCAAAACTTTGAAAAGTCCTAAAATAACAGGAAAAAATATTTCATGACTGGTGAATGGTTTCACCAAGTCTAAATAAATAAATAGTGTGTGGCGTTTTGGTAACAACGTTGTTACTGAAATGTCACTCTTGGGTTTTTTAACTTTGTGTTTCTCTCTCTAATCCAAATACCATTTTATAAAATCCTAAATCACATAGGAGTGAGAATTGAATATAAAAACATTTGGTGAATTAATTTTGAACTAAAAGAAACAAAAGTACTTGATTACGAGAAAAGTGAATTTTCAAGACAATTTAAATTCAGCAAAATGTGTTGCAATTAACAGAATGGCGTATTGACCACATTTAGAGGAAAGATAGAAACCATATCTGAATTACAAACAATATTTCAGCTTGTTAGAAATGTTGGTATTTGCAGAGTAAACTTGGTGGATAACTTACCGCACGCTGAAAATAAACATTTTAAGATCTTGAAAATATCTTGTCTAAATTTATCTTGTTTACTCTGATACCAAATACTCAAGGCCGGGTCGTGATGTTTTTCCGGTCAGTTGCCAAACATTTATCTGGACTTACATATGACACACTTTACTAACCTCAACAGATATTTGAACATCAAATCTATTAAGTCAGTGACTTAGATGAGCTCACAGTGGTCCAGTGACTTTAAAAAAAGGCTACAATCCAACTTCTTCAAATATACCCAGTAATGTTGAATCATTTGAATGACAAAACTGCAACAACTTTAAAATGGTCTTTAATCAATTTCAAAATATTCATTTTGGTAATAGCTCTTTCACTCAGCATGGGTACAAGCTGTTAGAATGGGAAAATAATTGTAAGGCAAAGTTGTTATCATGGAATGTGTATATATGACCTAGAGTATATATAAAATGTTAAATAAAATGTAAGCATCTAAAAAAAGCTACCAAAAGATTAAATGGAAAATATATGTAAAAAAAAAAAAATCTTCAAACAAAAAGAACAATATTTTCATATGCTTGATAGACTAATACGCATTCACAAAATGTTCAGGTCCTTTATAAATAGTAATTAGATAAAATATATTGCAGGTATAAAAAATATTGCTGTTTTTTTTATAATCAGGCTTTTAAAATAAATATGTATATATAATAATAAGGGGGTAATACTTTTAAATAGTATTTAAAAAAAAAATCTTTAAAAACATATACAAGACAAAAATCAAAACAGAAAATTAACCTGAATTGGATTTAAACAGGTTCACAAAATATGAAAATGTAAATAATTTAAGAGGAAAAGAGCAAAAAAAAAAAATTAATAATAACTTCAGACTTCAAGTTATAAAAGTAACATACATACATTATATATGTTGGTTGGAATCCAGTTTATTGGGTGATTTCAATTTGCAGAAGCACCGAGGTAATAACGGAAGAAAAGAGTAACTCCCACACCCACAGCAATGGGTATAAGCCAACCTTTCCAGGAACTTTGGTCTTGTTCAGATTGGGGCCAATGCAACTTCTCCTCAACATTCCCAACCTTGGACTTATCTTCGTCGCAAAGCTCGCCGATTTTATACTTTTTCATTAGTTCGCGTGCATCACTAGAATGGCCAATATCTTCAAAGGGTTCAGAGGCTTCTTTCCCTGCTTGCTCCAGAAGCACTTCCTCTCCTCCGGGATGTTCTTCCAAAAATTTGGTGACATCGTAGACATTTTTGTGGATCACAATCCAAACACTGTTCTTATTATTGTGCTTGGCAATTTCTTCCAAACTATATTTTTTGAGGTCACTCATATTTAAATAAAATTTTATCTCAAAAGTTGAGAAAAAATGGAGTAAGCACGAAACGTGGGGCAGGCGTACGAGGATATTTATCTTATCGTATAAAACGTACGCAATTAAGTGACCTTTTATCCTGTAAGAGTGGCTACACTAGGAATTTTTTGCGTTCTAACAAAAAGAGAAAAAAAAAATCACAAACCTGCGTACCTAGCAAATATGCCAGTCATCAACACTTGGGCCTTAAATTAATTTTATTTTATTTTTTATTTGTTTAAATACAAAATAAAATATTTTTTCAACTTATAAATTGTACAATATTCACAGATGTTGCCAGGCCCGATTTAATTCAATGACAATCTACTTTTTAAAAATATTTATATAAATATATAGAGAAATAATGAATTTTTGGTTATATTTTGTAACTTTTAAATATTTAGATTCATATATTAAAAAAGGTGTTCTTTAAAAGTTGAATTTAATAAGAATTCAAACATTTAAAAAATATTAGTGATTTGTGAATATAATTAATAAAATTATTTTCTATTTTACCGCAGGGTATTAAATAAACTCTATGTCTTCCAGAAAATTTGGGGAATCAAATAAATAATTGCTATGATTTTAGAAAACACTTTCGAAAATAAGTCTAATATATATTTAATTTTTCAATATTCATTTTTTAATTATATGAAGAAAAACCTGAAATGACAAATTGACAAAGATCCATCGCTACCTCCTTCCATTGTCTATCAGTTTATTTAGCTTCAATAATTGGTTATTTTCTTGAACGGCCTTCCTTAATGTATTCATTACAGCTTGAATCATCTGTTTAATGTCCTTGTAATTTTTTGCCAATAAACACTTTCTCGCATTCTTCCTCTACACTAGGTAATCCCTTGATGTCCTTCATGTATACATGGCTTAGTATTACACATTTTAAGGACTCTGAAACAACATACCTGCTTCCTTTCTCATTAGAATATTATTTATGATAAAGAGGTCATCACGCACATGACAATATTCTATTAATTTTGGAAAGTTTGTTTTTATTTGGCTATTGATTTAAGACATCGATTTTTTACTTGTTGAATTAATGGATCTGGATATGTTGGGGCACGTTTTTTGTAACCATACCCCAACAGAAGGCGTATGTATAATCAAATCAAATGGATACATGGCTTCCCTCCCACATAGACTTACAGACCATTTTTTTGCCCAGAAACTTAGACACTTGGTGACACCAGACTTCCATGCCGAAAGCTGATGCCTGGTAAAGAAGAAGACATCCAGAGACATCCGAGCTGGAAACTGTTGTTTCATATGTACATATATCCCCCTCACCAAAAATTTAGGTAAAGGTGACCAGAAAAAAAAAAAAAAAAAGAGAAAAATGGAGAAGGAAGATCTCTAAAGACTGAGAAAGGAAAGCATCACATTACAGTCCAGGTAAAAAGGGCCTGGGTCAATTTTAGCCAAGACGGGGGGGGCGATATATATATCGTCCCGAGAAAAAAGGGAGGATTGTATTTCAATCCATGTGGAAAGGAGGGGGGGGGGGGCTGGAGTCTGAAATCTTACACTACCGCCGTGGTTGTTTCTCTCTTTAGATTTTTTTGTTTTGGTAATACTATATGTTCTATTTTGATGAGGCCTGGGGCGTCTATGAAATTGATACTGGAGCGTTGGCCATTTTGATTGGTGTTTCTTTCGGCGAATGAAAATGGAGAGAGAGAGGAATAAAAGAAGGTTCTTTGCCAAAAGGCAGGATTCGATCGGAGTCGCTCAGTGAGAAGGACGATTTTTAGACGGGCCTGAGACGTAGAGGAGACCAGACCTTGCCGCCGCTTTCGAGAGAAGGTAAGCCCCTCGCCATTATGGTTTAGCCTCCCCCCCCTTTTTTTTTATTTTTCGAACAGAAGCTAATCTATTTAGATTCTGAATGGGCCCTAAAGGGCTTTAAGTGACTTAAAAGGAGTGTTAGGGTTCGTATATTTTGTCCCGCTAGAATAGATGGAGATCTAGGTTTCCCCCCCCTTTTTGTGTAGTAGCCAACCTAGATTTCGCATGGGCCTTAAAGGGCTATAAAGTAACTTCAGGTCACCTCTATCTAAATTTTACTATGTAAATAGCATATCTCGTCAGTATAGACATGTTCCCAAATTTTAAGATATTTTAAATAAATATCTAGAGAAATTTTCTTGTTTCCTCTGTTACCTATTTCATACATAATTTGCCTTATGGTGCTATTCCCACTGTTTAAATGAAATGTTGTATGTTTCTTACCTATTTGAAGGGAATGTTACTAATAATCAAGTCTCCCATAAATTACCGGCCACATACATTGCCGCGAGTGTCTGTGTTTCAGTGTTTTATAGATTGCCCAATTTAATAACGATTTCATGGGTTGTCTGATGAAATTGTATAATAGTGTCGCGGCTGTTTCCATCTTTAGACCATTGTACTGACAATATTATATGCTCAATCCTTGCTTTAGCTCAACTCTTAATCAATTACAGAGTTTTTCCCCCCTTTTGTATCCTCCCTTTTCAACTATCCAAACCGGGAACCCATCAATGGCGCCCAACGTGGGGCTCGAATTTAGTATATGTTTCTTCCCCTATACTTTAGAAATATATACCTAATGAAAAGCCATACTATTTTTAAGTATTGGTGAAGTAGTCCACGCATCCTGAGATTAACAGTCTATTATAAATCGTGAATTTTAATTTATGCTTTCCGTTTCACTGGCATTTTTTCAGGCAATGAAAGTTATGTTGAGGCGGTGTATACCGCATCTCTCGCCGCTGTCTTTTACGATTCACATTGTTTGTGGCAAAACCTTAATATTATCATTGATTTCTGATATCAAAGTAAAACGTCTATGGGGATGAGTATCTTTTATTCTGGTCTTCTCGAGCTTTCGAGCTTGTCCGCCCTTCTACAGGAGAAACATATACAATATATCAAGAAAATATAACGTCGCCTGATGCTAAAACTATTATGATTCTATGTACATATATATATATACATTAGAAAGTTATGCATATTATTTGTTTTCTTAAGACATATTTTTTTGATTAAGGTATTACACATATTCTACTATTGTTTGCTATATTCTATGAATTATCTTATAGGTTAGAAATTCTATTATTTAAGTAGTTTTATAATAGTTATTGGCTATTACATATAAGTTACTTATATTATTGTTGATATTATTAGCTGGTACTAGGATATATTGTGTTATATGTTTCGGGCAAATCTATTTTCTATTAATGCTATTGTGTTTTCTGAATAATAGAAAATCAATTATAAGCCTTTGATATTTGCTGTTTATGTTATTGTAATGTATTCTAGGTTCTCCTAATGCGAAAGTGTGACCTGTTCCTTTGCAGTATTGGAAAATTATTGCTGGACATTATTTATAATGTTCTGTGTCTCAATCATTTTGAATTCTGTTGCGAGCACCATTGATTACAATTTCTTTATTTTACTTTCTCAAATTATTATATACAGTATGAGAAATGAGGTTGGATTTCCCATGGTTCAAATTTAGAACGGTGATCAGTATTTTACAGTAATAGCGCTTTCTATCAAATCATACTAGCCTGTGCATCCAGATATATGAGCCTTAAGGTGAAAATAGAATTGAAGATCCAGTTAGCATACCCGTGAAGAGAGAAATTTGATCACCATAAAAAGACGCGTCAGGCAACCGACTTTTTTTTTTTATGATGCCTCCAACTGCATATGATCTTAAATATCCTGTATACACTCTGACAAGGGAAGGTTATCCTGAATTGACAAATGTATAATTTTGTCTTTAGTAGAGATTTCCAAGATTCTATTTCTGAAACATTTTTTTTTTAGATGAAGACAAATAAAACCATCTTGATAGTATTGAATTTTACAGTAAATATTTGCCAGCAGAAGGCATGATGAGATTACATGAAATTTAAACCAGTTATATGTTTAGTATGTTCCTTCAGTTGTAATTTGACACCGTCTTGAAATAAAGAAATTGGACGGTGCGCTATATCTTGATGCTGGATATTTCTGTGTCAGAAAGGTGTAGTTATTCTGTTTAATGAGAATTCCAATAATTATCGAAATTTAGCAGATTATCATTGGGGATTTGAACAACTGTCTTGAAAATTTTTGAACAGCCCGAGTAGATAGAAGAGTCCTAGAGTTAGAGTGGAGAATTAGTAGTACAGACTGACCACTCGACGCAGATAACTCTAGGGAACAATTACTGTGTTAATCCGCCGTAGACAAGAAGAACATTGATTCTCAGGATACTCGATAGGCAGAATTTTGAGAATTGATAAAGTCATGGTTAAAGTTTACACAGGCATGTGGGAGTAAAGACAGTGATTTAAAGAGGCAGCCTTGTGTCTTAAATACTTTCAGTGGAAGCAGATGCCACTGCAAATATTCAGGTCTAATAATTTCCAAATTTGAAGTCATGCATGACGGGTTAGCACGGGATTGACGCCTGGACGGGTTTCCACTGGGATTAATCGAGCTTGCGAAAGAACTAGAGGAAGTGTGACATGTCACACCACTGTACTAAATTAATAATTGAGAAGATTTATGTTGAGCCAACTGAAATTAGTAAAGAATTAAGAGATTAAGGTCTTATTCTTTGAGTTTTACACTAATTTCAATTACGCGATATGGACGGCGTTATAAGTTGGGTGGAAATGATTCGGCCGCAATGGGATGGTCTCCTGGAGATGGTACGATCAAATAATACTTATTGAATGCCGGGCGGGATCGCATAAAGCATTAAACGATATCAAGAAATGCTTAAAGAAACACCCTAGAAGATTGGGGATCGACAAAATGACGACATGGAAAATGCTCAACATTGTACATTGGCAGCAAAATGATATCTTGCTATTGTATGGACGACCACTCCTTCCTGAAATGTGCAGCGGATGTTAGTCCCAGAATTAGGTCCTTTGAGGCGACACTTTCCTTTGCAGATGACATAAAGACGCATGACAAAAACAGCACATGAGCATTTAAACTAACTTCAATTCCTGCCATTAATTAATTTAGTTGACCAATAGCTATAGAACCGCTGGAGACCTCCATACCCTGTGTGAATATTTTAGTGAGAAATGAGCGATTCAATTCTATGAGCCATGAGGTATCCTGTAAGATCAGAGCTGTACCCCATTTAATTTTTTTTATAGTAGCCAGTGCGAGATATTTCCAGAATGTTTGTTTCTTTTTTTTCTAACTGTCATATAATTCGGAAACTAGAAAACTACACTATTTTGATACAGTTTACATCTAGCATCCATGAGAACTCAATATGACTATTGAACGTAGATTGAAGATTAATGAGCGAGCCAACCTAGAGAGAACGAGTTTAATAGGCTTACAATCAATAGTTGAAGCAAACTATTCGCACAAATTTGTTATGTTCTCTCTCTAAATGATCTATGACATTATAGGTTTTCTTAACAAGGTAACTACCCCGCCGAGTGTATATGGAGTTATAAAGCTTAAAGGTCATAGGCTGTTGGAATAATATTACACTAGTAATAATTAATAGTTCAAAATTAAGAGTGATAATAGATCGGGATCCAGATCCCGATGACGGGTTTCGAAGAGACTTCAGAGGGATGAAAGAGGTGTTGAAAGTGATGGAAGGGCGATGAAATATGATGAAAAAGGCGTTGAACTGTGTTATAAGGTGATGAATAAGAGATGAAATGTGTTGAAGGCGTTGAAGAGAGATGCGATGGAAGTAAGTTGAAAGGCGTTGAGGATGATGAAGGATGATGAAAGAGTGAGAAAGCGTTGAATGTTGATGAGGAAGAGATAGAAAGATGCAGAAAGATGTTGAAAGAGAAAGAATTGAAAAAAGTTGGATAAAGGGTTTTGTAAATAGTAGATAAAGATTGATGGAAGAAAGTACATTTAATGTATAAAGCGTAGCTGTCGACCGCAATATCGCCTCGATAGAACTATTTCTTTTAAAATAAGACATATTATGCACTGGGGGTTTGTGTAAGCTGATTTACATAAGTTTCGGCAACAATATACACTATTTAATATAGATAGGTCTTTATTAATTACAATATTAGGTTATATATTAAATAGCAAATATGTCTTAGTGTTATGGTGAACTTTGAAGAACTTGCAGTTTTTCTTTTATTTTAAACTATAACGTGTGTTCTAAACTTCCAGTTTTTCCTACTTTATTTTTTTGTTAACAATTTTGTCTTAGTGTCATGGTGAACTTTAAACAGTTTGCAGTTTTTTTTTTCATGTGTTCTAGTGCTAAGTGTTGAAAGGAGCTTTAACACCATGTTTCAGGGTTTGTGTGTTATTTGTCTCAACCTTGTCTTTGTGCAGAATACCGTCTCACAACCTTGTTTTAATATGACACACCGTTTTGAAGAGCTTGTACAACCTGTCAGGATATGATTTAGGAAAATTTTAGTTTCTTTTTATTGTTATGTTACAATTTTATCCAACAATACAACCAGAGCGAACTCAGAAGTAATGAGACGAGGGGAAGTTGACAGAGTTAGTGTGAACAGTTTAACTTTACGCAGGTCTACAAGGGTAAAAAGGCCCACACAGTGTAAATTCTGCTTAGACTGTCGCCTCTAACTAGGATTTTGGAGTGTGTACGGAGAATCAGCTCGATAGAATGAGAAGTTTAGAGATTTCAGCCTTTTTTTTTTTTTTTAAACCTTTTTTTTTTTAAAGTAGAGCTTCATTAGGATTCCTTTTTTTTTAATACAAACTATTTCTTGTTAAAACCCGAGTTTCGAAGACCAATGAGAATAATGTATACCATTGTGAATTAACTATTTAGTGTAAATCTGAAATTTTAGTTATTACCAGGAGTAATAGGTGAAGGAAGGTGTAGGAAATCACAACTTAGAGGGGGGGCTATGTCTAAAACAACGAACCTAATAGGCATCCTATGGCTTGTGTTGGGTAATTCAGAAACCCTATAATCCCTGGCCTTCAGGTAGTAGCTTTGAAATAGGTTTCTAATGAGGACATGAAAGGTCAATCTTTCAGAGTAAAGTTGTGAAGTATAGGGACCCTAAGCCAGGGGTAGAAGTTAGGTAGGCCCAGATCGTAGTCGATCCTCGGAAAGCACTTGAGAATGTTAGTGTTGGGTAGTGAATCGTAAACCCTATAAATCCATCTTTCAATAGAGTGTTGAGGTCGGACTACTGCAAAGGGGACAGACGCAAGGTGAAGTAGGAAGAAAGTGACTTCACCCACAGTGGCTAGGGGAATGAATCAATCCGCTTTTATGAGGTGTCACGTTTAATGGTTCTTTAATCGCCCTTATATTCTGTGTGTGTCTTCATAGAATTGTCGTGAATAGTCGCTTAGTGTCAAGGCAAGTGCAGTTTTGAAATTACATTTTTTAAAGATAGGTTAGCTTCCAGATTATTTAGAATTGTTAACAATTATTGTTAACAATCATTTATTGAGTATAAAGTATTAGTATATATAGAGCTTGTACAGAGGCATTTCTTTTGAGTAACATAGGGCTTTAGTTCCCAATTTGTTTTAATTTTATTATTTTATTTGATTTCACATTGTGTCCTGAAATATGTTATTATTTGTTAGGATCTATTGATATTGATAAATGAGTATTTTGGCCTTTGTAGCAGCTTTTAACTTTAGTTTATATGCACACCGTGAATGATAGGGGGGAGGGTGTATGAATGAATTGGTGTAATGAATGTGTAAGAAGGTTAAAAACTATTATATTGTGAGCCCAAAATACATTAGAATAGGGTTAAGGACTTCAATAGGATCGATTTTTATTTTATTTTATTTTTATTTCGAATTTTGTTAGGACCGAGAAGCCTCAAACAGGACAACTACAACTCTATCTATTGTTAGGAAAATATTCGCTCCACTTTGTTAGGTCTCCTTTTAGAGGAGTGCAAATATTGATTTCTTTTATTAGGGTAATCAGTTACTCTATTTCATTATATCAACTTGAATTTTAAGAGTCGTAGATAATGATCATATCTTGATTCTCAGGCTGGAAGGTTGTGGGAGGTTATGATCAGACCAGGAAACCCACAAAACTTCTCCTCATTAGAGGAAACGAAGAGGTATAGATTGAATTTTATGCAGGATGGGGGATTTGTTTTAGCCATGCCGTATAGCCTGGGGTATAACGGCGCGACCTTGGGTAACCGATCTGACACCGTAGTTTCGACGCTTTTAGCGTGGCTGGAGCGAGGGTATTCCAGACGGGAGGTCCTGTAAGATTGGCAAGTAGGCAGAGATTGCCCAGTTATTCTAGACGAAGTGTTTCCGTCTATTGAATTTTTTTTCGGTACCAGTTTGATCCCCCATAGCTAGCGGAAGTTTCTTCTAATAAAGGATTCGCCCTGCCATACGTTTTGTTGGAATGAATTCGAGTATAAGACAGATTCGAGAGGCAGAATAAGTAATTATTAGGACCTTCAACGAGTTTAAACTCGTTCCATGATAGGATAAGATTTTAAAGTATTAGTTAACTATAAGGACCGCGAACGAGACGCCAGAACGAGCCAATGAGTCAGAGTTTTAGAAGTGTTGTATTGAGGACAGTAGAATTAAGAGCAGTTATACAGGGAGTAGAATTCTGAAGGAATTTGTAAAAGAACCAAAATTTCAGATTGATAAAATTCAAATTTATAAGATGTAGATTTGTAGGATTCAGGTCAATGAATAGAGGGTATATTAGTAGATGAAAGTAATATGAATTTCTTGGAAGGGGGAGGTAGCTGAACTGTACACACCCCAGAGACAAGGTAAACGGAGTCACAAACAAAATGGGAGAAGTTGATTAGTTTCTCTGTCAAACAGAGAGCTTTCTTCATACGGTTGTCACCCTAGATTTAAATGGACTGTGTAGTTTAATAGAGGTCTGGGATATATTCCATTTGACCAAGATTCTAAATGACGTACCCATCTGAGTTGAGAGTATTGTAACAGAGGAATCTAACACATAAGAGAAAACACACCCTCCAGTAGGATCGGGATAGACGAATATTACCCAGTGACCAACTCGTGATTCCAGACTGAATAAGATTGAAAAACTTAACTGAGATACTAAACCTTGAACCTTCAGCGCACAAATATATATTATGTTTACATTTTCTTTTTCAATATGTTATTATTTTTATATCATATATATTATATTATAGTCATATACTATTCATTTCAACAATTTTATTTTGACATTCATGATATTAATATTTATATTAAATATTTAATTATATATATTTTGTCACCATATATAATCTTGTAGTAGTTTTCTTTTGTCATCTATCATGGGATGATTTTTATCACTTATATCTTAACATATTTAATCACTATCTACATGATATGTTTTTACTTCAATATATATGTTATACTCATCATATAACATGGAAGGATTCATTTTATCATTACATATTTCGTGCCTTATTTAATGATTACTTACATAATTTGTTTTCTGTAATTTTTATTTAGCAAAAGTCATCATGTCATAGGCTAATCATTATATACCAAGATATTTCTTTCAGCTAACTATAATTATCCTTTCCTTTGATTGTATATATATATAACTATACCACACGAATGTCTTGATTGGTACGAAAATAAAGATGCTGGCATGTTTTAGGAGTTGGACTAGTCAGTTATTTCTAAACGACTTCTTGGCGCCCAATTTTTCATATATAATATGTAATAGGGAAATGTCCTAACTGTATTGTTAGCAGAAAGAAGGTAGCAATGAATCCAGTACCCCAAGAGGCAAGGATGGGGTTGAGAGGACTTACCACTAGGAAGGCCTACTCCTCAAGACCAAAGAAGAAAGTGGAAGGGTGGTATATATACCCATGAATGGTAAGACAGATGACCTTGCTTACTTCCATACATATGATATGACTGTCCCCAATAACCTATTTTGATAACAGTGTTCTGACAGAATAATAGCACATAAAAACCCCTTTGCCAGGATGCGCAATGCCCACTAATGTTCGGAATAATAAACATCTAGAATGGCATACCATCATTTTGACTAGCCTTATCTTCCCTATAGGTTTCGGTACATCTGGCTTCACCTAGTAATGGAAAATGCATTTTGCTAGAAATGGGCCTGCTTTCATAGTAACTGATGAAAGGCAGATGAATAATGAATAGCACAAACGCATTTGTCCATTACTTGGCAGGGGGAGGATTGTTGGGGCACGTTTTTTGTAACCATACCCCAACAGAAGGCGTATGTATAATCAAATCAAATGGATACATGGCTTCCCTCCCACATAGACTTACAGACCATTTTTTTGCCCAGAAACTTAGACACTTGGTGACACCAGACTTCCATGCCGAAAGCTGATGCCTGGTAAAGAAGAAGACATCCAGAGACATCCGAGCTGGAAACTGTTGTTTCATATGTACATATATCCCCCTCACCAAAAATTTAGGTAAAGGTGACCAGAAAAAAAAAAAAAAAAAGAGAAAAATGGAGAAGGAAGATCTCTAAAGACTGAGAAAGGAAAGCATCACATTACAGTCCAGGTAAAAAGGGCCTGGGTCAATTTTAGCCAAGACGGGGGGGCGATATATATATCGTCCCGAGAAAAAAGGGAGGATTGTATTTCAATCCATGTGGAAAGGAGGGGGGGGGGCTGGAGTCTGAAATCTTACACTACCGCCGTGGTTGTTTCTCTCTTTAGATTTTTTTGTTTTGGTAATACTATATGTTCTATTTTGATGAGGCCTGGGGCGTCTATGAAATTGATACTGGAGCGTTGGCCATTTTGATTGGTGTTTCTTTCGGCGAATGAAAATGGAGAGAGAGAGGAATAAAAGAAGGTTCTTTGCCAAAAGGCAGGATTCGATCGGAGTCGCTCAGTGAGAAGGACGATTTTTAGACGGGCCTGAGACGTAGAGGAGACCAGACCTTGCCGCCGCTTTCGAGAGAAGGTAAGCCCCTCGCCATTATGGTTTAGCCTCCCCCCCTTTTTTTTTATTTTTCGAACAGAAGCTAATCTATTTAGATTCTGAATGGGCCCTAAAGGGCTTTAAGTGACTTAAAAGGAGTGTTAGGGTTCGTATATTTTGTCCCGCTAGAATAGATGGAGATCTAGGTTTCCCCCCCCTTTTTGTGTAGTAGCCAACCTAGATTTCGCATGGGCCTTAAAGGGCTATAAAGTAACTTCAGGTCACCTCTATCTAAATTTTACTATGTAAATAGCATATCTCGTCAGTATAGACATGTTCCCAAATTTTAAGATATTTTAAATAAATATCTAGAGAAATTTTCTTGTTTCCTCTGTTACCTATTTCATACATAATTTGCCTTATGGTGCTATTCCCACTGTTTAAATGAAATGTTGTATGTTTCTTACCTATTTGAAGGGAATGTTACTAATAATCAAGTCTCCCATAAATTACCGGCCACATACATTGCCGCGAGTGTCTGTGTTTCAGTGTTTTATAGATTGCCCAATTTAATAACGATTTCATGGGTTGTCTGATGAAATTGTATAATAGTGTCGCGGCTGTTTCCATCTTTAGACCATTGTACTGACAATATTATATGCTCAATCCTTGCTTTAGCTCAACTCTTAATCAATTACAGAGTTTTTCCCCCCCTTTTGTATCCTCCCTTTTCAACTATCCAAACCGGGAACCCATCAGATATATATTCTGATGATTAGCAATCTCTTTGATCCATTTGTCTGAAACATCTGAATGAAGTTCCATATTTTGGGTAAATGCGGAAATTTCCTCCTGAAGCTCTTCATTGCCAATCTTATTTATAGGGGCTCAAGAAAGAACGTCCGCACAATGTTCTCCTTTCTTGGAATATATTTAATGTTGAAAGAATGCCGCAGCATGCGTAATTTCATTAGTTGTATTCTTGGAGATGTATCTTCAACTGATTTTATTGAAAATATAGAAATAATTGGGTTATGATCAGTCTCTAATTCAACCTCTAGGCCTAGATATAGTTTTTAATTTTTTTTCATGGCCCAAGTAAGAGCTAAGGCTTCCTTTTCAATTTGCGCAGATTTAGGCTCGGTTTCTGACAATGATCGTGATGCATATGCAAGGATCTGTCTTTGATTTCTTTCATTTATTTGACTTAGATAGGCGCCTAATCCAAAAGAGGCATCTGCAGTAATGAATGTTTTATAGTTGGGATTATACATAGCAAGAGTTGAACAAGAAGATAAAACTATTTTTAGAGCTCTAAAAAGCGCGCTTTATATTGATCTCACACCAAAGTCAATTATTCTTTTGGCTCAGCAATGAATATAAGAGGTGTGATATTTTAGATAAGGATGGAATGATTCTAGAACTAAGGTTAATCATTCCCAAAAATTTTTCTGATTCTGTAAAATTTTGAGGTGATGGCCTTTCCATTGTAGCCCTTATCTTTTTTTTCATCTGGCTTTAATCCATCGGGCCCAATTTGGTGTCCCAGAAATTTGATTTCAGGAGAAGAAAACACACTTCTCTCTATTAAGTGTCAATCCAGATTTTATCAGAAACATGATTGGTGCAAAAATATCCAAGAAAAGTATTATATTCTCTTGTAGTAACTTGTGAACCCAATTTTGTTTGACATTGTTTTATAAAATGGTCCTTCTTTGAATATCTACATATTGCATTAAATGCTGGACATTGTTCTAAATTATGAAATCAGATACAAGCTTCTTTAACTTTTCTTGCTTGATAAAAGTTTCTACTGATACCTGGCTTTCTAACTTCTTTCTGCTTGAAGTTATTAGAATACTCTTTTCTCTGGTTTTGCTTTTGACAAAGTTAATATTTGTATTTCCTAAAGAGTCCTCTCCAAAAGTTTTCTGCTGCATTCTCACAGCTTCTATTTGTCTTGCAATTTCTATTGCTTTATCCATTGCTAAATCTGGTATTAACTGCAACCTTTTCTGATAAAAACAGTTTTTAAACACCAACTGCAAGTTGTCTCTTATCAGTTCCCTTTTTAGTTGTCCAAAATTGCATCTTTCTGCCAGAACAAATAACTCACATATGTATTTTCTAATGCGTCCCCCTCTTTTTTGGGAACGTTTATTGAATTGGGCTATATCAAAAATAACATCTCTTATTCCAATAAAATATTGGTTAAATTTATCCAAACCTACACTATACTTTGAAGCACAGACATTTGAAAGTCTGAATGATAGAAATATATCATCCACTTCATCGCCTAATAAATAAATTAGCATGTTTATTTGCTCATTATGAATCTGCTTTCTATTCTTCTCACATATGTATTCCTCCACTTTACAATGAAGGCAAAACAGGTTATTCTTGGCTTACAATGAAATAAAAGAAAATGGATATCATCTACTTTTTTATAATCAATTCTTTCACTGATAACTTCAAACATTTTTGTCTTCAACACAAAATATAAGCATTAAAAAGAAGTTTATATTTTATTTCAAATGATTGCTCTTGATAAATTTCTATAGCTATAGAATAATAATCCTGTTGAAAGACTGACAAGTTCGAAAGCTTGAAAATAAAAAGTTGCACAAGAAGCTTAACCCTGGAAGCTTCATTTATTGTATAAGAATAATAAATAAAAGCTAGAAAAGACACAGAGCGCAGGAATGAGAACCAGTTGATGGTTCCATTTAGGAAACTTCAGCATACTACTGAAATTTTTGAAGAATCTAGGCGTGGGAGCTCCAGCATGCGATGGACAGTGTGGGTAGTTAGATGCTTGAACAGCGCTGTTGTTTCACACAGCACTAAAGTCTCGCTGATTTTGTCTATCAGGAAATACGATTTTCATAAGAAATAAAACTATTAAGCACGAATGAATCGTTTACAAACAGAAAAAACTTTCTCTCTACTGTCCCTACTGCTATGAAAAAAAGTGGGAGTATTAGCTAACCAGTGGACAACCCTCCCATCGGTTTCGCCAATTTAATCCACTAGACCGCTTTTTAGAGCTATAATACTACTGTATATTGAACGATTCTGCTTATTTATGCGACAATGAATAATGGGATCTTAGTTGTGGCATTTTAACAAACCATGAGCATAATCTTTTAGGACAGCTGAATTACATATAAATACTTACTCTTTTCCGCAAACATTATTAGCTGAGGTCAGAAGATGGCTATCACAGAGGCATCAGCAAGAGAACTATGCATTGGATCAGAGATGGATGACACAGGGCCAGCGAAGTTCCCAACACGTTCACCTGTCCACTGCGATGAAATCGGCAGTAGGAGAAACCTCTAGCCTTCGATGATAAGAAGGTCTCTGAGCTGAGATGGGGGAAGTACCTGATTAGGATCTTAGAGGTGGGTTCTTAAATCTCCAAGAGCCTACGACTTCGAGGTAAAAGCCATGGTCCAGATGGAGGGGGTGTGGGCCACGCTTCACTCTTGGCTATCCAAGAGAAGACGTTCAGGCTTCCACGCAACACAGATTATATTCCTTTGAGTCACACCTGCTTTAGCTATGTGCAAGCATCAAGTAGACCAAAGCCCCCCGCAGAAACAGGATGCATCAGAATGCAATCTGGTAGTAACGAGTTTAATTGAGACCTCAGCGAAATGAAAAAGTTGAGCCTAGATCTTGGAGAAAGTCATCCAAATGGTGAATCAAATAAGTGCTTTCAATTGGTCTGATGCCCAGTATATTCCCAGTGGACTATCGGTGTGGCTTCACTTCGCCCCTCACCATGAGCCCTTGCCTTTTATAAATTTTACAAGGATACCATACTAATGACAGAAATAATTGAAGACTGATCTGACGAGCTCAAACTGCTCATCACTTCGGATGAGTAGAATGATGTCACAGGCATATGCTAGGTCATTCCCGCGGTCAATCAGATGCTCCAGGAGACGCAAGGGGGAAGACTTGTGACAAGTATGAAGAAGGTAGCGCTGGTAATGCACCCTTGCATGACATCATTGGGTAATTGAAAAGTGTGGGTATGGTATCTCTTGACTCGGACTGTGGCGTCTGCTCTAGAATACACGAGGAGAATCTACCAAACGAAAGTCGGCAGCATCTAAAGGAAGCTCCAGTTCAGGGCTTCAAAATCAGACTTCAGGTCGGTAGTAATGATACCTAGCAGAGAGTTGTTTCTCGTAGTTGTGGTGACCTCGTAAGAAATGCTCAATGTTCCAGGAGGACCTTCCAGAAAAGGCATGCCCGGCCCTCCGGCAATAGGCGATAAAAATGAGGCCGCATTTGCTCGAGGAGGATGCCGCTGATGACCCAGTAGTCTACTGTTGGCATAGAGATAGGCTGACTGCTTCTCAGGTTCAGGACATCGTACATTTTGGGACAAAGCAGATAGTGTTCTGCTGCAATGATAATGGCGAGGCCCCAAAAACCGACGATGCTTCAAAGATCTGTTGGAGTACTCCAACAAAGTAGCCATCGAAGCCTCCATTATATGACAATATATGTTTGAATGGCAGTTGGCGAATGATGATGGCATGTAGGAACCCAGCGGTTGCGTTTGAATTACAGGATGCGCGAAAGAAACGCTCCTCGAAGATGGAGTAGACTGCAACGCACAGCCTTTCCATTGACGATTTCTCTCTCTCTGTCATAGATTTTTGCCATTCACAGCAGTGACGGTGAGTCGGCGTTTACTGACGATAAAGCTTGAAGGAATTGACCAGCTTGATGGCATAGTCATCATCAGCTATGCGAGTGACTTGATTTTCACAAGAAACTCAACCTTAATGTTCGTGCAGCTTCTCCAGAGTTCTCGGCTGGACATGTCTGAAATGGCCTTGGAGGCGTCAACAACGAGCGTCTCTACTTGCTCAACGACAAGCCTGAGCTAAACTTAGCAGAAATACAAGGCTAAATAGGAGGATGTGGATATCGAAGCTGGATATACACGGCACAGTGGTCCGAGAACCTATTGTGGGGAGTCCAGTAGCAGGTGGCGTGTTTAGAAATGTAGAAATATGCGCAGCATTGAAGATGATCGCGACGTCGACGAGGGTTGCTCGGTGTTCCGTAAGGTTTACACTGAACTGAACACGATGTCACTGGCAGACTCCTCTAAGATGTTCAAGTTGACAAGGACTGAAAAATCTTCTTTAACGACCTTACTCGCAATGATTTGCAGGTGAGGATGTGGGATGTTCAGGAATGTGGGAAAGGCGACATCTGATAACGTGGATTTCTTGACCCCTGATGTTAATTGAAATGATGTCAATCTGTCCACGGAAAGCCTTGCAAGAAAATGGCGACTTCCGACGTTACAGTGTCCGAGAGACCGGATTCCTTGGGAATCGATACTAGCGCAAAGACAGCACTAGCTGAGGTGGAGACTCCGGACGCTTTTCAAAGCTATGGAGTTCGACTCTTGGACGAGCGCAGCATCAACCACGAGCTGTTCCAGGAAACAACACATCTCTATGTTCCATTCTCGAGCGGCGCACGTTGCGGCTCGTTATGCAGAAGCTAATAGCGTTCGTTTATTAGTTGTTACTCGCACAGTTGCCAGCCGCTTGTCGATGGCGGTGCCAAGCAAATGCTTCAGCCATTGTTAAAGCTAACCGATCAATCTTTCATACGGTGATGTGATATAGATGCCTGCACACCATATAGTTATTTTTGTGATATATTTCCTCAGTGCCCTGAGAGAGACAATTGACATATTTTATTGACCTCTTGTTAATACAGGCACAGTCCGCCGCACTATTTGTGATGAGAGAGAGATTTTCAGTTCCCTGTTTGAGAATCTCTTCTAGTTATTGGAGGGTCTTTGCTTTCCCTTGGTTCGACTCGAATGATGGCATTTCCTGAATGTTCTGGAGGAAAAATTTCGAGTTTGTGAATAAATATATTTTGAATAGGGGAAGATTGAGGATCAAATTTCAACGATAGAAGACACTAAAACGATTATATTGATATTTTACACATATTGACTTAATGTATCAAAGAAGCACCTCTCCCATTAAATATGTATTTAAAAATGCACGTGTTTATGACCCCAGTAAAAACCTTAAGGGTGGGGATAAAGAATGAGCAACAACAGCAATTTTGGTATATTCAGGCAAATGCCAACATGTATACCATGATTTCAGGCTATGGCCCTCATCAGTTCAGGGATGGCTTCGATTTCATAATATTTATTTGAGATACAAGGTATGTGATCATTAAGTTCGAGCTACCCGGGAAAAAGAATTAACCACGTACTATTTTTATTGTTCGAGAAACTTCTATTTAAAACAAACGTAGCTTCAGCTGCTCGGCGAATCTTGCGATGGAATTTTGAATCGATCGACGGGTATGTTTGAAATTTTGTTTCAAATTGGGTAAATCGGTTTCTGAATGTTTGATAATGACTCAAAAAGCGTTCGGAGAAGAGGCTACTAAAATTACGATGGCTTTTGAATGGTTAAAAAATGTAAAGACGGTGTCACGTCAGTATTTGATGAATTTTCCAAAAATGGTGTTGTGGTCCATTCGTTATCACCAACTCTTACGTTTTGTACTGGGGTGATGATCCAAAATGAGTTATTTCCTATTTTAACGCATTTTAAAAGAGAGAGGTGCCACTCTTAGAGTATATACTGTATAGAGATATTCAATATATCTATAAAGTATATAATGTAGTAACTGAATTAACCGGCTTGGCCCGGGTTATTCCTGAATGTTTGACCTCAAATTCATTAATATTGTAGCGAAGTATTTATTATTTTATACTAGTATTAAGAGAGTATCATTTTTTATGTTTATGTTTTACTTCTCTTTAAACTTCCCTCATTGCTTATCTTTTGTTTATCATTTATAGTTTGTTCTTGCTTCAAATAAATTGCTGTGTCATCCTGAAGTTGGTCTTCCTTAATTTTCCACGTGGCATTTTGCTGGAGATGCTGGGTAAATTAGGGAAGACAATCTGAAGATCGCCGAGAAGGCCTAGAGGCCATGGGTGCTGTGATCTACATTTTCAGAGACTGACATCAGGATTCCACCGCCGTGTCAAAGCCAAGACTTCCCTCCAAGATGACGATGTCCCTATAGACGATACGACGCAAGAAAAAGGATGCAAAGGTACTAGGGACAACGTTCCAAGCCTTCGATGGAATCCTTGGCAGAAGCACGTCAGATCCATGTCAGTAACTACGATAATTGCAGGCTGTGGGTAACAGCTCTCATAGGGAAGGAGCTTTGTAGCAAAGTATTTATTATTTTACAAGCATTTATTATTTTATACTAATATTAACAGAGTATATATTTTTTATGTTTATATTTTACTACTCTGTAAACTTCCCTCATCCCTTATCTTTTGTTTATTCTTCATAGTTTGTTCTTGCCTTAAATAAATTGCTGTCTCATCCTGAAGTTTGTCTTTCCTAATTTTCCACGTGGCAATATAACCATCATTTTATTTCAACCCTAAATATGCAAATCAGTCCGTCATATATATAAATTGCATATTCTAGAGAAGCTCTATTACAGTGACTCCATCCGAATGAATTCTTTAACTTATTAAAATTCTGATTTATGCTGTGTGCGCACACTCACTTCAAGCGTACTCTATTGCTTGATAAAAATGGATATTAAAATGTTTTAATAGACCAATTTCAGTTAAATTAAGAGAATTTCTTCCAGAAATTAAAAAAATATATCTTTTGAATTATTTTTAAAATGTCAACAAATTAAAAATAGCGATTAAAATGAAAAGTTGAAAATAAATTTTAAAATGGAGTTTTTATAGTGTAAAATGTTGTCATGCAGTAAAATGTTGTGAAAAATGTTTTAAAGTGCAATTAAGACCTATATATACAGCTATGGTAGTAATGTGTGCATTGGTATATCATTGGAAATCATCTAGCCGAGAGTCCTGGCAACGCCTCGTGTTTATCTGAGTGCTTTTTGGGTATATCATGAGTGTAGATAAAAATTGTCTTTAAACATCTTTTAAAATAATCTTTATTTCTCTATTTTTGTTTTACATGGACGTTACTTCGTTTAGGTTGTACTTTATTTGAATGTCTCTCCCTCTCTCTCACTTGGATTAAACATTTACATTTATGTGAAAAATAAACACTTCGGCCAGTTAGAGTTTTTTAAAAAACTTCACAGAAATATGAATGGCGGCCAGGCAGCTTCAGGATAAACATTTACAGTTATTGTATCATTATATAAAGCATTGTCGCTTTTAAAAGTGATAACCATATATGACTACAGCATATATTTCATAGATGAATAAAACTTTATATGATAGAGATAAAATTTCTTATATTTTAGTGGCAAAAGTCTTTAAAATAGAATTTATTTATCTATACCATTCGCAATGGATTGTTGGGACATTACCGCTAGATGGCGACATTATGACGTTCAGATTTCTTCCCATTAAAATTGTAACAGAGTTCTATTCAATGTTAACGATGCGGTGCGTCATTTTGAACTGAGAGATTTGGCAAAACAAACTTTTTAAGATTTCCATTACATTATAAACGCCGCAATAACGCTGGATGATTCATTTGGACAAGTTAATGAGAAATTTAGAAATAGTTAGAATTGAAGTATAGAATTGAGACGCGGGTTTTCAGATCAAGATTTCATTCTGGCCGATGATTTCATCCTTCCTTCCTATCGGACATAGTGGCTGCTACCCCCTTTCCTCTACTCCTGCTGACATCAATTTCATCAGGAAAACAAATCGAAGAAAAACTCCTTGTGGAGATTGTGCTCGATCCACGTTGATTTCCAACTCGCGCCCTCCATCAACCCTGAGGTATCGGAATCAATAAAGACTATGGTGGTTACGTATTCTGGCCAGACCAAGCCAGCCCCCATTACGACAAGAACGTCGCCACCTTGAGACTGAGCACGTCACATTTGTGGTGAAGATTGCGAACGCAGCCAACGTCCCGTAAGTTCGTTGCATCGGTCAAATCTCAAGTCGCTGGAGTACTCAAAGCTGGAGAGCCAGGACCGAGTCCAGTATTGTCTGCGCCAAGTGGATGTTGCTGTACAGAAGCTAGGGATGGGACTCGTTCGACGACGAAGAGTTATGGAGGCCATATAAAAAACCCATACGTTATTATTCAGTAGTTTATACTCTTTAAAATAAGCTTAGAATTTGTTATTATTGGTTTAATGTTAGGTTTTGGTAATGATGCTTCAAATTGTCTCCAGAGACACCTGTGGGGAATTGTTTGAAAATTTAAACACTAAATAACACCAGTTTCCCCAAAGAACGTCCAATTAGATATGAAGAAGCCTTGAAGTCGTTGTTAATTACGAGATTGCGGAGCCTTATTTCATGTTCTGGAGATAGGAGGAACTTCTAATTAAAGTTTTCCCCATTTTAATTAATTTATAATTTTTAATGGAAATATGAAATCGGAATAAAAATGACTGATCATAAAAATTGGTTGCGGGAATTGCTTCCTCTTCGTTCCATTTCTTGGTGCTGGATTCTGATTTCTGAATCGCGTTGTTCAATTAGTGTTCAAATGTCGAAACTTTATGGACGCGAGAAATAATAAAAAAACAAAACAAAACAAAAACGGGTAAAAACCTCATTAAAATGATCAAACAATAATTAAGTTTCAAACTTGCACCTGACAGACACTCGTGTAAGGCCGACAGATTCTATGCTTCCATTGCAACAATGGGAGATCCAAGTGTCCCTCAGCGCCGCGACCTGGATTCAGAGCTTTGGTTTCAAGACAAGGCTCTATTAACTTAGTCCGAATACTTCAGGAAAGCACTTGTGTTTTAATGCCATTGTATTCGGCTCCATTCCAAATTATGTTTCCATCAAATTCACATTAGAGAAATCTCGTTCGACCAATAAAACACAAAGAAACAAAATGACCACGTGATTCGCATACGGAACCTCACTTCCAGGATGTCCAGACAAAGAGAAGCCACTTTCCTCGTGTCGCGTCGTGTTTAATGGACCGTAACTTACTTTCCCCTATCATCTTGCGGTTTCCTCCAAAGATAAAAATTAACTGAGTCCAGTTCTGTGAAATACAAAACTGTTATATATGGATCTATAAAATTAAATATATAAATATTGTATACTTTCATAATTGTATTTCCTCGTGCATTTAAAATAAATTCTGACCACTTTCAAACGTCAGTAAAAAGCTACGTTAATTAACAGTGGCAGCCAGGATCGATTCCAGCGTTGCGTGACGCTGGGGTGGCAGAATGCGCACACACGGCGCAGACAATCCTATTTTTAAGCTTTAAAAGTAGCGTTAAGCTGTTTCCACCGTAAAACTACAATGAGCGCGTCAGGTTTTCCCAAACCCAGCGTGGCAGGGGCTATCACCTTGATGACAGACTCCAGGTTTGGAGACAACCTTCCTATTACCTCGACTTGTGCTGTCCACCCAACTGGCCATTAATGTTTTCTCTCTCGACTATCAAGTATTCATTTTTATAATATCCTCCTCGGGCCTCTTGTGCTTAAAACTAAATAACACACTCGAACCTTGAGTATTATATATACGGGGTCTGAAATTAGGCAATTTCATAAAGACGATGGATGGCGATGTGCCACAGTGTAGACATATGTCTACGCCACTGTACTGATGAGGGCCTTAGACAGAAACCATGGTTGACTTTTTGTCTGAATTTTCCAAAACAGATTCTGTTTCGCATTCTTTAGCATCACTAGTAACGTTTTTTATTAGGGTGATGAATCTGATGCATATTCAAAGGGAGAGATTTCCCTCATGGATTTCTTCCTCCCGTTGTCTTGTACAGATTAAGTTATTCAAAGACTAAAATTAGACAGTAATCAAACCATTTTGCATATTTTTGGAGTTATAAAATAATAATTACATAGTGGCTCTGAATGACCCAGCTTCGCCCGGCTTCTCCCCTAGTGAATGATCGCCAGGCAAATTTAGCTTTAACAAATGTTATTTATTATAATTATATATCATTATCGCTCTAATTAGTAGTCATGAGGTTCCAATTGATTTTTAATTATTTATTAAAATTATCATAGTCATTTTTGTTTCTTTTAAATTATTTTTTTTTAAAAATCATTTCACTTTAGAGGGATAATAAGATACAATCATAATAAATAATATTTGTTAAAGCATTCTTCATTGCGCAAACATTTACTCGGGGAGAACCCAAGCGCGAAGCCGGGTTATAGTATTTAATTGTAAACATTTTATTTGATTTCAAACACATCATTTTATTTATAATATACACTCGGAAAAGCACTCGAGTAAATTCCGGGCCATTCAGTTAGTTATAAATATAAATTCTATATATATATAAAAAAACATAATTAATTTTTTCAAAAACAATTTTTGGGCAAACATCCACTCCAGCAGAACCTGGACGTATTTTAGAAACTCTTTGAAGATATGATGATTTTTAATGATAAAGAATTAAAATCATCATCGTTATCTTTCTAATCTTTGAGAAATTTTCACAAAATTAATGCTCAATTTATATAAAAGGGCGTACCTGGATCTGTAAAGAAAAAAAAAACATTTTTTTCTCAAAATATATCGAGAGATTGCTCCTTCTTTATCAATTTATTGCACAGTAAACTTAATTTACTGTAAACAAGGTAAATTAATCCATAGAAGCATGGGGTGCCTCTCCCGTCAAAATAAACGTCAAAACCTGACGCCATCTTTATTCTGGCCATAGATTTGGCCCAGCCACCTTGCCAGCAAAACACCTCTTTGGTAGATTGTGAAGATTCCATTAGATTCCGTGTGGATCTCATGGAATAAAGTCCGCCCTAGACTGACGAGGGCCATTAGCCCGAAACCATGGACGCTTCTCAGTTTGCCAAAGCTGGTGTTGTAGCTTTGTCACCGACCCGAGGCCGCTAGTTTGCGGCGACGGTCAATAGATAGCGTCAGGTTTTGACGTTTATTTTGACGGGAGAGGCGCCCTATGCTTCTATGGATCAATCTCCTCCCGGCAAATTTTCCATCTATAAGGTAAATTAAGTTTACTGTGCAAAAAATTGATAAAGAAGGAGCAATCTCTCGAAATATTTTGTGAAAAAATTGTTTTTTTTTTTCTTTACAGATCCGGGTACGTCCTTTAATATAAACAATTAAATCCATCAAATCCATCAAATAAGATGGATCGCCTTTTGACTCAAATTAATACTAAAATTATCGAATCTATTCTTTTAAAAATAAATTGAGGTTTTCTAATATTTTCCACCAAAATTATGGAAAACCATAAGAAAATTTGTATGTATGGGTATGTATGGGTATGTACTAGTGCAACAGTATATACTTGGAATTAAAACATTAAATCACAAATGTTTCTTTTACACATATAGCAAACTTCTGATATCCTTACTGGGATGAAAAAAATATTGGGAGGGCTTGGCTCATCAGTGGTGAACCTTCACAGCGGTTTAGCCAATTTATTCTACCAGACCGCTTCTTAGATCTTTAATACTGTATTGGATCATTCTGCTTATATATGCTACACTGTGTGTGAAGGTTGTAATCTCAGAAATGGTATTCAAGCAAAATATGGACATACGCTTTTAGGACTTTAGAATTACATAAAAATATTTGCATCGAGCATTGCTCTTCCGCAAACAATAAGAACACAAGGCCAGTTGGGTATAAATTAATATAGGAATTTATATATAGGAAATGAAAGCATTCAAGCACAAATGTTTCCTTTACCCATAAAATTCTACTGTCAAAATTCTACTGTCAAAATTATACTGCCAAAATTCTACTGTCAAAATTCTACTGTCAAAATTCTACTGTCAAAATTATACTGCCAAAATTCTACTGTCAAAATTATACTCTGTGAATTCTGTCTAGTTGTTCTAGATGACAGACGGGAAGGATGGCCATATTCAAGAATTGGTCTTATCAAGGTGAGGTCGGTTATTCGAAGTGTTCTGCCCTTCAATTTCTGCCTGAAATATTCTTTTGGAGATTTTCGGGTTTAGAAGTGATGGCCTGGTGGGTATTTTGGAATGATTTTGAACTTGGTGAGCTCATTGCTTAGCTTCCGTGAAGGTGTTCTGAGGTAGTTGTTAAAGACAATCGCATTATGAATTTAAAAGGTTGGTCGTATTGTAAAATTAATTCGAAGATTTTCATTGAATTTTGTAAATATTACTTCTGCCTTTTTTGAGAAATGGTTGGCTTACCGTAGGATGTTCTCATCAGCACATTTGAATTTTATGGATTAGGAGAGAGTGTGTCTAATTTGTTGATGTTTAAGAAAAAAAAATTGAATGAGGATGGATAGTTTATTCAAATCGATGTTGGCAGGACAGCAAACCGCTCCGGTCTGTTCTCCAGGTGTTGCTCCAAGTGGTTAATTGACGTCGAGGATTCCACAGCAGCTGCGGCTAATCGCTCGCCGGCATTTCCAACCAGACGACATCCAGATGTTAGATATCAGCTAGGGCGATAACAACGCGCAGGTAGGTACTTCCACGTGTACTGTTGTTAGATATTGTGTTGTCATACCTCACTTCTTCAAAAAAGACAGGATAGAAAACGTAAGGTGACTTGTAAAATCCGAAACGGAAAAACATACGTCCCCTAAGATTACGACACAAGGAATCTTGATTCTTGTCTCCCAATTGAGTATAATATCAAGAGATAATATATTCCTGTTAAGTGAGTTGTATGTTTCGAGGAACAAACACTTCGAACAGGATTTCCACCTGTGTAGCAAGGAACGCCGCGACATTGTTCGGACTGAGTTTCCTCCATTTGTCCTGTACGACAGCGATGGCATGCCTTATAAACTCCCCCATTGTTGGCACCCGCTCATTTGTAACATTGATTTGTTCAGTTTCATTGTTTAGCCGCTGCTTCGATCTTTTCCAATCTTTCTTCTATCGGGCGACCGACCATCGAGCGGAGGAAAATTACGGCAATTTTCCCAATGGGGGACTTATCGCAATAAACTTTGAATGGTGTCCGATCTGATTGGTCCCCGACACTTCACTACATCATCATATGGGAAACATCCATGTACTGGACCGAAAGTTGGCTGAAGTAGTTGATATGGCGCTTCCATCACAAACGTCTTATCGCATTAAACCAGATTGCCTTCAATCTGGAGGCTTATCGCTGGTGGGTGTCATACTGAGCGACTCCAGCTCTGTGACGTGGAGTTATTACGGTCAACACAATACCGATACAACACCAACATAACATCAAATGGACACAATTACAATACCAATACAACATCAATACAACACCAATTCAACATCAATTCAGAACCAATAGAACATCAAATCAACACCAATTCAACATCAATTCAGAACCAATATAACATCAATTCAACACCAATACAACATCAATACAATCTCAATACAGCACCAACACAATATCAATACAACAACAATACAGAACCAATACAGAACCAATACAACAACAATACAACATCAATTCAACATCAATACAACATCAATACAAAATACTATTGCCGTGTGTAGACATTGCTAGAAGCAGGCAGAATTGTTTTTACCTACCATTTGGAGGATTTCAAATTCTCACGTTCCTCGTAGACACCGTGTGTACACACGAAGAATCAATAATCAGAGACGTTGTTATATTTACAGGAATTTTCTTACCCATTTGAAAACGTCAGCGACGGTATTCTGAAAAATGATGTTTTGGGAGAGGAACGAAGTGAGGGAACTATGGGGCGAATCTCTCAGCACCTCTTGCTCTGCGGGAATATACCCAGCACCTCTTGCTCTGCGGGAATATACCCAGCTCCGGTTGGACAACCAAATTCTGAGCGTCCACGCGCAAGTTGAACAAATATTTTTAATTTCCCCTGGCTTGAAATATCTACTTATATAATTTCCTTATTCTGAAGCTCACGGATTGAATGCGCGCCCATTGGATGCCGCCGGCGAACACGTGTCCTCCCTGCCCCCCTCTAGACAACCCTGTTATCAGCTGTGTGATACATACACCTGTCTATAGCGGCCATTCTAGACAACCCTGTTATCAGCAGTGTGTTACATCCACCTGTCTATACAGACCACCCTGTCTATAGCGGACACTTTAGGCAACCCTGTAATCAGCAGTGTGTTACATCCACCTGTCTATACAGACCACCCTGTATATAGCGGCCATTCTAGAAAACCCTGTTATCAGCTGTGTGATACATACACCTGTCTATAGCGGCCACTCTAGACAACCCTGTTATCAGCTGTGTGATACATCCACCTGTCTATACAGACCACCCTGCCTATAGCGGTCACCTTAGGTAACCCTGTTATCATTAGTGTGTTACATTCACCTGTCTATACAGACCACCCTGTCTATAGCGGACACTTTAGGCAACCCTGTAATCAGCAGTGTGTTACATCCACCTGTCTATACAGACCACCCTGTATATAGCGGCCATACAGACCACCCTGTCTATAGCGGTCACCTTAGGCAACCCTGTTATCATTAGTGTGTTACATTCACCTGTCTATACAGACCACCCTGTCTATAGCGGTCACCTTAGGCAACCCTGTTATCAGCAGTGTGATACATACACCTGTCTATACAGACCACCCTGTCTATTGCGGCCACTCTAGACAACCCTGTTATCGGCTGTGTGATACATACACCTGTCTATACAGACCACCCTGTCTATAGCGGCCACTCTAGACAACCCTGTTATCGGCTGTGTGATACATACACCTGTCTATACAGACCACCCTGTCTATAGCGGCCACTCTAGACAACCCTGTTATCGGCTGTGTGATACATACACCTGTTTATACAGACCACCCTGTCTATAGCGACCACCCAAGACAACGTTTTTAAAATATATTCGCACTCGGGTAAAACCCGGGCGTTGCCCGGGCCATTCGTCTAGTCTACTTATATAATTGCCTTATTCTGAAGCTCACGGATAGAATGCGCGCCCATTGGCTGCCGCCGGCGAACACGTGTCCTCCCTGCCCCCCTCTAGACAACCCTGTTATCAGCTGTGTGATACATACACCTGTCTATAGCGGCCATTCTAGACAACCCTGTTATCAGCAGTGTGTTACATCCACCTGTCTATACAGACCACCCTGTCTATAGCGGACACTTTAGGCACCCTGTAATCAGCAGTGTGTTACATCCACCTGTCTATACAGACCACCCTGTATATAGCGGCCATTCTAGAAAACCCTGTTATCAGCTGTGTGATACATACACCTGTCTATAGCGGCCACTCTAGACAACCCTGTTATCAGCTGTGTGATATATCCACCTGTCTATACAGACCACCCTGCCTATAGCGGTCACCTTAGGCAACCCTGTTATCATTAGTGTGTTACATTCACCTGTCTATACAGACCACCCTGTCTATAGCGGACACTTTAGGCAACCCTGTAATCAGCAGTGTGTTACATCCACCTGTCTATACAGACCACCCTGTATATAGCGGCCATTCTAGAAAACCCTGTTATCAGCTGTGTGATACATACACCTGTCTATAGCGGCCACTCTAGACAACCCTGTTATCAGCTGTGTGATACATCCACCTGTCTATACAGACCACCCTGTCTATAGCGGTCACCTTAGGCAACCCTGTTATCAGCAGTGTGATACATACACCTGTCTATACAGACCACCCTGTCTATAGCGGCCACTCTAGACAACCCTGTTATCGGCTGTGTGATACATACACCTGTCTATACAGACCACCCTGTCTATAGCGGCCACTCTAGACAACCCTGTTATCGGCTGTGTGATACATACACCTGTCTATACAGACCACCCTGTCTATAGCGGCCACTATAGACAACCCTGTTATCGGCTGTGTGATACATACACCTGTCTATACAGACCACCCTGTCTATAGCGGCCACTCTAGACAACCCTGTTATCGGCTGTGTGATACATTCACCTGTCTATACAGACCACCCTGTCTATAGTGGACACTTTAGGCAACCCTGTAATCAGCAGTGTGTTACATCCACCTGTCTATACAGACCACCCTGTATATAGCGGCCATTCTAGAAAACCCTGTTATCAGCTGTGTGATACATACACCTGTCTATAGCGGCCACTCTAGACAACCCTGTTATCAGCTGTGTGATACATCCACCTGTCTATACAGACCACCCTGTCTATAGCGGTCACCTTAGGCAACCCTGTTATCAGCAGTGTGATACATACACCTGTCTATACAGACCACCCTGTCTATAGCGGCCACTCTAGACAACCCTGTTATCGGCTGTGTGATACATACACCTGTCTATACAGACCACCCTGTCTATAGCGGCCACTCTAGACAACCCTGTTATCGGCTGTGTGATACATACACCTGTCTATACAGACCACCCTGTCTATAGCGGCCACTCTAGACAACCCTGTTATCGGCTGTGTGATACATACACCTGTCTATACAGACCACCCTGTCTATAGCGACCACCCAAGACAACGTTTTTAAAATATATTCGCACTCGGGTAAAACCCGGGCGTTGCCCGGGCCATTCGTCTAGTAATCCAATAAAAGAGAACACCGATCTATTTTTCGATTTCTCTTCAGAATCCTTCAATATTTTAACCTGGTCTTTGTTCGATCATATGTGAAAATAAATATTATTAAAATAAAGCAAAGTATAAAATAAAAATATAAACAGTAGCAATGCGTTTCTTTATTTTTTAAAAGTGAAAGCTTTCGGATCTTTATAATCCTTCCACAGGCATAGCTAAATATGGATGTATTTTTTTTATAAAGCAAAATATGGACGTCAGCTGATTACTTCAGCCAGACCTATTTCACGGTGTCAAAGGATATCAGGGTAGGAGAATGCCCTTCCAAGTTAAGTCGAATAAGGCGCTAATCTACAAGACGTTATAAGTTTTGCCAATGATTCACTTCTCTACTTGTATATCTTCTCGGTATATTTCACATTATCAGGAACACCGCCAGAGAGAAACTCAGTTCATAAACTTCAGCTTTCTTCCCACACCCGCCTCAAGCCTGCCAGAACAGAAGTCAATGATTTAGAACAAAAGGATATCGGCTCTCTGTAGACCAAACTTGTCCATCCACCAGGACCTTAACACTAGAGGATCGCCATTCTGCACATTGATCGCTGCCTCGTTAGAGAACAAATATAAAATATAATAAATAGAATACATTTTTGTGCAAAGCTCCAGTCTCTGTCTTGGCATTATGTGATGCAATAAGATCAAATCAGCGCTTCTTGAAGAAAGGGCTCTATGGTAACCAAGCGTCATTTCACAGATGGACATCCCAAATATTTGTTATAAGTTTTGGACTCATTCTCTCTCTCTCTCCAAATTCTCTGTGCAGATATTTGGCTTGTTTTTTTTACAAACAGTATTGACCGTAACGTTAAAAATACTTTGAGAGGCAACTACGTGATAGATAGGCCTGCTGCTCTTTTGGAAGATAACAAACACCGGCTCGGCGTGTGGTCGGGAAATGTAATTTGACTAAGGACTCAGCCCACACAAAATAATTCACCATTCTTTGACAAAGAGATTCTGAATCCCCAAATGATGATATAATTCTTTAGAAATAATGAGTCACACAAATATTTA
>CP092875.1:88034369-88053099 GCA_030710605.1 Cordylochernes scorpioides | reverse complement strand
TTTTGTATGTATTGGGTATGTATGGGTATGTATTGGGTATGTATGGGTATGTATGGGTATGTATGGGTATGCCAATCAATAACGCCGCTTTAATCACTTACACTGTTGTAGATAAGGTAGGGTAATTGCGAAAGGCCTTTCTTTAATTTGGAACGGCATCCGTTTCAGGAACCTGGATGTCAGGATCGGTTGAAAGAGGTCGCAGTAAGATGAAATCGTCTCGGGCCTGGCCTACAGAAGCTTCGCCCGCCACACGAAGCCGCTGCAGAAATAAGCAAAGCTTCACTTGCCAAAGGACCCATCCGCCAAAGGATCCTTGGAGTTGAAGAAGCTTGCAAAGTTACGTGATGTTTTCACATCACCTTAGATGGAACGACGAAGATTGGGAGGAAGAAATTGTCAAATCCATGGGGGCCTCAGGTCCAAGAAGACGTATGCCGCTTTGGTTGATCTAGGCTGGGCAGAGGTGGGCAAGGTCGGATCATCAAGAATTTCTCTTGAGCATCTCTGGAATTTTGAAGGGAGCTCCACCAGTTAAGGTGTTGATCCAAGAAATTTTGGAGAGGGAATGTATGTATGGGTATGTATTGGGTATGTATTGGGTATGTACTAGTGCAACAGTATATACTTGAAATTAAAACATTAAATCACAAATGTTTCTTTTACACATACAACAAACCTCTGATATCCTTACTGGGATGAAAAAAATATTGGGAAGGCTTGGCTCATCAGTGGTGAACCTTCACAGCGGTTTCGCCAATTTAATCCACCAGACTGCTTCTTAGATCTCTAATAATGTATTGGCCGATTCTGCTTATATATGCTACACTGTGAAGGTTGTAATCTCAGAAATGTTATTCAAGCAAAATATGGACATAAGCTTTTAGGACTTTTGAATTACATAAAAATATTTGCATCGAGCAATGCTCTTCCACAAACAATAAGAACACAAGGCAAGTTAGGTATAACTTGATATAAACCAATAACATCTATATATAGGAAATGAAAGCACAAATGTTTCCTTTACCCATAAAATTCTACTGTCAAAATTCTACTCTTTGAATTCTGTCTAGTTGTTCTAGACAGCAGACAGGAAGGATGGTCAAGAATTGGTCTTATCAAGGTGAGGTCGGTTATTCGAAGTGTTCTGCCCTTCAATTTCTGCCTGAAATATTCTTTTGGAGATTTTCGGGTTTAGCAGTGATGGCCTGGTGGGTATTTTGGAATGATTTTGAACTTGGTGAGCTCATTGTTTAGATTCCGTGAAGGTGTTCTGAGGTAGTTGTTAAAGACAATCGCATTATGAATTCAAAAGGTTGGTCGTATTGCAAAATTAATTCGAGGAATTTTATTGAATTTTGTAGTTGGCTTACCGTAGGATGTTCTCATCAGCACATTTGAATTTTATTGATTAGGAGAGAGTGTCTAATTTGTTGATGTTTAAGAAAAAAAATTAAATGAGGATGGATAGTTTATTAAAATCGATGTTGGCAGGGGACAGCAAACCGCTCCAGTCTGTTCGCCAGGTGTTGCTCCAAGTGGTTAATTGACGTCGAGGATTCCACAGCAGCTGCGGCTAATCGCTCGCCGGCATTTCCAACCAGACGACATCCAGATGTTAGATATCAGCTAGGGCGATAACAACGCGCAGGTAGGTACTTCCACGTGTCCTGTTGTTAGATATTGTGTTGTCATACCTCACTTCTTCAAAAAAGACAGGATAGAAAATGTAAGGTGACTTGTAAAATCCGAAACGGAAAAACATACGTCCCCTAAGATTACGACACAAGGAATCTTGATTCTTGTCTCCCAATTGAGTATAATATCAAGAGATAATATATTCCTGTTAAGTGAGTTGTATGTTTCGAGGAACAAACACTTCGAACAGGATTTTCACCTGTGTAGCAAGGAACGCCGCGACATTGTTCGGACTGAGTTTCCTCCATTTGTCCTGTCCGACAGCGATGGCACGCCTGATAAACTCCCCCATTGTTGGCACCCGCTCATTTGTAACATTGATTTGTCCAGTTTCATTGTTTAGCCGCTGCTTCGATCTTTTCCAATCTTTCTTCTATCGGGCGACCGACCATCGAGCGGAGGAAAATTACGGCAATTTTCCCAATGGGGAACTTATCGCAATAAACTTTGAATGGTGTCCGATCTGATTGGTCCCCGACACTTCACTACATCATCATATGGGAAACATCCATGTACTGGACCGAAAGTTGGCTGAAGTAGTTGATATGGCGCTTCCATCACAAACGTCTTATCGCATTAAACCAGATTGCCTTCAATCTGGAGGCTTATCGCTGGTGGGTGTCATACTGAGCGACTCCAGCTCTGTGACGTGGAGTTATTACGGTCAACACAATACCGATACAACACCAACATAACATCAAATGGACACAATTACAACACCAATACAACAACAATACAACATCAATATAACATCAATACAACATCCTATTGCCGTGTGTAGACATTGCTAGAAGCAGGCAGAATTGTTTTTACCTACCATTTGGAGGATTTCAAATTCTCACGTTCCTCGTAGACACCGTGTGTGCACACGAAGAATCAAGAATCAGAGACGTTGTTATATATTTACAGGAATTTTCTTACCCATTTGAAAACGTCAGCGACGGTATTCTGAAAAATGATTTTTGGGAGAGGAACGAAGTGAGGGAACTATGGATATTGGGGCGAATCTCTCAGCACCTCTTGCTCTGCGGGAATATACCCAGCACCTCTTGCTCTGCGGGAATATACCCAGCACCTCTTGCTCTGCGGGAATATACCCAGCACCTCTTGCTCTGCGGGAATATACCCAGCACCTCTTGCTCTGCGGGAATATACCCAGCACCTCTTGCTCTGCGGGAATATACCGGTTGGAAAACCAAATTCTGAGCGTCCACGCGCAAGTTGAACAAATATTTTTAATTTCCCCTGGCTCGAAATATAATCCAATAAAAGAACCGATCTATTTTAGATATCTCTTCAGAATCCTTCAATATTTTAACCTGGTCTTTGTTCGATCATATGTGAAAATAAATATTATTATAATAAAGCAAAGTATAAAATAAAAATATAAACAGTAGCGTTTCTTTATTTTTTAAAAGTGAAAGCTTTCGGATCTTTATAATCCTTCCACAGGCATAGCTAAATATAGATGGATTTTTTTATAAAGCATAATATGGACGTCAGCTGATTACTTCAGCCAGACCTATTTCACGGTGTCAAAGGATATCAGGGTAGGAGAATGTCCTTCCAAGTTAAGTCGAATAAGGCGCTAACCTACAAGACGTTATAAGTTTTGCCAATGATTCACTTCTCTATTTGTATATCTTCTCGGTATATTTCACATTATCAGGAACACCGCCAGAGAGAAACTCAGTTCATAAACTTCAGCTTTCTTCCCACACCCGCCTCAAACCTGCCAGAACAGAAGTCAATGACTTAGAACAAAAGGATATCGGCTCTCTGTAGACCAAACTTGTCCATCCACCAGGACTTAACACTAGAGGATCGCCATTCTGCACATTGATCGCTGCCTCGTTAGAGAACAAATATAAAATATAATAAATAGAATACATTTTTGTGCAAAGCTCCAGTCTCTGTCTTGGCATTATGTGATGCAATAAGATCAAATCAGCGCTTCTTGAAGAAAGGGCTTTATGGTAACCAAGCGTCATTTCACAGATGGACATCCGAAATATTTGTTATAAGTTTTGGACTCATTCTCTCTCTCTCCAAATTCTCTGTGCAGATATTTTGCTTGTTTTTTACAAACAGTATTGTCCGTAACGTGAAAAATACTTTGAGAGGCAACTGGCAACTGGGAAAACGTGATAGATAGGCCTGCTACTCTTTTGGAAAAGAACAAACACCGGCTCGGCGTGTGGTCGGGAAATGTAATTTGACTAAGGACTCAGCCCACACAAAGTAATTCACCATTCTTTGACAAAGAGATTCTGAATCCCCAAATGATGATGTAATTCTTTAGAAATAATGAGTCACATAAATATTTGGCAGGAATTCCCTAGCAGAGGGTTGAGTCTAATATTTCAGGGGGAAACTCCATAAAGCTAACATTTCCCGACGGTTAAATAGAAATGTGGGCATGGAGAAATATAATTCACAATGATAACAATTGACGAGAAGAAGGATAGTGCTGCGGTATGTAGCGGAGGACGGGGAAGATAGAGGTGAAAAGAACGGACGAGCTGAGTTCAAGGAGGAAGTCCCGCCAGAAATTTCCTCCAAATGAAATCTCTTATTTCCTCGTCGTTGCATAAAGACCAACATGAGGAAGTTTACAAAGTAGATGTTTCATAAAATGACGTTATTTAGAGGATGTCATCTTGGCGCCAATATGGCGGCCATGACAGTAGGAAGGTCGAGAAGTGATTGGCTGAAATTTATTGAGTCGCTCTTGAATTATTTCGTTAGACTTTAGAATTATCTGTGTGTCAACCATTAATTATTTCGTTAGTCTTTAGAATTATCTGTGTGTCAACCATTAATTATTTCGAAAATAATTTAGTTTTGGGCAAGATTCCTCCTCGTGTTTTATAAAAATTGCGAAGAAGTTTCGATAATTTTTTACAACAGATCCCAATTGCTAAAATAATTTCCGTACATCTTATAGGTCTAGTCTTCTTATTGGGGTCCAGCAGAATTACCTGTACACTCAATTAAGTCTCAGGACTATCTCATGTTGCACAGAGGAAGGATTACCCATACACTCAATAAGTTCCTAGGACTCCCCCATGTTGTACAGAGGAAGGATTACCCATACACTCAGTAAGTCCCTAGGACTCCCCCATGTTGTACAGAGGAAGGATTACCCATACACTCAGTAAATCCCTAGGACTCCCCCATGTTGTACAGAGGAAGGATTACCCATACACTCAATAAGTTCCTAGGACTCCCCCATGTTGTACAGAGGAAGGATTGCCCATACACTCAGTAAGTCCCCTGGACTCCCCCATGTTGTACAGAGGAAGGATTACCCATACACTCAGTAAGTCCCTAGGACTCCCCCATGTTGTACAGAGGAAGGATTACCCATACACTCAGTAAGTCCCTAGGACTCCTCCATGTTGTACAGAGGAAGGATTACCCATACACTCAGTAAGTCCCTAGGACTCCCCCATGTTGTACAGAGGAAGGATTACCCATACACTCAATAAGTTCCTAGGACTCCCCCATGTTGTACAGAGGAAGGATTGCCCATACACTCAGTAAGTCCCCTGGACTCCCCCATGTTGTACAGAGGAAGGATTACCCATACACTCAATAAGTTCCTAGGACTCCTCCATGTTGTACAGAGGAAGGATTACCCATACACTCAGTAAGTCCCTAGGACTCCTCCATGTTGTACAGAAGAAGGATTACCCATACACTCAGTAAGTCCCTAGGACTCCTCCATGTTGTACAGAAGAAGGATTACCCATACACTCAGTAAGTCCCTAGGACTCCTCCATGTTGTACAGAGGAAGGATTACCCATACACTCAGTAAGTCCCCTGGACTCCCCCATGTTGTACAGAGGAAGGATTGCCCATACACTCAGTAAGTCCCTAGGACTCCCCCATGTTGTACAGAGGAAGGATTACCCATACACTCAGTAAGTCCCTAGGACTCCCCCATGTTGTACAGAGGAAGGATTGCCCATACACTCAGTAAGTCCCCTGGACTCCCCCATGTTGTACAGAGGAAGGATTGCCCATACACTCAGTAAGTCCCTAGGACTCCCCCATGTTGTACAGAGGAAGGATTACCCATACACTCAGTAAGTCCCTAGGACTCCCCCATGTTGCACAGAGGAAGGATTACCCATACACTCAGTAAGTCCCTAGGACTCCCCCATGTTGCACAGAGGAAGGATTACCCATACACTCAGTAAGTCCCTAGGACTCCCCCATGTTGCACAGAGGAAGGATTACCCATACACTCAGTAAGTCCCTAGGACTCCCCCATGTTGCACAGAGGAAGGATTACCCATACACTCAGTAAGTCCCTAGGACTCCCCCATGTTGCACAGAGGAAGGATTACCCATACACTCAGTAAGTCCCCTGGACTCCCCCATGTTGTACAGAGGAAGGATTACCCATACACTCAGTAAGTCCCTAGGACTCCTCCATGTTGTACAGAGGAAGGATTACCCATACACTCAGTAAGTCCCTAGGACTCCTCCATGTTGTACAGAGGAAGGATTACCCATACACTCAGTAAGTCCCCTGGACTCCCCCATGTTGTACAGAGGAAGGATTACCCATGCACTCAGTAAGTCCCTGGACTCCCCCATGTTGTACAGAGGAAGGATTACCCATACACTCAGTAAGTCCCTAGGACTCCCCCATGTTGTACAGAGGAAGGATTACCCATGCACTCAGTAAGTTCCCTGGACTCCCCCATGTTGTACAGAGGAAGGATTACCCATACACTCAGTAAGTCCCCTGGACTCCCCCATGTTGTACAGAGGAAGGATTACCCATACACTCAGTAAGTCCCTGGACTCCCCCATGTTGTACAGAGGAAGGATTACCCATACACTCAGTAAGTCCCTAGGACTCCCCATGTTGTACAGAGGAAGGATTACCCATACACTCAGTAAGTCCCCTGGACTCCCCCATGTTGTACAGAGGAAGGATTACCCATACACTCAGTAAGTCCCCTGGACTCCCCATGTTGTACAGAGGAAGGATTACCCATGCACTCAGTAAGTTCCCTGGACTCCCCATGTTGTACAGAGGAAGGATTACCCATACACTCAGTAAGTCCCTAGGACTCCCCCATGTTGTACAGAGGAAGGATTACCCATGCACTCAGTAAGTCCCCTGGACTCCCCCATGTTGTACAGAGGAAGGATTACCCATACACTCAGTAAGTCCCCTGGACTCCTCCATGTTGTACAGAGGAAGGATTGCCCATACACTCAGTAAGTCCCTGGACTCCCCCATGTTGTACAGAGGAAGGATTTCCCATACACTCAGTAAGTCCCTAGGACTCCCCCATGTTGCACAGAGGAAGGATTACCCATACACTCAGTAAGTCCCCTGGACTCCCCCATGTTGTACAGAGGAAGGATTACCCATACACTCAGTAAGTCCCTAGGACTCCCCATGTTGTACAGAGGAAGGATTACCCATACACTCAGTAAGTCCCTGGACTCCCCCATGTTGTACAGAGGAAGGATTACCCATACACCTCAGTAAGTCCCTAGGACTCCTCCCATGTTGTACAGAGGAAGGATTACCCATACACTCAGTAAGTCCCTAGACTTCCCCCATGTTGTACAGAGGAAGGATTACCCAGACACTCCAGTAAGGTCCCTGGACTCCTCCATGTTGTACAGAGGAAGGATTACCCATACACTCAGTAAGTCCCTAGGACTCCCTCCATGTTGTACAGAGGAAGGGATTACCCATGCACTCAGTAAGTCCCTAGGACTCCCCCATGTTGTACAGAGGAAGGATTACCCATACACTCAGTAAGTCCCTAGGACTCCCCCATGTTGTACAGAGGAAGGATTACCCATACACTCAGTAAGTCCCTGGACTCCCTCCATGTTGTACAGAGGAAGGATTACCCATACACTCAGTAAGTCCCTAGGACTCCCCATGTTGTACAGAGGAAGATTTCCCATACACTCAGTAAGTCCCCTAGGACTCCCCCCATGTTTGTACAGAGGAAGGATTACCCATACACTCAGTAAGTCCCTAGGACTCCCCATGTTGTACAGAGGAAGGATTACCCATACACTCAGTAAGTCCCTAGGACTCCCCCATGTTGTACAGAGGAAGGATTACCCATACACTCAGTAAGTCCCTAGGACTCCCCATGTTGTACAGAGGAAGGATTACCCATACACTCAGTAAGTCCCTAGGACTCCCCATGTTGTACAGAGGAAGGATTACCCATACACTCAGTAAGTCCCTAGGACTCCCCCATGTTGTACAGAGGAAGGATTACCCATACACTCAGTAAGTCCCTAGGACTCCCCATGTTGTACAGAGGAAGGATTACCCATACACTCAGTAAGTCCCTAGGACTCCCCATGTTGTACAGAGGAAGGATTACCCATACACTCAGTAAGTCCCTAGGACTCCCCCATGTTGTACAGAGGAAGGATTACCCATACACTCAGTAAGTCCCCTAGGACTCCCCCATGTTGTACAGAGGAAGGATTACCCATACACTCAGTAAGTCCTAGGACTCCCCCATGTTGTACAGAGGAAGGATTACCCATACACTCAGTAAGTCCCTAGGACTCCCCATGTTGTACAGAGGAAGGATTACCCATACACTCAGTAAGTTCCCTGGACTCTCCCATGTTGTACAGAGGAAGGATTACCCATACACTCAGTAAGTCCCTAGGACTCCCCATGTTGTACAGAGGAAGGATTACCCATACACTCAGTAAGTCCCAGGACTCCCCCATGTTGTACAGAGGAAGGATTACCCATACACTCAGTAAGTCCCTAGGACTCCCCCATGTTGTACAGAGGAAGGATTACCCATACACTCAGTAAGTCCCCTGGACTCCCCATGTTGTACAGAGGAAGGATTACCCATACACTCAGTAAGTCCCTAGGACTCCTCCATGTTGTACAGAGGAAGGATTACCCATACACTCAGTAAGTCCCTGGACTCCCCCATGTTGTACAGAGGAAGGATTACCCATACACTCAGTAAGTCCCCTAGGACTCCTCCATGTTGTACAGAGGAAGGATTACCCATTACACTCAGTAAGTCCCCTAGGACTCCCCCATGTTGTACAGAGGAAGGATTACCCATACACTCAGTAAGTCCCTAGACTCCTCCATGTTGTACAGAGGAAGGATTACCCATACACTCAGTAAGTCCCTAGGACTCCCTCCATGTTGTACAGAGGAAGGATTACCCATACATCAGTAAGTCCTAGGACTCCCCCATGTTGTACAGAGGAAGGATTACCCATACACTCAGTAAGTCCCTAGGACTCCCCCATGTTGTACAGAGGAAGGATTTCCCATACACTCAGTAAGTCCCTCTGGACTCCCCCATGTTGTACAGAGGAAGGATTACCCATACACTCAGTAAGTCCCCTGGACTCCCCCATGTTGTACAGAGGAAGGATTACCCCATACACTCAGTAAGTCCCTAGGACTCCTCAATGTTGTACAGAGGAAGGAATTACCCATACACTCAGTAAGTCCCTAGGACTCCTCCATGTTGTACAGAGGAAGGATTACCCATACACTCAGTAACACCATAGGGACTCCTCCATGTTGTACCAGAGGAAGGATTACCCATACACTCAGTAAGTCCACTAGGACTCCTCCATGTTGTACAGAGGAAGATTACCCATACAACTCAGTAACTCCCTAGGACTCCTCCATGTTGTACAAGAGAAGGATTACCCATACACTCAGTAAGTTACCTAGGACTCCCCATGTTGTACAGAGGAAGGATTACCCATACACTCAGTAAGCTCCCTAGGACCTCCTCCATGTTGTACAAAGGAAGGTATTAACCATACACTCAGTAAGTCCCTAGGACTCCTCCCATGTTGTACAGAGGAAGGATTACCCATACACTCAGTAAGTCCCCTAGGGACTCCCTCCATGTTGTACAGAGGAAGGATTACCATTACACTCAGTAAGTCCTAGGACTCCTCCATGTTGTACAGAGGAAGGATTACCCATACTACTCAGTAAGTCCCTAGGACTCCTCCATGTTGTACAGAGGAAGGATTACCCATACACTCAGTAAGTCCCTAGGACTCCCCCATGTTGTACAGAGGAAGGATTACCCATACACTCAGTAAGTCCCCTGGACTCCTCCATGTTTGTACAGAGGAAGGATTACCCATACACTCAGTAAGTCCCTAGGACTCCTCCATGTTGTACAGAGGAAGGATTACCCATACACTCAGTAAGTCCCTAGGACTCCTCATTGTTGTACAGAGGAAGGATTACCCCATACACTCAGTAAGTCCCTAGGACTCCCCCATGTTGTACAGAGGAAGGATTACCCATACACTCAGTAAGTCCCTAGGACTCCCCCATGTTGTACAGAGGAAGGATTACCCATACACTCAGTAAGTCCCTAGGACTCCCTCCATGTTGTACAGAGGGAAGGATTACCCATACACTCAGTAAGTCCCTAGGACTCCCCCATGTTGTACAGAGGAAGGATTACCCATACACTCAGTAAGTCCCTAGGACTCCTCCATGTTGTACAGAGGAAGGATTCCCATACACTCAGTAAGTCCCCTGGACTCCCACTCATGTTGTACAACGCAGGAAGGATTACCCATGCAACTCAGTAAGTCCCTAGGACTCCTCCAAGTTTGTACAGAGGAAGGAATTACCCATACACTCAGTAAGTCCCTAGGACTCCATCCATGTTGTACAGAGGAAGCTTACCCATACACCTCAGTAAGTCACCCTAGGACTCCTCCCATGTTTTACAGAGGAAGATTCCCCATACACTCAGTAAGTCCCTCGGCTCCTCCATGTTGTACAGCGGAAGGATTGTCCCATACAGCTCAGTAAGTCCCTAGGACTCCACCATGTTGTACAGAGGAAGGATTACCATACACTCAGTAAGTCCCCTGGACTCCCCATGTTGTATAGAGGAAGGATTACCATACCTCAGTAGTCCCTAGGACCTCCACCATGTTGTACAGAGGAAGGATTACCATACACTCAGTAAGTCCCTAGGACTCCCCCATGTTGTACAGAGGAAGGATTACCCATACACTCAGTAAGTCCCTAGGACTCCACCCATGTTGCACAGAGGAAGGATTACCCATACACTCAGTAAGTCCCTAGGACTCCCCCATGTTGCACAGAGGAAGGATTACCCATACACTCAGTAAGTCCCCTAGGACTCCCCATGTTTACAGAGGAAGGATTACCCATACACTCAGTAAGTCCCTGGACTCCTCCATGTTGTACAGAGGAAGGATTACCCATACACTCAGTAAGTCCCTAGGACTCCCCATGTTGTACAGAGGAAGGATTGCCCATGCACTCAGTAAGTCCCTGGACTCCCTCCATGTTGTACAGAGGAAGGATTACCCATGCACTCAGTAAGTCCCTAGGACTCCCCCATGTTGTACAGAGGAAGGATTACCCTGCACTCAGTAAGTCCCTGGACTCCCCCATGTTGTACAGAGGAAGGATTACCCATACACTCAGTAAGTCCTAGGACTCCCCCATGTTGTACAGAGGAAGGATTACCCATGCACTCAGTAAGTTCCCTGGACTCCCCCATGTTGTACAGAGGAAGGATTACCCATACACTCAGTAAGTCCCTAGGACTCCTCCCATGTTGTACAGAGGAAGGATTACCAAACACTCAAGTAAGTCCCTGGACTCCCCCCATGTTGTACAGAAGGAAGGATTACCCATACACTCAGTAAGTCCCTTGGACTCCCCCATGTATGTACAGAGGAAGGATTACCCATACACTCAGTAAGTCCCTAGGAACTCCCCCATGTTGTACAGAGGAAGGATTACCCATACACTCAGTAAGTCCCTAGGACTCCCCCATGTTGTACAGAGGAAGGATTACCCATACACTCAGTAAGTCCCTAGGACTCCTCCATGTTGTACAGAGGAAGGATTACCCATACACTCAGTAAGTCCCCTGGACTCCCCCATGTTGTACAGAGGAAGGATTACCCATACACTCAGTAAGTCCCTAGGACTCCCCCATGTTGTACAGAGGAAGGATTACCCATACACTCAGTAAGTCCCTAGGACTCCCCCATGTTGTACAGAGGAAGGATTACCCATACACTCAGTAAGTCCCTAGGACTCCTCCCATGTTGTACAGGAGGAAGGATTACCCATACACTCAGTTAAGTCCCTGGACTCCTCCATGGTTGTACAGAGGAAGGATTACCCATACACTCAGTAAGTCCCCTAGGACTCCCTCCATGTTGTACAGAGGAAGGATTACCCATACACTCAGTAAGTCCCCTAGGACTCCCCTCATGTTTTACAGAGGAAGGATTACCCATACACTCAGTAAGTCCCTAGGACTCCCTCCATGTTGTACAGAGGAAGATTACCCATACACCTCAGTAAGTCCCTAGGACTCCTCCATGTTGTACAGAGGAAGGATTACCCATACACTCAGTAAGTCCCTAGGACTCCTCCATGTTGTACAGAGGAAGGATTACCCATACACTCAGTAAGTCCCTAGGACTCCTCCATGTTGTACAGAGGAAGGATTACCCATACACTCAGTAAGTCCCTAGGACTCCTCCATGTTGTACAGAGGAAGGATTACCCATACACTCAGTAAGTCCCCTAGGACTCCCCCATGTTGTACAGAGGAAGGATTACCCATACACTCAGTAAGTCCCCTAGGACTCCCCATGTTGTACAGAGGAAGGATTACCCATACACTCAGTAAGTCCCTAGGACTCCTCCATGTTGTACAGAGGAAGGATTACCCATACACTCAGTAAGTCCCTGGACTCCTCCATGTTGTACAGAGGAAGGATTACCCATACACTCAGTAAGTCCCTAGGACTCCCCCATGTTGTACAGAGGAAGGATTACCCATACACTCAGTAAGTCCCTAGGACTCCCCCATGTTGTACAGAGGAAGGATTACCCATACACTCAGTAAGTCCCTAGGACTCCCCCATGTTGTACAGAGGAAGGATTACCCATACACTCAGTAAGTCCCTAGGACTCCTCCCATGTTGTACAGAGGAAGGATTACCCATACACTCAGTAAGTCCCTAGGACCTCCCCCATGTTGTACAGAGGAAGGATTACCCATACACTCAGTAAGTCCCTAGGACTCCCCCATGTTGTACAGAGGAAGGATTACCCATACACTCAGTAAGTCCCTGGACTCCCCCATGTTGTACAGAGGAAGGATTACCCATACACTCAGTAAGTCCCTGGACTCCCCCATGTTGTACAGAGGAAGGATTACCCATACACTCAGTAAGTCCCCTAGGACTCCCCCATGTTGTACAGAGGAAGGATTACCCATACACTCAGTAAGTCCCTGGACTCCTCCATGTTGTACAGAGGAAGGATTGCCCATACACTCAGTAAGTCCCTAGGACTCCCCATGTTGTACAGAGAAGGATTACCCATACACTCAGTAAGTCCCTAGGACTCCCACCATGTTGTACAGAGGAAGGATTGCCCATACACTCAGTAAGTCCCTGGACTCCCCCATGTTGTACAGAGGAAGGATTACCCATACACTCAGTAAGTCCCTAGGACTCCTCCATGTTGTACAGAGGAAGGATTGCCCATACACTCAGTAAGTCCCCTGGACTCCCCCATGTTGTTACAGAGGAAGATTACCCATACACTCAGTAAGTCCCTGGACTCCTCCATGTTGTACAGAGGATGGATTACCCATACACTCAGTAAGTCCCCTGGACTCCCCCATGTTGTACAGAGGAAGGATTACCCATACACTCAGTAAGTCCTAGGACTCTCCCCATGTTGCTACAGAGGAAGGATTACCCATACACTCAGTAAGTCCCTAGGACTCCCCCATGTTGCACAGAGGAAGGATTACCCATACACTCAGTAAGTCCCTAGGACTCCTCCCATGTTGCACAGAGGAAGGATACCCATACACTCAGTAAGTCCCTAGGACTCCTCCATGTTGTACAGAAGGAAGGATTACCCATCACTCAGTAAGTCCTTAGGACTCCCCCATGTTGTACAGAGGAAGGATTACCCATACACTCAGTAAGTCCTAGGACTTCCTCCCATGTTGTACAGAGGAAGGATTACCCATACACTCAGTAAGTTCCTTAGGACTCCCCCATGTTGTACAGAGGGAAGGATTACCCATACACTCAGTAAGTCCCTAGGACTCCTCCATGTTGTACAGAGGAAGGATTACCCATTCACTCAGTAAGTCCCTAGGACTCCCCATGTTGTACCAGAGAAGGATTACCCATACACTCAGTAAGTCCCTAGGACTCCCCCATGTTGTACAGAGGAAGGATTACCCATACACTCAGTAAGTCCCTAGGACTCCTCCATGTTGTACAGAGGAAGGATTACCCCATACACTCAGTAGTCCCCTAGGACTCCCCATGTTGTACAGAGGAAGGATTACCCATACACTCAGTAAGGTCCCTAGGACTCCTCCATGTTGTACAGAGGAAGGATTACCCATACACTCAGTAAGTCCCTAGGACTCCCCCATGTTGTACAGAGGAAGGATTACCCATACACTCAGTAAGTCCCCTAGGACTCCCCCATGTTGTACAGAGGAAGGATTACCCATACACTCAGTAAGTCCCCTAGGACTCCTCCATGTTGTACAGAGGAAGGATTACCCATACACTCAGTAAGTCCCTAGGACTCCCCCATGTTGTACAGAGGAAGGATTACCCATACACTCAGTAAGTCCCTAGGACTCCTCCATGTTGTACAGAGGAAGGATTACCCATACACTCAGTAAGTCCCTGGACTCCCCCATGTTGTACAGAGGAAGGATTACCCATACACTCAGTAAGTCCCTTGACTCCCCCATGTTGTACAGAGGAAGGATTACCCATACACTCAGTAAGTCCCTAGGACTCCTCCATGTTGTACAGAGGAAGGATTACCCATACACTCAGTAAGTCCCCTGGACTCCCCCATGTTGTACAGAGGAAGGATTACCCATACACTCAGTAAGTCCCTAGGACTCCTCCATGTTGTACAGAGGAAGGATTACCCATACACTCAGTAAGTCCCTAGGACTCCCCATGTTGTACAGAGGAAGGATTAGCCCATACACTCAGTAAGTCCCTAGGACTCCTCCATGTTGTACAGAGGAAGGATTACCCATACACTCAGTAAGTCCCTTGACTCCCCCATGTTGTACAGAGGAAGGATTACCCATACACTCAGTAAGTCCCTAGGACTCCCCCATGTTGTACAGAGGAAGGATTACCCATACACTCAGTAAGTCCCTAGGACTCCCCCATGTTGTACAGAGGAAGGATTACCCATACACTCAGTAAGTCCCTAGGACTCCTCCATGTTGTACAGAGGAAGGATTACCCATACACTCAGTAAGCCCCTAGGACTCCTCCATGTTGTACAGAGGAAGGATTACCCATACACTCAGTAAGTCCCTAGGACTCCTCCATGTTGTACAGAGGAAGGATTACCCATACACTCAGTAAGTCCCTAGGACTCCTCCATGTTGTACAGAGGAAGGATTACCCATACACTCAGTAAGTCCTAGGACTCCCCCATGTTGTACAGAGGAAGGATTACCCATACACTCAGTAAGTCCCTAGGACTCCTCCATGTTGTACAGAGGAAGGATTACCCATACACTCAGTAAGTCCCTAGGACTCCCCCATGTTGTACAGAGGAAGGATTACCCATACACTCAGTAAGTCCCTAGGACTCCCCCATGTTGTACAGAGGAAGGATTACCCATACACTCAGTAAGTCCCCTGGACTCCCCCATGTTGTACAGAGGAAGGATTACCCATACACTCAGTAAGTCCCTAGGACTCCCCCATGTTGTACAGAGGAAGGATTACCCATACACTCAGTAAGTCCCTAGGACTCCTCCATGTTGTACAGAGGAATGATTACCCATACACTCAGTAAGTCCCTAGGACTCCCCCATGTTGTACAGAGGAAGGATTACCCATACACTCAGTAAGTCCCCTGGACTCCTCCATGTTGTACAGAGGAAGGATTACCCATACACTCAGTAAGTCCCTAGGACTCCCCCATGTTGTACAGAGGAAGGATTACCCATACACTCAGTAAGTCCCTAGGACTCCTCCATGTTGTACAGAGGAAGGATTACCCATACACTCAGTAAGTCCCTTGAACTCCCCCATGTTGTACAGAGGAAGGATTACCCATACACTCAGTAAGTCCCTAGGACTCCCCCATGTTGTACAGAGGAAGGATTGCCCATACACTCAGTAAGTCCCCTGGACTCCCCCATGTTGTACAGAGGAAGGATTGCCCATACACTCAGTAAGTCCCTGGACTCCCCCATGTTGTACAGAGGAAGGATTGCCCATACACTCAGTAAGTCCCCTGGACTCCCCCATGTTGTACAGAGGAAGGATTACCCATACACTCAGTAAGTCCCCTGGACTCCCCCATGTTGTACAGAGGAAGGATTGCCCATACACTCAGTAAGTCCCCTGGACTCCCCCATGTTGTACAGAGGAAGGATTACCCATACACTCAGTAAGTCCCTAGGACTCCCCCATGTTGTACAGAGGAAGGATTACCCATACACTCAGTAAGTCCCCTGGACTCCCCCCATGTTGTACAGAGGAAGGATTGCCCATACACTCAGTAAGTCCCTAGGACTCCCCCATGTTGTACAGAGGAAGGATTACCCATACACTCAGTAAGTCCCTAGGACTCCCCCATGTTGTACAGAGGAAGGATTACCCATACACTCAGTAAGTCCCTAGGACTCCCCCATGTTGTACAGAGGAAGGATTACCCATACACTCAGTAAGTCCCCTGGACTCCTCCATGTTGTACAGAGGAAGGATTACCCATACACTCAGTAAGTCCCCTGGACTCCCCCATGTTGTACAGAGGAAGGATTACCCATACACTCAGTAAGTCCCTAGGACTCCCCCATGTTGTACAGAGGAAGGATTACCCATACACTCAGTAAGTCCCCTGGACTCCCCCATGTTGTACAGAGGAAGGATTACCCATACACTCAGTAAGTCCCCTGGACTCCTCCATGTTGTACAGAGGAAGGATTACCCATACACTCAGTAAGTCCCCTGGACTCCCCCATGTTGTACAGAGGAAGGATTACCCATACACTCAGTAAGTCCCCTGGACTCCCCCATGTTGTACAGAGGAAGGATTACCCATACACTCAGTAAGTCCCTAGGACTCCTCCATGTTGTACAGAGGAAGGATTACCCATGCACTCAGTAAGTCCCTAGGACTCCTCCATGTTGTACAGAGGAAGGATTACCCATGCACTCAGTAAGTCCCTAGGACTCCCCCATATTGTACAGAGGAAGGATTACCCATACACTCAGTAAGTCCCTAGGACTCCCCCATGTTGTACAGAGGAAGGATTACCCATATACTCAGTAAGTCCCTAGGACTCCTCCATGTTGTACAGAGGAAGGATTACCCATACACTCAGTAAGTCCCTAGGACTCCCCCATGTTGTACAGAGGAAGGATTACCCATACACTCAGTAAGTCCCTAGGACTCCTCCATGTTGTACAGAGGAAGGATTACCCATGCACTCAGTAAGTCCCTAGGACTCCTCCATGTTGTACAGAGGAAGGATTACCCATGCACTCAGTAAGTCCCTAGGACTCCCCCAAGTTGTACAGAGGAAGGATTACCCATACACTCAATAAGTCCCTAGGACTCCTCCATGTTGTACAGAGGAAGGATTACCCATACACTCAGTAAGTCCCCTGGACTCCCCCATGTTGTACAGAGGAAGGATTACCCATACACTCAGTAAGTCCCTAGGACTCCTCCATGTTGTACAGAGGAAGGATTGCCCATACACTCAGTAAGTCCCTAGGACTCCCCCATGTTGTACAGAGGAAGGATTACCCATACACTCAGTAAGTCCCCTGGACTCCCCCATGTTGTACAGAGGAAGGATTACCCATACACTCAGTAAGTCCCTAGGACTCCCCCATGTTGTACAGAGGAAGGATTACCCATACACTCAGTAAGTCCCTAGGACTCCCCCATGTTGTACAGAGGAAGGATTACCCATATACTCAGTAAGTCCCTAGGACTCCTCCATGTTGTACAGAGGAAGGATTACCCATACACTCAGTAAGTCCCTAGGACTCCCCCATGTTGTACAGAGGAAGGATTACCCATACACTCAGTAAGTCCCTAGGACTCCTCCATGTTGTACAGAGGAAGGATTACCCATACTCTCAGTAAGTCCCTAGGACTCCACCATGTTGTACAGAGGAAGGATTACCCATGCACTCAGTAAGTCCCTAGGACTCCCCCAAGTTGTACAGAGGAAGGATTACCCATACACTCAATAAGTCCCTAGGACTCCTCCATGTTGTACAGAGGAAGGATTACCCATACACTCAGTAAGTCCCTAGGACTCCTCCATGTTGTACAGAGGAAGGATTGCCCATACACTCAGTAAGTCCCTAGGACTCCCCCATGTTGTACAGAGGAAGGATTACCCATACACTCAGTAAGTCCCCTGGACTCCCCCATGTTGTACAGAGGAAGGATTACCCATACACTCAGTAAGTCCCTAGGACTCCTCCATGTTGTACAGAGGAAGGATTACCCATACACTCAGTAAGTCCCCTGGACTCCCCCATGTTGTACAGAGGAAGGATTACCCATACACTCAGTAAGTCCCTAGGACTCCCCCATGTTGTACAGAGGAAGGATTACCCATACACTCAGTAAGTCCCTAGGACTCCTCCATGTTGTACAGAGGTAGAATTGCCCGTCAATCAGTAAATACCCCCCCCCCTCCCCATGTTGTACAGAGGAAGGATTACCCATACACTCAGTAAGTCCTTAGGACTCCCCCATGTTGTACAGAGGAAGGATTACCCATACACTCAGTAAGTCCCTAGGACTCCCTCATGTTGTACAGAGGTAGAATTGCCCGTCAATCAGTAAATACCCCCCCCCTCCCCATGTTGTACAGAGGTTAATGCGTGGTGACATCGCAGGATGCCACGATGGGCCTGACTTGCTCCTCCCTGTGCTCCCGAGCCGCGATC
>CP092875.1:87971384-88034269 GCA_030710605.1 Cordylochernes scorpioides | reverse complement strand
CGCGTTATTGCTTTGTGTTAACAACTTCATATATTTCAAGGTTTTCTTCGTTTAAAACTTACCTACTATGACATTATAAAATAAAGGAGTTCCACTATATATCTTTGATACTGTGTTGTATTTTCAAAACTTTTAATCAAAAATAATAAATATATATGTAGTATATTTTGAGCTAGTTAGATCACAACCTTCTTATAATATTTATAATAACCCCATACCTATATAAAATTGTGTATCGAACTTGTAACAAAATGACAAATAAAATAAAGAGGTAAAGGTAGACCAGACGACGACCAAGACCAGACGAACAGGTGTTTATGATAATGAGTTCAATTACCCCGTCAACAGGTGGCCAGACGTAATAAACAACCCGGCGCCTGACAGGTGGCGTGATTTTATGGGAGCCAATCAGAACTCGCCGCCATCTGCGAGCGTCTCATATAAAAGCCCCCCAAGATTGGGACAAAGTAGTTGTTCAGTTAGTTGTTTTCAGAGCGACGACGCTATACGGTCGGTGGGATCTCTCACCCCCCCCTTCTATCCGCGATGTAGGCTTTGGGCATCCGTGACACCCGTGGTTCGACTACCTTCGTCCGTGGTCTACCTCTTCCTCTTGGAGTTACCATCTAGACCTGCCTCTGTCTCTTGCTGTCCCAGTGCGGGAATCCCATCACGCACCCACTACCACGACTGCCCAGCACATTCCACATTGGGTTTACTACAGAACCCGTTAAAGTCGACAGGATAACTGAGGACTGAGATAAGAGGATGCCAGCGGGCGACGCTGGCATGGGACGCCGGGAATTCTGCGAGCTGGCCAGCCGGCCTGCGCGCGCACCGGGGGCTGCGCGCGCACTTTTCGAACACCGCCTGATGTCAGCCGGCTGTTTTCCGCGCGTCGCTTCAACCTACGGCGGTTCCTTCTATTATATAATACTCTAGGCGCTGGTGGAGTAAAAACTGTACTTCATCTGCCTCTTATAATTGTATGTAATTTTTGGACACTTATTAAAATATAAATTATTAATTTATAGTTCTCACTGCAGCTCGAACCTTTACCCTAACGCGGTATGAAGCCGTGAATGCTCTCGAGGCCTACCTACGCAAGAAGCGAAACCCCCTCCTTGATCGGCAAGATTTTCAGCGTAGGGACCAACAAACCGGAGAATCGGTGGATCGCTACTTCGCAGCCCTTAAAGCTCTTGATGACTCGTGTGCATATGAGCTGGATTTTAAGTGCAGCACATGCGGCGACCCGTGTATTACAACATGCACAAAAGAGCTTGTGGGAAAACGTTTGCCCTTGCTGGTTATCAACAGCAACTCCGTATCCGTGACAGGTTAATATGTGGCCTGTTTGATAAAGACCTCCAACGAAAAGTACTGGCGGAGCAGTACAATTCCGACCTCTCCCTGGACCGAGTCCTCTCAATTTGCATCGCACATGAGAGTGCTACCGCCGTGGGCGCGACTCTTTCACCCTCCCCAACCACCTCCCCCGAAGCCTTCATTGCAACCAGACGTGCACCATCAACCTACAAGCATCAACAAGCCAGCTCGTCTGAAACCTCACCTAAGGCCAACCGTTTCTTTCAGAAACCCTATGATCCTAATGACCCCTGCTCCGGATGTGGGGCGAACCCAAGACACCGCCGTGACCAGTGCCCAGCAAAAGACATAGAGTGTAACAAATGCGGCATCACCGGGCATTACGGAAGGGTTTGCCGACAACTGAAACGAAAACCCACAACCAAACCTAATATCCCGCCACCCGCAACCAGAAACAATCAGTCCCAACCAGGACCCTCAAACACAGTTGTTGCAGCTGGAGTACGCAATGAACTCATAACCATTACGACCAATATCAACCATAAGTTACACCAAATCCGTTGGCTGGCGGACCCGGGGTCAGATCTGGATCTAATCCCAGAATCAGAATTCCTGTTACGGGATGAGCAGACCCGATCAGCACTAAACCCGAAGAACGTCCCTTGCGTAGGAGCCAACGGCATCAGCTTAAGTCCTTGTGGATCGTTCGTCGCGGCACTGCATCTCAACGGGAAAACATACAGTACTACCGTTGGAGTCTGCAAGCACCTGAACGCCCCTCTCTTGAGCAAGAGCGGATGCAAAGCCTTAGGACTTCTGCCGGATAACTGGCCCCATTCAATGATCGTCAATGCCATAACCAACGGACAAGTTCTAACGTTCCCGCCGACCCCGGTGAGAGCCAATGAGATCGATAAGCAGTCTATCCTTACCCATTATGCACACAGTGTTAAAACCCATGCAAGGACCCCCCCATGTATATCGAACTAGTTAAAGATGCCGTTCCTTGCAAACGCTACCGGGCATACAACGTTCCCTTTCACTGGAGAGACCCCGTCAAAACTCAACTCGATACCATGTTGGCGAAAGGGATAATCGAACAGGTACCCGTCGGCGAAGCCATCGATTGGTGCCATCCTATGGTAGTCGTCCCGAAAAAAGGCTCATCACAAGTCACTATACCAAATGATCTCGCCGGTGCCATCATTGGGAAAGGAGGTCAACGCATCAGGAAGATCCGGCGCGAGTCTGGTGCGGGGATCACCATAGATGAGTCTCAACCTGGTAGCAACGAACGGGTCATCACCATCTCTGGCACGCCCCAGCAGATCCAGATGGCCCAGTACCTCTTGCAGCAAAATGTAAGAGAACATTCCTTCCGGAAGCGATACAATCGCAACGCCAAGCCACTCTCACATTTGGAAGTGGGAGCAATAGTCCTTGTCCAGGATCACCGCACAAAACATTGGACCCTCCTTGCTGAGGTTCTCAAACAACTTCCACGCGGTCGCAGCTACCTCATCTGGACCGACGCCGGACGCCTTCTTCGCCGTAATCGCAGATTCTTACGACCTTTCGTGCCTCCACTGTACACCACCCCACCCAACTCAGCTCAACATCAGCAGACCTTATCCCCTCGAACCCGAGAACCGAACCCGCGTTATAGCAACTACGTTGGATCGGTCCCAAGTCCCAATCTCCAGGGGGGGCATGAGATAAGAGGATGCCAGCGGGCGACGCTGGCATGGGACGCCGGGAATTCTGCGAGCTGGCCAGCCGGCCTGCGCGCGCACCGGGGGCTGCGCGCGCACTTTTCGAACACCGCCTGATGTCAGCCGGCTGTTTACCGCGCGTCGCTTCAACCTGCGGCGGTTCCTTCTATTATATAATACTCTAGGCGCTGGTGGAGTAAAAACTGTACTCCATCTGCCTCTTATAATTGTATGTAATTTTTGGACACTTATTAAAATATAAATTATTAATTTATAGTTCTCACTGCAGCTCGAACCTTTACCCTAACGCGGTAGAACAAGGACAGCAGCATGCAGAGGATGACGGAGGTCAGAGACGAATACGTCGCGGATGCCCTCACCAACATGCAGCCCCACTACGAAGACCTACTACCTCATATGTAAATTTAGTTTTCCTCGATTCGAAATATGATTGAATAGTCCTTATTAAACTTTCCGGCAAATTATCTTCATCTATTATTTTTAAAATCGCAGGTCACCATGCATTATCAAAGGCTCCCGCATGTATATTGTGACCAGAGCTGTCAGTTCTTCGGTTTTGTGTTCCATTATTATATCGGTTATTAAACACTGTAATAGTAGATTTTGAATTGATGAATCCATGCTTTTTGGGACTTAATAAATTATTTTGCATATAATATTCATAAATTTTCTTTTTAATAACTTTTTCGTAGATCTTAAATCTTTAAATTATCTTCATCTATTATTTTTAAAATCGCAGGTCACCATGCATTATCAAAGGTTCCCGCAATATATATATTGTGACCAGAGCTGTCAGTTCTTTGGTTTTGTGTTCCATTATTATATCGGTTATTAAAGGCTGTAATAGTAGATTTTGAATTGATGAATCCATGCTTTTTGGTACTTAATAAATTATTTTGCATATAATATTCATAAATTTTATTTTTAATAACTTTTTCGTAGATCTTAGACAGATTAGATGTTAACGAAATAGGTCGATAGCTTTTTATTGATTCGACGTTAGATTTGTTTGGTTTCATTAGAATTTTTAAAACTGTCGTTTTCCATTCCCTTGGAAAATATTCCATCTGAATACATTTATTTAATAACGAATGTAGCACCGGAAGTAACAGAGTCTTTCCGTATTTTATCATGTTATTACTAATATTATCTTGACCTGGTGACCTTTTAACATTGCTATTGTCAATTAGATATTCTATTTCTTCGGTATCAATATGGATAGTGCTTGAATTCCTTAGAAAAGGTTCGTAACTTCTAACCAAATCTTGTTGATGGTTGTCTTGATCAATTCTGTCATCTGCAATCAATACATTTATTAGGTCTGTAATGCGTTTTTCTGATTCTTGATTGTTGTCTATTATGGGAAGTCCTTTTTGCTTGTTTAAGGATTTGAGCTTTTTGAAAATTTTATATGCGTTACCAAAAGGATCATTTGATTCATTTTCTTCGATGAAAATTTTCAAACTATTTCTCTTTGCCTCCTTTATCATATTATTAAATTTGTTTCTGACTTGTTTAAATCTTGTTGCATAGATAGTCTTACTGTGATAAAATAAATTTTTACATAATGAAAAGGTGTTTTCATTTGTTCAAGTTCTTTATTCCACCATTTTATACCTGTATCGTATGTGTAGTTTGATTTTACTTTTAATGACATGTAAGCTGCTTCTATAATGTTATCTGTGAGTTTGTTTACAACTTTATCAATATCCATGCAATTTTCCAACATATCTCTGCCTCGTTCTTTAATTTGATAAATTATTGATACTAGAGGTTTTTGGAAAAATTTGTCCAGTTGGTGTTAAAAATAGATAATTTATAATTGTATGCTTTATAGATTTTCCCCTATTATTATTATGTATATATATTTTTATTTTATTTTTGTTGCCTCTTTCTCTTAATGGGTGGAAAGGAATAAAGAATGGAAGGAGCAAAATTTGTAAACAAACAAGACATCGCCCCCCCATCCCATGCGCGAGCACCTATGCGCGGTGACGGGGAGAAAAAAGAAGAAAAGGACAACCGGCAGCGCTGGTGTATAGGCTCGGGGAAATATGAGCTCCCGGGAAATATGAGCTCCCGCCAAATATGAGCTCCCGCCTCAGAAGGAATGAGTAACCACGTGTGAATGAAACAAAGAAGATAACGAGAAGAGAGTCGTTATAGAATTGCGCACCAATTAAGTGGGTTGCGATATAGTTTCCTGTTAAGGAACAGAAGAATTAATCTGGAAATTATCTCAAGTGTGAAGAATTATTTCAAGTGAACTCTTGATCAAATTTATCGACAGATTTGAAAACAAGATTTGTTTTTTTTTTTACAAAACGGAAGCTTAGATAAGTATTTGCAAACTTTGTTTGAAAAAGATTTTGCCTTTCCAACCCTAGTTATTTGCTCTCTACATTATTTGTTTGTATGTATATTTAACTTGTATCACTTGTTTTGTTTATTCTAATTTTAAATATATCTAACCTTTTGGCCAATTTGATTATCACCCTTTTTATCTGTTTATTTATTTTTATTGCCCAGTCATTGTTGATAAGCAAAATAAAATATATCTTTAGGCCATTTTTGTTAAATTGCATTTCTACAACTTGTGCAAACACAACTGGTGAATCTCTATTTTCAATCTGGGTAAGATTGACCTTCCCCATATTATTTTTTTTTTCAAATTCAACATTTTTGGTGAGCCGGACGTGATTTCACCTTGTGGTGTTTATACAATTTGTGGAGATGGATAAGCTTAAAAGAGAAAGAACTCCCTTAAGGAATACTATAACTCGTACCACAAATGAAATAAAATCAGGTCTAAGTCTAAAGGAAGTGGATATAATTTTAATAAGGGCCAAATTTGAAAGGTTAACCATTCTTAATGATAGACTGATATTGATTGATGATAAAATAAAAGAGATCTTATTGGATGATCCGAGGTCCACAGAAGCTCAAATCAATGATGAGATGGAACTATGTGAGACTTATAGCCTACAAGTAGGAATTGTCGCACAGAAGGTGAAAGAATAGGGGTCTAAATTGGCAGCACCTTGTGATGATAAAATGTCACAATCTAGCACTTCAGATGTTAAAAGACAAATTAAACTTCCAAAATTTGAACTAAAAAAGTATACAGGTGAGCTAGAGGAATGGCTATCATGGTGGAGTCATTTTGAAAAAATACATTTAGATGAGTCACTGTCTGATGTTGATAAATTTGAATACTTAATACAATCCATGGTTGTTGGGTCAAAGGCCCACAGACTTGTGACTAGCTTCCCTCTTACCCAAAAAAATTACAACAAAGTCATTGGAGATTTAAAAGATAGGTTTGGAGACAGAGATATGCTGACTGAGTTGTATGTGCGCAAGCTTTTAAAGTTAGTCATTGCCAGTGCCAGGTCTGAAAAAAGAACCTTGGCTCAACTTTATGATGATTTGGTTGCACATCTCCATTCTTTGGGATCTCTGGGAGTGGATACTAAGTCTGGGGGTGGTGCTTTCTTGTACCCGTTGGTGGAGTCAAGTTTGCCACTTGAACTTATCAAAATATGGCAACGTTCCCGTACACCTTTCAAAGAAAGAGATTACTCCGAGATTGAAGAGGGAATTGAACATAGTGGGGCTAAAGCTTTTGATAAATTAGAGGGTCTGATAGAATTTTTAAAGCAGGAAGTTAAAAATGCAGAACGCATTTCCTTTGTTGCTGAAGGATTTGAACCTTCCCTTCCTCTAAAACAGGGAAAGAGAGAAAATAATCCCCCTAAGATCCACACAGCGTCTGCATTATTTGTTGGAAAGACCAACTTACCGTGTTTATTTTGTGAAAAAGATAACCATCTTAGCCAAAACTGTTTTAAGGCAGCCAAGATGTTGGAATCAGACAGATTAAAGAGGGTACAGGATGCAAAAGTTTGCTTTAAATGCTTGAGAAAGAATAATTTAAAGAAGGATTGTCGGTCTTTTGTAAGATGCAAGCGTTGCCAAGGACCTCATTTTGAGATAATGTGCAGAGGAACCTCACATAGTCAGGAAAATTTAAATTGGAGGTCAGATAACAGATCTCACAATAGTTCAGCAGAGCAGAATGAGGGGAACAATGAGCCTGTAACAGCAATGGCGAATCAAGTATGCACAAATAATATCTCTTTAATGACTCTCATTGTAAAAATTAAAGGGCCGAAACATTCCAAAATGGTAAGAGTGCTTTTAGACTCTGGTAGTCAAAAATCTTACATCAGAAGGTCTCTAGCTAAGGAGTTAGACTTACCCAAGGTGGGAGAAGTCAAATTGAATAAATTTTTGTTTGGAGGGCAAACCACAGGAGAAAAGGCTCATCCAATATTTTATTTCCAGTTGGACAATGTTGATGAGGGAAAGGCTTTCAAAATGGAAGCGTTAGAGGAAACAATAATTTGTGGCAATATTTCACCCGTTGAAACAGGACCCAGGCAATGGGAATTGGATAAGAAAGGAATCACTTTGACTAAGGTAGACAATAATAAAACCGAAATAGACATCCTAATCGGTGGAGACTATTATGGGCAGCTTCTCACAGGAAAAATTGAACAGCTGGCAGGAGGATTGACCGCAATTCAAACAGTTCTTGGTTGGACTTTAATAGGTAATACCTCATCAGAGAGACCAGAGACAAGTGCTCAAATGGTTATCACCTTACTTACAACCCAACAGAGAGTAGCTTCCTTATGGGAATTAGAAACAATAGGGATACGAGATCCTACAGAAGTCATCTCTGTGAAAGAGAAAAATGTTCTCATGCAAGAAAAGTTTCGTGAGAAAATCTGTCGAGACCATGATGGACGTTATCTTGTATCTCTTCCATGGAAGGAAGGAATTGGGACGATACCTAATAACTTGGAAATAGCCAAAAGGCGCTTGGAGGCTATGACTCAAAAGTTGACACAAAAGGGTCAGTTTGTTCCTTATGATGAAGTCTTCCGATCCTGGTTCAGGGAAAACCTTATTGAAGAAGTTGACAGGGAAGACATCAGACCTACTGGACATTATCTACCACATCGCCCAATATATAAGGTTCAGAGTCAGACTACTCCTATTCGACCCGTTTACGATGCATCATGTAAAGCAAGTAAGAGAAGTTTGTCTCTAAATGAATGTTTAGAAACTGGACCTAATCTGATTGAACTTTTACCTGAAATCCTGATAAGATTTAGGGAAAAGAAAATAGGAGCCATCGCTGACATCCGCAAAGCTTTTCAGACCATAAGTATAGATGAAAAGGAAAGAGATTATTTGCGATTTTTATGGTGGGATGAACAAGATCCTTCCAAGATACGGACATTGAGACACACCCGAGTGGTCTTCGGTTTAACCTACAGTCCTTTCATCTTGGCCGCAGTGTTGAAATATCATTTGGAGTCCATTGTGGATGATCGCAAACCTGTTGCAGATGTTCTGAAACGTTCATTCTATGTAGATAACTTGGTGTTCTCAGTTGATGAACCTGATGAATTGGAACGTATCAGAGAGGTCGCTAACGATATAATGGATGAGGCCAAAATTACTTTAAGAGAATGGGAATATGGAGGTAGTAAAATATTAGAAAATAAAGAGGATTCCAGGGTGTTAGGACTATATTGGAACAAAGAAAGAGATACCTTGAGGTGCCACATCCCCACAAGACACCACTAAATACGGTGAAGTAACCAAAAGAACATTATTGTCCAATCTTCAAAAGTTTTTTGATCCTTTAGGATTTTACCAACCAATTTTTCTCATTCCCAAACTCTTGATGCAAAGAGCTTGGCTATTGAAACTGGGATGGGATCAACCCCTTCCTACGGATATACAACAGGAATTCAAAAAATGGAGTGAGGAACTAGACCATGTAAAAAAACTTGAATTTCCTAGATATGCGAGGGTGACCTGTTCTGAAAATCTAGAACTCCATGTCTTTGGAGATGCGAGCAAAAGGGCTTATGCAACAGTTGCCTTTTTGAGAAGTGTACAGGATGGAATCGTTCACATCTCCTTGTTGGCCGCTAAAACCAGAGTTGCACCTTTAAAGTCTATTACCATACCTAGACTAGAGTTGCTGGCCTGTCTCCTAAGCGCTAGACTAGCAACTTCCATTGTCAGAGCTCTAGCCAGACCAATCAAGACTATCTTTTGGAGTGACTCCTCAACAGCCTTGAGCTGGATCAGTACAAAGCATGAATGGAGCATTTTTGTTTCCAATCGAGTTAATGAGATCAGAAGCAGTACCAATATAGATGATTGGAGATTTGTGCCAGGTACACTCAATCCTGCTGACCTACCCTCGAGAGGTTGCTACGCACCACAATTCATTTTGTCTAAATGGTGGGAGGGACCCCAGTGGTTGAGAGAATCAGAGGACAAATGGCCAAAACAAAAGCCAATTCCAAATGAAGAACAAGTTTTAGAAGAGAAAAAAGGAACGGTGGTACAAAACACTATTGTACAAAATAGGAAATTTTGGTATATAAGTAAATTTTCTTCATATAAGGCGAATCTGAGAGTGCTAGCTTGGGTGCTTCGATTCATCAAAATACTTAAAAGAGAAGATATACAAGATAAAACTTTATCTACGCACGAAGTAGTCCAAGCCGAAAAGGTGCTTATCCGATTAGTTCAAAGAGACAGTCTAGGGAAGGGACAGATTAGCCACCTAAAAACCAAGGTACAATCAGATGGGCTTATGTATATAGAGACCAAACTTTTGTACGATCAGAGTCCTGAAGAATTCAGGAAACCAGTGCTCTTACCTTATGATCATCCAATAACAGAACAACTGATTAGAGAAACACATTCAAATAATTGCCATGCTGGCGTTCATTTTTTACTTTCCAAATTGAGAGAAAAATTCTGGATTTTAAAAGCGAGAAAGACAATTAAAAGAGTTGTGAGAGGATGCATCATTTGTAGAAGACATGCAGAGAAGGCCAATACTATACCTTGTGCCCCTCTGCCCAAGGACAGGTTATTCATGGGTAGACCCTTTGAGGTAACAGGTGTTGATCTTATGGGTCCTCTCTATCTTAAAAATGGCCAGAAAATTTGGATAACCTTATTCACCTGCGCTGTCTACAGAGCAGTTCATTTGGAGCTGGTGGAAGGTTTGGATGCGACAAACTTTATTATGGCATTGGAACGGTTTATACACAGGAGAGGGAGACCAGTTAAGATTTACAGTGACAATGGAACCAATTTTAAAAGGACCAATAGACTCTTTACCAATTTGAACTGGGACAAAATAGCCAGGTATTCGTGTGACAAACAAATTCGATGGATATTTATTCCTCCTTCTGCACCATGGTGGGGAGGATGGTGGGAACGGTTAGTACGACTGGTGAAAGATCTTTTGAGAAGAACATTAGGCACTAATAGAGTAAATTATGTCCAGTTAGAAACTTTGATTTGTCATGTGGAGGCGATTATAAATACAAGACCTCTCACCTACATTTCTGAAACAGAAGATGATTTGATACCTATCACTCCACAAATGTTTATCCAAAATAATTTTGGCTCATTTGATGAAAGTCATGAACTAAGTCCTGATAATACCAGACAACACTTTCGAAAGTTACAGCAGATTAAGAAAGAACTGAAGGAAAGATTCCACAAGGAATACCTCGCCATGCTCGTACAAAAGGGGAATGAAACAGAGGGTAGAAGGTTTCTTCCAGGCGAAGTTGTGCTGATTGGTCGAGATGATCAAAAAAGAATATTCTGGCCACTAGGCAGAATCTTGGAACTGTACCCCGGGAAGGATGGCAGAGAACGTGTAGCTAGAGTTAGGACTGCTACGGGTGAATTTGTAAGACCGTTAAAGAGACTTTTCTCTTTGGAACTTGGCTCTGATATTTCCAGGGAGGTGAGATTACCTAAGACAGAAGGGATCAAAGCCCAGGAGATATCAACAGATGGAGAACAGTCAATTTTAACTAGGTCTGGAAGAGAAGTGAAAAAACCTACGAGATTGGGGGTGTACACCAATAATCTTTCCTAATTAAGATTTTTTTTTTTGTATTCCCATACAAAAAGGTGGGAGTATGTTAAAAATAGATAATTTATAATTGTATGCTTTATAGATTTTCCCCTATTATTATTATGTATATATATTTTTATTTTATTTTTGTTGCCTCTTTCTCTTAATGGGTGGAAAGGAATAAAGAATGGAAAGAGCAAAATTTGTAAACAAACAAGACATCGCCCCCCCATCCCATGCGCGAGCACCTATGCGCGGTGACGGGGAGAAAAAAGAAGAAAAGGACAACCGGCAGCGCTGGTGTATAGGCTCGGGGAAATATGAGCTCCCGGGAAATATGAGCTCCCGCCAAATATGAGCTCCCGCCTCAGAAGGAATGAGTAACCACGTGTGAATGAAACAAAGAAGATAACGAGAAGAGAGTCGTTATAGAATTGCGCACCAATTAAGTGGGTTGCGATATAGTTTCCTGTTAAGGAACAGAAGAATTAATCTGGAAAATTATCTCAAGTGTGAAGAATTATTTCAAGTGAATTCACGATCAAATTTATCGACAGAATTGAAAACAAGATTTGTTTTTTTATAAACAGAAGCTTAGATAAGTATTTTTAAACTTTGATTGAAAAAGATTTTGCCTTTCCAACCCTAGTTATTTGCTCTCTACATTATTTGTTTGTATGTATATTTAACTTGTATCACTTGTTTTGTTTATTCTAATTTTAAATATATCTAACCTTTTGGCCAATTTGATTATCACCCTTTTTATCTTTTTATTTATTTTTATTGCCCAGTCATTGTTGATAAGCAAAATAAAATATATCTTTAGGCCATTTTTGTTAAATTGCATTTCTACAACTTGTGCAAACACAACTGGTGAATCTCTATTTTCAATCTGGGTAAGATTGACCTTCCCCATATTATTTTTTTTTTCAAATTCAACAGTTGGCGTGTTTTCATTGAATTTCCATGTAAAATTCTGTTTATCTTTTATATAATTGAATTTTGAGTGAATTCAAATTGAATTGCCAAATGATCAGAAATATTCGTCAGTGATGAGGTGGTCCAATGTCTGATCATATTTGTTGTATAGTTATTGTTGTATAGTTATTATTTAATTAAACATTACTCACCAGATGAAATTATTATTACTAATTGTTTATTACACTTTATATTTATATTTTTACATCAACACGTTGTCTACATTATACATCGTATATTATTGTTTATGATGATGATCTATTATATATTTTAAAACACAGAATACTACATTCCCTCCTTCCTTTAGAAGAAAGGAATCATGTCTTTATATCTTGATGATGGCTTGATGACTCTTCCACTCCTGGTGATCACGGGTTCCTTGGTAGTCGGCAAGGGTGGAGAAACCTCTGGTGGCAACTGGTGAAGAGCCTCGGCATCAAGTCTATCTGAAACAACTGGGTTAAATGTAGACCCTGTTCTACTTGAACTTGGTCGGTTTAAAGAAATGTCCTTGTCTTGGTTTGAGGAATTATCATCTGGTATTTGTACATCAGAAGAGTTGAGGTGTTCAATTCTTGTTGAATCTGAACTAAGATTTTCTTGGCTCTCTTCTGGAATCAAGTCAGAAATGCCTTGATTGGTCTCTTGAGTAGGAACATGTTTCAAATGTTTAGCATTTCTATGAATTATTTTCCCATTTTTAGTGTTGACTAATTTAAAAGAATTTATTGAAGTGTTTTTCAAGAATGACATGATGTTCTGATCTGAAATTTGAATCAAGTTTTCCATTATTTGGATTTGCCACATAAACTAAATTTCCAATTTCAAAATTATGAGGACTAGCTTTCCGAATTATATCATTATATGTTTTCATTTTTTCTTTGTAGACCATATTGAATTCTTTGATGTTGGATTCATCTTCTTCTGCATCATTAACAAGTGAGCTTAATTTAGTTTTGATTTCTCTTGAAAATAATAGGAATGCTGGAGTCTTTCCTGTAGATCTGTTCGGAGTAGTTCGGTAAGACATTAAAATTCTGGATAAATCTTCTTTCCAATCTTTCCCTTCTTCAGAACTTGAATTGAATTGTTTATTTAGAAATCTATGGAATCTTTCTATCTTCCCATTACTTTTTGGGTAATAGGGTGAGGCTTTGATGTGCCTGATTCCACATTCTTTTAAAAATCTTTCCATTGATGTACTTACAAACTGTAAGCCATTATCTGTTACAACTTCATGTGGATAACCATGTCTTGCAAAAATCTCCATCAATTTTTCAATAATTGTCTTGCTGGAAATGTCTTCTATTATCATTGCTTCAGGATATGAAGAATAGTAGTCGATCACTGTTAAAACATAATGATGGCCAATTGGACCAACTATGTCAATTCCAAGTTTCATCCAAGGTTTTGATGGTAACGGAACTATTTGCAATGGTTGATCATTTATCAATGGTTGATTCCTTACACAAATTGGACAGTTTCTAATCAAATTTTCAATGTCAAAGTCCATGTTTATCCAAAAATATTTTTCTCTTAACAGTTGTTTGGTTCTTGTCATTCCTTGATGTGTTTCATGTGCAATTCACAAGACTCTCTTTATTAGTTTTGAAGGTAGCAAAAAATTCTACTTCCTTTTAAGATAAGATTATCAAAAATTGAAAGTTCATCTTTAAACTTATAAAAACATTTGAATTCTTCATTCAAAGGATATGGCCAAACTCCCTTTTGAACCATATCTTTCAGTTTTTGAAACAAAGGATCTTGCTCTGTACAAACTTTTATTTCTTTCAAAGACAGTGCTTGAAGCTCTTCAGAAGTGATCGATAAGACTTTATGAACATAGTCCTCCAGCCATTTTTCATCACTTGTGTTAGAAAGAGGTTGTCTTGAAAATATATCTGCAATATTTTGCTTTCCTTGAATGAATTCAATTTCAAAGTCATATGGTTGTAATCTCCAAATCAATCTTTGAATTCTTGGAGGCAAAACAGCTCCATTTTTAGGATTCAGCATATAGATTAGAGGTTTGTGATCTGTTTTTAACACAAATTTCCTTCCCCAAATATAGGTGTTAAAATGTTCAATTGCCCATACACATCCCAATGTTTCTTTTTCTATTTGTGAATATCTTTTTTCAGTATCAGTTAAGGATCTGCTGGCATATGCAATGGGTCTTTTAATGCCATTTTGTTGTGTTTGTATTAATACTGCTCCAAGACCAATAGGGCTTGCATCTGTGATTAATTCGGTTGGTGAGTTCAAGTTGTAATATGCCAAGCATGGCTCTTTTGTTAGTGACTCTTTAAGATCCTGAAATGCTTTATTTGTTTTCAAATCCCAATTCCACCTAACATTTTTTCTAGTCAAATTATTTAGAGGTTCTGCCAATTGAGAAAAATTAGGTATGAAATTTCTTAAAAACCCACAAGTTCCTAAGAATGACCTTAACATCTCAATATTTTTTGGTATTGGAAAATTTAAGACTGCTTCTATTTTCCTATTATCAGGTTTAATACCTTCACTACTATCAATGTGACCTAAAATATCCAATTCTTCCATGGCAAATTTGCACTTATTCCTGTTGAGCCTAATGCCTACTTTATCAAATCTTTGTAAGACTTTTCTAAGCCTTTCTTCTAGTTCTTGTCTATCTTTGGCGTAAACAACGACATCGTCCAAGTAACAAATTACACCTTTCAAATCAAGCAAAATTGAATCCATTCCTTTCTGATATGCCTCTGGAGCACTTGATAGACCAAAAGGAACTTTACAAAATCTGTAACAACCACGGTGCGTGATGAAAGTTGTAAGGGGTCTTGATTGAGGGTCTAAGTCAACCTGCCAAAACCCTTTTTTTGCATCCAGCTTTGCAAATACTTTAGCACCTTTAAGGGCATGTAACATATTGTCAATTGTAGGAATTGGATGTCTTTCTCTCAATATTGCTTTATTCACTTCCCGAATGTCTATGCATAGTCTAATTTCCTCACTATCCCTTTTTGGAACAACTATTATGTTAGAAACCCATTCAGAACCTTGATGCACTTCTTCAATGATTCCATTCTCTAGCATCTTATCAAGCTCTTGATTTACTGCTTCTACCATTGCATAAGGTATACGACGGCATCTATGGGCAATGGGCCTATAGTTGTCTTTCAATGTCACTTTATGACTATAGCCTTTTATAGTTCCAAGTCCATGTAAAAGATGTTCATGTTCTTGAACAAGAGTTTCTATATTAGTAGACATTGATTCATTTACATGATTTACCCTTTTAATTATACCTAGTTCAAAACTAGTCTTGCCTCCCAACAAAGATTCAACTTTTTTATCGATCACATAAATTTCTTCTGAAAATGAATTTTCTTTCCAAGAAATCACAGCATTGAAATAACCATAACATGGAAGAGGTCTATCTTGACCATAGGCAAAAAAGGTTCGGGTGGTGTCATGTAATTTTGGCATAATTTTATGGCCATATAATTCAAGCATCTTATTATAGCTTATGAAAGTTCTATCACTCCCTGTATCAATTATCATATTTATTTCACTACCATCTATTTGCACTTTTTCTTTATTTTCAGCACCTGTATAGTAGGTATATTCATCTGAACTTTCACCTACTTGAGTCTTATTTTCTTCTTGAATGGTCTTAACTTTAGTTTGATTGAAATTTTTGTGGTTTCTATTATTATTTTGATTTGGGCGGTTCCTGCAAGCTCTAAAAAGATGTCCTAATTTATTTCAATATGAACAAGTCATTTTTTAGCACCACATTCTTGTGCTGAATGTGTATCTAATCCACAGCGATAACATTTAGGCTTTGAGGCACCTGAAAATGATGGGGTACCTTGATTAGTGAATCTACCTTTGTTGAAATTATTAGCATTATAGTGCTTTTTAGGTGTATTTTGAACTCTATTTAGTGTTTGATCATTTTGAGGTTCAAGAAGTCTAATTTCTTTTCTAGAAATTTCTAACATTCTAGCAATATCAATGGTTTTTGACAGTGTCAAATTTTCTTGTTGCAACAATTTTTCTTTAAGTTTTTTGTTGTTACATTTTTCAATTATTTGGTCTCTTATCATATCAGCTTCTAAATTCCCAAATTCACAAGATTTAGAAAGCTCTCTTAAAGAAATTAGGTAGTTGTCGATCGATTCATCATCTTTCTGGACTCTTTGTCTAAATTTAAATCTCTCAGTGACCACATTTTTATGAGGTGTGAAATATTTATCTAAAGCCATTTTAGTTTGTTCATAATTTTCCTTTTCATCTGGCAAGTTGAAAAATATACGCTGTACATTTGGCCCTAAACAATGCAATAGAGTTGCTCTCTTAATTTCATCCGATTTTTTTGAAATTCCAGATGCTATTTCAAAAATGGCATAGGATTCAATCCATTGCTTATATTCCGCAAATAAATTGCTTGCATTTATATTCATGGGTAAAGGTGGCGTCAGGTTGGCTGCCATACTTGTTTTTTTATTTATTTATTTTTTTTTTTTTAGGGCTACAGTTATATTTTCAAATTCTCGTCGCCAATTTATGTTGTATAGTTATTGTTTTATAGTTATTATTTAATTAAACATTACTCACCAGATGAAATTATTATTACTAATTGTTTATTACACTTTATATTTATATTTTTACATCAACACGTTGTTTACATTATACATCGTATATTATTGTTTATGATGATGATCTATTATATATTTTAAAACACAGAATACTTCAATATTAATTGAAAGTCTATTCGAGATTGTTAGATCTACTATACTTGCCCCTCTACATGTTGGAGTTTTATCGTTGTGAATGTACAAGTGATTTTCATTTATTATTGTTTGCAATTTGTAACCATTTGAATTTGTTATTTTGTCGAACCAGAATGGATGACAGGAATTGAAATCTCCGCATAGGACTATAGGGTTATTTGAAAAAGTATTAATCAAGTTTCTTAAAAAGTAGAACTTTCACTCAGAAACTATAGGCTTTAACAATGTATTCTAAAATACCAGAGCCATAGCTGAAAATAAATTTTATTAAAAGCTTTTGATAAGGCACAATTTGGATTATAGATTATAATCACAAGGTAATAAGACCAAATCAAAATAAATAAATAGTGTAGTGTAATTTATTTATTTGGATTTGGTCTTATTACTTTGTAATTAAAAAGCTTTTATTTAACTTGCTTCTTTGTCTGCCCACAAATCTTGTAATTTCTAAAAGTCTTTTGTATTTTTAACATACTTCTAGAGCACGTAGAAATCTGAAATTTTGTAAACTTTTTCGAACCCAATGACAATACAAGTGTACAAATTTTCAGACTTCTGGGTTGTCAGAGTGGCCATGCAATGGCATACAATGGCACCTGCCATGCAATAATAATATTTATATGAGTAAAAATAAAAGAGACGAGGACATCAATAAATTGAGTGAAGATATAGAATTTTTGTAGTAAACATAAAAACCTGCTGATCAGTTGGTTCATATTTGTTGAAGATATTAATCTGTGATTTTTGAATGTTTCTTTTTGACCAGTACTTTTGTTTTGTTTTTGCCCTTTTCCTAAAATGTTTCTTTCTTCTTCTTCATTATTATTTGTTCTATATGTAAAGCTTTGTTTTTGATACTTGAATAAACAAATTCAAGTTTATTATATTTTTGTGTGCTTTTAAAGTTAAAACACAACAGGTTATGGACCCAACCACGCATTCACTGCGAAATATAACAAAAACGAAGCAACGGTAAGCCTAAAAAGAATTCTATTTTGTTTATCACGTTAAAATTTAGATTAGTAATGGCTGGAATGCATAATATTAAAATGGGTATGAATATTCCCAAATTGGAAGGATTAATAAACTGGCCAGAATATAAGAAAAATATATAATTGCTTTTAACAATAAACAAAGTAATAGGCGTTGTTGATGGAACATATAGAAAGCCAATAAAACAAGAAACAAATGAAGAAAAAGAGGCATATGTAAAATGGGAAAGTGAAGATGCAATATCCCAATTGTTATTTACAACAAGTGTGATGCCTGATGTAAGTCAACTAATCATTCCCTGCTCAAGTGCTAAAGATATGTGGGACAAATTGTTAAGTGTCTATGAGCAAAGCTCTGGTCAAAGATTAGACATGCTCTATAATCAATTCTTTAATTTTAAGAAGGATCCTACAGATGATATTTCAAAGCACATTTCAAAATTAGAAAGATTATGGAATGATATTCAAAATGAACTTACTAAACAAGAAAATTTGAAATTGCCAGAATCCATGGTGATGTGCAGAATCATAAACACCTTGCCTGATGAATATTTTGATTTTAAAAGTGTTTGGGAATCAGTGTCTAAAGAAGAACGTTCTGTAGACAATCTCACACAAAGGCTTCGGTTACTCGAAATAAGAATTCAACAGCGAGATGAATGCGGCGCATCAAGTTCGACAGCACTAATGGCAAATGCATATGAAAATAAGCAAAATATGAAAGGAAAAGTTACCAAAAGTAATGAAAATTTTCAGAAAACAAGAGAAACAAGAGAATGTTACTTTTGTCATAGAAAATGACGCTTGGCCAAAGATTGTAGGTATGCAAAACAGAAGAAACTAAAGGATAAAGAAAAGGATGAAACTAAATTAAAACTTAATTCAAAATTAAGTGAAAGTTTAATCAGTGAAAGATTCAATGAACAAGATGAAGACATTTGGATTGGTGACTCAGGAGCTACTAACCACATTACAAGAAATGCAAGTTTTTATACTTCTTATAAGGATTTTCCTACCCAACAGACTGTTAAAGTTGGAAGTAATGAAAAATTGATAGCTTATGGAAGTGGAACTATAACAATTGAAACTTGTGTAAAAGGTAAATGGCAAACTCACTACCTAACTGATGTATGGTATGTTCCCAATTTCAGTCGTAATGTGATGTCATTACAGTCCACATTGGATAAAGGGTTTGAAATGAAAATGGATAAAAAAGGTTGTAAACTTTTTAAGACAACAACTGGAGAAGTTATTGTAGAAGGGAAAAGACTACCAGGAGGCTTGTATGGTATGTTAATAACAAGTATCAAACCTGAAAATGCTGCAGAAGTCAATTTAGTCAAAACCCAAAATGTCAATATGCTACAACTATGGCATGAAAGATTTGGACATCAAAATGAAAGGCATGTTCAAAAATGGCTTAAAGAACAAGGAATAGATGCAGTCATGGACAATGAACCTTCCGAGGCATGCATTTATGGCAAACAACATAGACTGAGTTTTGGATCAAGAGAACAATATGCTTCTACCCAACCTGGAAACTTAATTCATGTAGATGTATGTGGCCCTATGCAGGAGGTTTCGAAAGGAGGGATGAGATACTTTGTGTGCTTCAAAGATGATTTTACAAAATACCGATCAGTGTATTTCCTAAAAGAAAAGTCACAAGTCATTGAAAAGCTAGAACAATTTCTCTTGGAAACAAAGACTACTGGACATATAGTGAAAGAAATTGTCACAGATGGAGGAAAGGAGTTTGTAAATAAAAAAACCTCAAAAATTACAAACAAGTATGGTATTAATCATAGGATCACAATGCCATATACTCCACAACAGAATGGTTCAGCGGAAAGAGAAAACAGGACTTTAATAGAAGCAGCTCGTTCAATGATATATGCCAAAAATATGAGCCTAAAGCTTTGGGCAGAGGCAGTTAACACTGCTACATATGTTTTGAATAGAACAGGACCAACACAAATTGAGGGAAAGACACCTCATGAACTATGGTTTGATAAAAAAAACAGCCGTTGATCATCTTCGAATATTTGGAACTGAATGTTTTGTTCATGTGCCTGATGAAAAGAGGAGAAAGTTAGATGCCAAAAGCGAAAAAGGTATTTTAGTTGGTTATTGCAGTACCAAGGATGGGTATCGAATCTGGATGCCGAACTCAAACAAAGTTGTCACAAGTAGGGATGTAATATTCAAGGAAACTATACCAACATTTAGCCTTAATATTGAAAAGAGAAATAAGGAACTTTCAAGTAATCAGATTGATGAACAAAATGATACTCAAGATATTGAGAAAATTGAAAGCAATGTTCAAACATCAGACGTATACAATCTAAGAGATCGATCAAATATATCAAAACCTCAAAGGTATATTGATGCTGAAATAAATATTGCAGAAGGTCTTGAACCCAAGACATACAAAGAAGCAATGGATTCTCTAAATGCACAATTTTGGAAAGAAGCAATGAATGAAGAAATGAATTCTTTAACGGAAAATGATGTATACGAATGCACAACATTACCACCTGGCCAAAAACCAAATGATTGTAAATGGGTATTAAAGACCAAATTGAATTCTAAAGGAGAGATTACAAGATATAAGGCAAGACTGGTGGCAAAAGGGTTTGTACAAAAGAAGGGTATAGATTATGAAGAAACATTTAGTCCTGTGGCAAGACATGACACCATAAGAACTCTTTTAGCAATTGCTGCTAATGAAGACTTAAAATTGGTACAGTTTGACATAAAGACAGCCTTTCTATATGGAGACTTACAAGATCAAATTTATATCAAACGACCTGAATGATTCAACAATGGAACAGATCTTGTATGGAAATTGAAGAAAAGTCTCTATGGACTTAAACAGTCACCAAGATGCTGGAATCAGAAAATAGTCAACTTCATGAAAGAAAGATGTCTAAAGAAAAGTACAGCTGACCCCTGTTTATTCTTCAGAAAAACAAATGATCAACTACTCATTATTGCCATATATGTTGATGATGGAATAATTGCTGGTACAAATGAACAGGAAATCAAAGAATTTCTTGATGAACTAATGTTTTCATTTAAGATCACAAGTGAACCATTAAATTACTTTTTGGGTATTGAGATAGAGCGGCAACCGGATGGGTCAATCTTTATAAATCAAAAGGCATATATAAAAATTTTCTTGAGAAATTCAATATGCCTCAAGCGAATAAAGTGGGAACACCAACTGATAATTCTACTGTTCCTGGGGAAGCAGAGATTCTAGAAAATGTTCCCTTTCCTGAAGCGATTGGTAGTCTGATGCATCTGAGCTGCTTAACAAGACCCTATATCACTTTTGCACTGAATAAAGTTTCTCAAAAACTTGCAGCACCAACAAAATATGACTGGGAAGCAGTTAAACGAATCTTCAAATATCTTTTAGGAACAACTGAATATGGAATTATGTACCAAAAGGGTCATAAAGTAGGAGTTTTGGAATCTTTCAGTGATGCAGATTTTGCTGGAGACCCAGAAACTAGAAGATCTACCAGTGGAGTTGTGTGTAAACTGGCTGGTGGTGCTATTTCTTGGCTTAGCCAAAAACAAAGATCAGTATCTTTGTCAACAACTGAGGCCGAACTCGTGGCAGCAAGCAATACAGCAAAGGAAGTCATTTGGTTAAATAGACTTTTCAGTGAAATTTCTACACTAAAAGAACAACCAATTATAAAAGTTGATAATGCAAGTACAATTAAATTGATCAAAAATCCTGAATTTCATAAGAGAACCAAACATATAGAAGTAAGACACTATTTTGTGAGAGAAAAGTATCAAGAAGGTATTTTCAATATAGAACATATTTCTGGAAAAGATCAAGTTGCTGACAGGGCTCCCTAAGCCGCGTTTCCAAATGCTGAGATATCTACTGGGTATGAGGAACATTTTAAGGGGAAGTGTTGAAGATATTAATCTGTGATTTTAAATGTTTCTTTTTGACCAGTACTTTTGTTTTGTTTTTGCTTTTCCAAAAATGTTTCTTTCTTCTTCTTCTTCATTATTATTTGTTCTATATGTAAAGCTTTGTTTTTGATACTTGAATAAACAAATTCAAGTTTATTATATTTTTTGTGTGCTTTTAAAGTTAAAACACAACAATATTAAGTTGAATTAAGATTCCTTGCCGCTCTCATTTTTACTCGTATAAATCATTTTGTTGAATAACAGGTGCCAAAATATGTATTTTTTCCTTTTTAATGCATTTTAATAAAATATTTTTAAAGGTATTTTTATTTATTAACTAGCGGATGTAACCCGGCTTCGCCCGGGTTTTACCCTAGTGAAAGTTTACCTAACGAACATTTGTTAAAACAATTTTAGAAAACATCCAATCCCTACTGAATCTATACTTGGCAAGATAACTTTATGTTTGAATATCTGCTCCACCTAGCTGTACCCGTTCAAACGTTGCTGTCTTTGAACAAAAAGGCAGTTTTAATACCTAAATAATAATTTATTAATGATCAAATGTATACAATTCATCAAAATGAAAATTAACAATAAAATTATCTCTACATAAATTTCATTTGAATATAACATATGTAAAAAAATAATAGGTATATTTTGATAATTTGAAACTCGTAAATTTGAATCTCTCGATAAAGTGAACATTTTTTCCCGGTCCCTTGAAAAATACTCGATAAGTTGAATAAAATCAATATTAATTATCATTGTTCTTGTCTCAAATAAATTGCCGTGTCATCCTGAATTTTGTCTTTCCTAATTTTCTACATTAAAAAATCATCATTTTATCTATTCTCCCAATATATATGATGTAGATAAATGATAAAACTAACTTTGACTTGTGCTCAATTAATAGGTAGTAAATCTTACTTTTTATAAATAATATTTAAGATAATAAACTTATTAAAAAATAATAGATATATTTTGATAATTTGAAACTCGTAAATTTGAATCTCTCGATAAAGTGAACATTTTTTCCGGCCCCTTGAAAAATAATCTATAAGTTGAATAAAATCAATATTAATTTTGGTTCCCTCGGTAATTGGAAGTTAAAGGAATAGTATCTTGCCTTGGAATTGTATCATTATTCTTGTCTCAAATAAATTGCCGTGTCATCCTGAATTTTGTCTTTCCTAATTTTCTACATTTCAAAATCATCATTTTATCTATTCTCCCAATATATATATATGTAATAATGTGTTGAGATCCTGTCGACTATCTGGGATAATGTGTTGAAGTTCTGGTTGACTCTTGTAGAACCTCGTCGACTCTCGCTATAAGTTGTGGCAACCGAGGGTCAAACCTGTAGTAACCGAGAGGGACAGTCAGGGCGTGGAGAGTTTTCCAGTACCTCTCTGCACCTTGTAGGACCTTTAACAGTTCTCACAGGGTACAGGCAGTCGTGGTCGAGGCAGAGTGGAAAAGCTTGGGAATGTCCACACACACAAAACGAAGCGACACAGTTGTCGAAGGAAAATTCCTTGAATAGATAAAAAGTCGAGTCAAAAGCAAAGATGGAGATCGAGAAGGTTTCTTACTGTTTTACATGGTCGATGAGTTGGTGACAACCGGCGACACGCGGATGGGGAACTCACTGGAACTGAACTGACTGCTGTTGCTACGGGCCTTTTTATACTACGAGAATTGGGTCATGCACGTGTCACACGTGTCGATGGACACTGGACACTGGCGACGGTCTGTCGGCTTCCAATCTATCTTTAGAAGTTACTTTGTAATTCTCTCAATCTTGCTTTTAACTCAGCTTTTAATCTATTATATAGTTTTATTTATTCATCCTCAGTACATTACATATGGTGATGCAAGGAGACATGTCAATTATGCGTATAATTATTTATAGATTTGCAATTAGTTCTATATACAACATGACAATCTTGTTATACGTATTACATAATATAGGGTTATTGGTTTAAATTATCATAGATGGGCCCCGGGAGTGAAAGGGTTTATCCGGGTTTAAGCGGGTAAAGCCTCTCTAACACAGGTAAGTAATTAAAATTTATTTTAATTAATTAAAACTGTGAGGGTAAAGGGCTATAACAAGATGTTTATTTGGCTATATCTGAAAATTATAAAAATAAAACTTATGTTTAATTTAAAAGTTATGATATTCATTATAAAAGAGAACTGTAGATAAAACCTTTGTTTGCTAAAAAATAATGATGATAAAAAATGATGTTCTAAAAGATTGTTGGCGGGCGTTGGAAAGGGTTAGGGGTTGAAGAATATGCAATTGTAAGTGTTGCACAGACAATCAAATACTGAGATCCAGGTGCAAAGCGAGGATATAGACTTGTGCGTCTTCCTAGGCAATGTTTCACCTGCGATCCTGTATAAGGTTACAGTGCTTTGTCACAATTGTAGGGTTATTGGGTTGAAAAGTTGTTGAAGAAAAGAATTAATATGATTGAAAGGGGTGGTAGAGCCATGCGATACGTAGAATTGTTGTAGCGACAGTAGGTGGTCTGACTTGACTTGAAATCAAAGGTTGATTGTGGTCCGCAAGAGTTGAAAAAATTGAAAGTTGGAAAAAGTGAACGCTTTGTGCATGAGTTGGTGATGTGCTCTGCGGATGATTGAAATAAACTTTTGAAACGTGTTCAGACCAAAAGTCGAGACTTGTACTTCTGGGGAACTGTGTTCAAAGAGTTTGTTGAATTAAGAAATCAAAAAGAAAAAAATGTCAAGCAGTACTGTCGTTTCTATGATGGTTTGAAGCAATGGCTGAAATAGGTAGTGAAAAAAGTATAGGGAAGTGATTAGTAAGAATTTGATTGTTGAAAACGATTGTTGTATGCCCGATAGTTGCTGATAAATAAACATTGTCATATAATAAAGTTACTTAAACAAAAATATAGTGAATAAAAAGATAAAAATATGAGTGCGGATAAAAAAAAGTATAAGTGGATAAGATCAAACATGTAATATAAAAAAGATATAATAATGAATTAGTAAAATATAAAAGATATAATAATGAATTAAAAATGATTATTGAAAGAATTAAATGTTTTGTCATACTAAAATAATATCATGAAAATAAATTTGTTAAAATAAAGTTGTTAAAATAATGTTGGAATAAATATTTGATTATATAATTGAAAAGTAAAAAAAATAAAAATAATTATTCAAGATTTTATACAAAGTTATAATATAATTAAAGGATATTAATGATTAGATAAATGTTAAGTAGTGAAAAATGGAACAAAAATTGTCTCTTTGGAAGAAAAGTTACAACTGTGGTGTGTAACTAGGTCATTTTCCTTTGGTAAACATCGGTGTTTCTATGTCTCTCTGAAACTGGGAATACGTGAACTGACATGTTCATGGTGATATGTAGAGAATGTTTTCTCTTTTGCGTGCTGGGGTATAGAAAAACAAAGACATATAGCATACAAATATAAAATAAATGATAACTTGATTGATTCTTTAAAAAAATGGATTGCATTGACGAAGATGATTGTAATATATAACAATAAAGGGTTAACATTATATAAAAGATGGCGTTCTAGTTTAGAAAAAATATTCCACACTGGTCGTGAAAACAATGTAAAAGTTGTAAAACACATAATGATATTTAAAGATATAAAGTGTTATAATATTTCAATATTAAAGTTCAAATTAATAAGTAAATTGGGTAATGATTGGTAAGTCAATTAGTTATAAGTGCTGCAATCTATCTGTCCTGCGAGTTGGACCACTTGTTTCAGGTACAGGCGTACTGGAATTGGAGGTGTCATGTCAACATGGCGGCTGTAACTGGTGTCCATATCCTTTGATGCCGACCGACGCAGCTGTTGTTTATTTTCGTTGGCGGTCCTTTGTTGCCGACCCTTTGTTGCCGACTGGCACATGATCCCATGTCTGGCCTACGTCCCGAGTTGAGTTGTCTTCTCTTGCCTATTTGAAAATATAGTTTTATATGTGTTTGCAAGCGTTGTGTCTCGACGTTGTTGCGGACTTATTAAAAAATGTTATTCAATGATGTCAGGTTTAGATGTGAGTAAAATTGCGACTTCAACGTAGACACGCTTTGGTGAGGTGTCACAGGCATGAAGGCGTCTTGGGCCTGTTAAGTGAGAAAAATTGTTGTGTTGCGCTGTGTGACACTAGTGAGTGAATTGTATGGAAAGGTGTCACGTGAAGTCTTCGTTTTTGGTACAGCATCTAACTTGTTTCCGAATGAATAACAAATTTATTAGTCATGGGTGGTTGTTGTACGAAACACATCGAGAATTTTCAGATTGTTATAGAGGTGGCATGCTTATCGTGAAATCTTTGTGTTCGCGACGATATGGAGCTCGTGTGGCTCGAAATTGGACGTGTTGTTAAATTGCGCGTTAATAGATGGTGGCCAATTGGATAAAGTGATGTGGGAGTGTGTTGAAGTTCGTTCCGAGAGATGTGTGAATTATTAATAATTATGCATGTAAAAAAGAAAAGGACGAGGAAGTGTAGATATGTTGGAATTTTTAATATGTTTTGTGGAAGGACAGTTACATTTCTAGTTGTGCTTTTGAAGATAGTGTATCTTTCGATTTTTGTATTAAAAAAAAATGCGTTTCATCTATGTTTTTTTAAAATTTGAATATATTTTTTTAATCGTTGCTTATGGTAGTGCAAAAATTATACTTGTAAAAGGGCAATGGCATGATAGTGACTTATAATTTGAATGGGGCGTTTACATAAAATAGCGAACATAACAATGATTTTTGCAAAGTTTTGTGTATTTAAGTAAGACATTGGTGTTTTTTGGTATAAAAATAAGGTATTAAAAAAAACATACAAATAAGTTTAGAATTATGATTCGAGTAATTTAAATATAATATGATTTTTTAAAACTGTAAGATTGCAAGTAATGAATTAAAATTTATAAGTTGCTTAAAATAAAGTAAAAGTTGATAAATGAGGGTGTACAAGATTTAAAATTTGAATTGAAATGCTATAAAAATGGTAAAATTTGATTTAAAAGGATTACAGTGAAAATAAACATTATATTTATGGAAAATCAAGTTGTTAGAATGAAGAGAGAGTTAAGTAGTTTTTTTAAAAACTCACAGTTTTTATGATTGTTCAGTCAGGAGACTTGGTCTTTGGTTGTTGTCCTGATGACGTGGAAGGCGTCCCATGTAGAGCTTGTAGAAGCTTGTGGATTCTGTTTGGCGATGGTGGCATGTCGTCTAGATGGTTGCGTTGTAAGGCCGAAGGTGGGTAACTTCTCACCGGCTTATTTTGCGGGATGTTCGGCTGTGTCGTTGGGGAGATTGCTTGGTCGTTTCGCTGGAATGGCGTGCTTGTTCCTCCATCTTTGCTTCTTGGCTCTTCTATCTATCTGGACAGTCTTTTTACCTTCTTCGTTGTGGTCTCCTTCGTTGTGGTTATCCTGTCGACTCTCTGTAATAATGTGTTGAGTCGACTTATCTGTGATTAGGGATCCTGTCGACTCTCTGTAATAATGTGTTGAGATCCTGTCGACTATCTGGGATAATGTGTTGAAGTTCTGGTTGACTCTTGTAGAACCTCGTCGACTCTCGCTTTAAGTTGTGGCAACCGAGGGTCAAACCTGTAGTAACCGAGAGGGACAGTCAGGGCGTGGAGAGTTTTCCAGTACCTCTCTGCACCTTGTAGGACCTTTAACAGTTCTCACAGGGTACAGGCAGTCGTGGTCGAGGCAGAGTGGAAAAGCTTGGGAATGTCCACACACACAAAACGAAGCGACACAGTTGTCGAAGGAAAATTCCTTGAATAGATAAAAAGTCGAGCCAAAAGCAAAGATGGAGATCGAGAAGGTTTCTTGCTGTTTTACATGGTCGATGAGTTGGTGACAACCGGCGACACGCGGATGGGGAACTCACTGGAACTGAACTGAGTGCTGTTGCTACGGGCCTTTTTATACTACGAGAATTGGGTCATGCACGTGTCACACGTGTCGATGGACACCGGACACTGGCGACGGTCTGTCGGCTTCCAATCTATCTTTAGAAGTTACTTTGTAATTCTCTCAATCTTGTTTTAACTCAGCTTTTAATCTATTATATAGTTTTATTTATTCATCCTCAGTACATTACATATGGTGATGCAAGGAGACATGTCAATTATGCGTATAATTATTTATAGATTTGCAATTAGTTCTATATACAACATGACAATCTTGTTATACGTATTACATAATATAGGGTTATTGGTTTAAATTATCATATATATGTTGTAGATAAATGATAAAACTAACTTTGACTTGTGCGCAATTAATAGGTAGAAAATCTTACTTTTGATAAATAATTTTTAAGATAATAAACTTAGTGATAATAAAACTTATAGATAAAAAAACTTGTTATCTCCGTCGCAATGGGGGCGCTGCCTGCGAATTAAATCTACAAATCAGCAAATAACTCTAAGGATATTCAAGATATTCAAGAAATTAATTTTCAAAAACCTTCCCGGGATATACCTAATAATATCCCAAAATTTCACGGCGATTGAATGTATGGTTTTTGAATCTATAGAGTACAAACATACAGACAGACATTCAATTATATATATATATGTTATATAAAAATATTATTTTATTTTAAAAAAAGTTATAATTTCATAGATATAAATACTCTGTTTTAATCGACCGCCAGAGGTCACGCTTTTCCCTATAAATACTCATTGTTGTTCTTCCCCGATTGGCAAATTGGATGTTGTTGTTCTTCCCCGTTGGTCATGAATCCTGCCAAGAAGAAAAAGAAGGCCTACAAGCCCATCGTGAACGTCGCCGACCTGGAGAGGGAAGATGAGATGGCGATCTCACGCAACTGCAGCATCCTGAGCTCCATTGGCCATCCTGCCCTGAAATCCCTGCATGAGGACCTGATCCGCTACATCGCCTCGCGGACTGAAATGATCAAAGCCCTCGCTACCAATGTAGAGAACCTCACTAACACCCTCGAGTCCTTCGCAGAGTTGGACGAAATTGAGGAGGCCAACAAGCCCAAGACTGCTTGCCGCGGCACTCAAACCTGCCCTGCTCCTTCCTGCAAGGAAACCAGCTCCCAGACTGACCCAATCAAGCCCGCCACTCCTGCTCCTGCTGCTCTCCCTGCCAAGAAGCCTGCCTCCACCTTGCCTTCTCCAACCAAAAGGAAGCAGTCTGAAGCTCCCAACCCGCCTGCAAAGAGGACAAACCTGAATGGTCCTTCAAAACCTGTGCCTTCCCACGTCTCCAAGCCTGCGGCCGCCCAAGTGATCCTCCATGGAGAAAAATCGGCGGCCCACACAGTGGTCATCTCAGATGACCCACAGGCTGACCCAAGGGAGATGCTGAAAACAGTCCGCGCTGCTCACACTCTCCCCCAAGGCGTTTGGGCCTCCCTGCGCACCAAGGGGAAGCTGGTCCTCCATTCCAGCAATCCTGACACCATCCCTGAGGTTACAACCTCCCTGGCCAACAAGCTGGATGGAATGAAGGTCCGCCAGCAGAAGGAGATCCTGCCGCGAATCTGCCTCTTCAAAGTGGATGAGGAGACATCCAACTCCACCATTGAGGAAACCTTCCTGGAAACCGCTGCTGTTAGAAAGCTTCCTGGGGACAAGGTGGTGCGCGTGGCGCGCCGTTCTGCACCCAGAAACGGGACCTGCACCGCCTTCATCGAGGTGGACCTCAAGACCTTTAGAGCCCTGGGCGTTCGCGGGAGGATCGTGGTGGATGGAGTAATCCTCAACTTCGAGGAGTCCATCCGCGCCCGCGTCTGCTTCCGCTGTTGTGGCTTCGGCCACAACTCTGCCCAATGCACCAGAGCTCCTAAGTGCTTCCACTGCGGTGAAGACGGCCATGAAGGCCGCGCCTGCCCATCCATTGCTGACCAGCGCACCTCCAAATGTGCCAACTGCTGCTCCCAGGGCCTTCCTGACAAGCACGAGGCGAGAGCCTCAAGCTGCCCCATCCTGAAGTCTAGGGCCCTCAAGTTCTAGGCTTCAAGTACCTTCTGCCTCCAATTCCATCTGCCACTTCTCCTGGATTCCTGGCCTATTCAACGCACCCGCCTCACTGCACCCTGGCGCTGGTCCCCTGCTTGCCCAACGTTTCCACCACCCCTGCGAGACATCTCCTGCCGCCAGATCCTAGGGTCCCTTGCCACCTAACATCGAGTTTGGGCTCAAAAATCATAACTTTTGGTTAGTAGCCCGTAAATAAAGATATTTTCTCTTCCCCGATTGGCCGACCCAAAACTTTGTAATTATGTAAATAATATTTTGTTTTAATTATTCTTACGCCTTAAGCCAGGCAGTACTTGTACAAAATTATGTTTTTCATATGAATTCATACCTCAGCTCAAATAAATCAATATCTGATCAAAACCATTTTTATTATTATTCTTTCAAAATTTTAACCACAATTGCACCACCATTACCATAATCCTCATCTCTGATCAAAAATCAAGCAGATCAACACTCAACTTTATTTTCAAAAATATAATCTACTTATATATTTGCCTTATTCTGTCTGTTTGTCTGAAGCTCACGGATGGGATTTTTCATAACCATCGGTGGTTCAGTGGTAGAATGCTCGCCTGCCACGCGGGCGGCCCGGGTTCGATTCCCGGCCGATGCATTTTTTCTTTTTTTTTTTACAATTTTTAAAACTCATTTATATATTACTAGCGGATGTGCCCGGCTTCGCCCGGGTTTTACCCGAGTGAATGTTTGTCTAACGAACATTTGTTAAAACAATTCTCTTTAAACTTATAAAACGTACTCGGCTTCGCCCGGGGTTTAACCCGAGTAAAGGTTTGTCTAGCGAACATTTGTTAAAACAATTCTCTAAAAACTTATTAAAAAATAAAAAAGATATATTTTGATAATTTGAAACTCGTAAATTTGAATCTCTCGATAAAGTGAACATTTTTTCCCGGTCCCTGTGTGCCTTGTCATCCTGAATTTTGTCTTTCCTAATTTTCTACATTAGAAAATCATAGTTTTATCTAGTGAACATTTTTTCCCGGTCCCTTGAGAAATACTCGATAAGTTGAATAAAATCAATATTAATTGGTTCCCTCGGTAATTGGAAGTTTAAGGAATAGTATCTTCGCCTTGGAATTGTATTATTATTCTTGTCGCAAATAAATTGCCGTGTCATCCTGAGATAATCTTACTTTTGATAAATAATATTTAAGATAACAAACTTAGTGATAAGAAAACTTGTTATCATCGTCACAATGGGGGCGCTGCTTGCGAGTTAAATCTACAAATCTGCAAATAACTCTAAGGATATTCAAGATATTCATGAAATTATTTTTCAAAAACCTTCCCGGTGATATACCTAATAATATCCCAAAATTTCACGGCGATTGGATGTATGGTTTTCAAATCTATAGAGTACAGACAGACAGACATTCAATTATATATATATAAGATAATATAAATGAGTTTTAAAAATTGTAAAAAAAAAAAATGCATCGGCCGGGAACCGAACCCGGGCCGCCCGCGTGGCAGGCGAGCATTCTACCACTGAACCACCGATGCTTTAAAAAATGGCCATATTTAGGTATTCATTCCATTCCGGATTAGTCCGCGTAAAAAAAAGTTCTTCAAATGAAAAAAAAAAGAAATAGCCAAAAATACTAATCAAATGCAGCCGAAAATTTTCCTCAGGTTTATAAAAAGCGACATGCAAAATATGGTACCAATTGGTTCAGTAGTTTTTGAGTTTATCGCGAAACAGACAGACAGACAGAAATTGACTTTTATATATATATAGAGATATAGAGATTTACTCTTCATTGTTGGCTTTTTAACTTACATTCATTCTTCATTGTTGGCTTTTTATATTACATTCACTCTTCATTGTTGGCTTTTTATCTTACATTCACTCTGTTGGCTTTTTATATTACATTTACTCTTCATTGTTGGCTTTTTATCTTACATTCATTCTTCATTGTTGGCTTTTTATATTAAATTTACTCTTCATTGTTGGCTTTTTATCTTACATTCACTCTTCATTGTTGGCTTTTTATCTTACATTCATTCTTCATTGTTGGCTTTTTATATTACATTCACTCTTCATTGATGGCTTTTTATCTTATATTCACTCTGTTGGCTTTTTATATTACATTTACTCTTCATTGGTGGCTTTTTATCTTACATTCACTCTTCATTGTTGGCTTTTTATATTATATTTACTTTTCTTTGTTGGCTTTTTATCTTACATTCATTCTTCATTGTTGGCTTTTTATATTACATTTACTCTTCATTGTTGGCGCTTTATCTTACATTCACTCTTCATTGTTGGCTTTTTATCTTACATTCATTCTTCATTGTTGGCTTTTAATATTACATTCACTCTTCGTTGTTGGCTTTTTATCTTACATTATTTCTTCATTGTTGGCTTTTTATATTACATTCACTCTTCATTGTTGGCTTTTTATCTTACATTCACTCTGTTGGCTTTTTATATTACATTTACTCTTCATTGTTGGCTTTTTATCTTACATTCACTCTTCATTGTTGGCTTTTTATATTATATTTACTCATCATTGTTGGCTTTTTATCTTACATTCATTCTTCATTGTTGGCTTTTTATATTATATTTACTTAAAATTTTACACAAATAAATTTACTGGCAATGCGTTTCTTTTTTTTAAATCTCTACAGACCTTACTGCAATGATATGATTTAATGAATGAGAGTCTGTAGAAATTTAAAAAAAGAAACGCATTGCCAGTAAATTTATTTGTGTAAAATTTTAACGATAGAGGGCATTAAAATTTAATTTACTATTATATTTACTCTTCATTGTTGGCTTTTTATCTTACATTCATTCTTCATTGTTGGCTTTTTATATTACATTTACTATTCATTGTTGGCTTTTTATCTTACATTCACTCTTCATCGTTGGCTTTTTATCTTACATTCATTCTTCATTGTTGGCTTTTTATCTTACATTCACTCTTCATTGTTGGCTTTTTATCTTACATTCATTCTTCATTGTTGGCTTTTTATATTACATTCATTCTTCATTGTTGGCTTTTTATATCATATAGAAAATCATAGTTTTATCTAGTGAACATTTTTTCCCGTGTCACATTGCCGTGTCATCCTGAGATAATCTTACTTTTGATAAATAATATTTAAGATAACAAACTTGGTGATAAGAAAACTTGTTATCATCGTCACAATGGGGGCGATGCTTGCGAGTTAAATCTACAAATCTGCAAATAACTCTAAGGATATTCAAGATATTCATGAAATTATTTTTTCAAAACCCTCCCGGTGATATACCTAATAATATCCCAAAATTTCATGGCGATTGGATGTATGGTTTTCGAATCTATAGAGTACAAACAAACAGACAGACATTCAATTTTATATATATAGATACAAGAATGACATCCACGGCGCCAATTTATAATTGTAACGAATAGTATTTGAATAAAAGCATTTAATCGGGTAAAACCCGGGCGTTGCCCGGGTCATTCGTATCTACTTATATATTTGCATTATTCTGTCTGTTTGTTTGTCTGAAGCTCACGGATGGGAATTTTCATAACCATCGGTGGTTCAGTGGTAGAATGCTCGCCTGCCATGCGGGCGGCCCGGGTTCGATTCCCGGCCGATGCATTTTTTTTTACAATTTTTAAAACTCATTTATATATTATACAAGAATGACATCCACGGCGCCAATTTATAATTGTAACGAATTGTATTTGAATAAAAGCATTTAATCGGGTAAAACCCGGGCGTTGCCCGGGTCATTCGTATATAATAATTGTATAAACGAATGCAAGACAAAATCACCGCGAATGTTTCTTTTTTTAAGGCAATTTCTTTTTAAGGCAATTATCGTTATTTATCGTTAATTTTTGTTTCGATTTTATTGAAAAAAAAACGATATGGTGCCTTTAAAAAATGATCTTTATTACTATGCAGTTTTCTATTTAGTCAATATACCTGTTTAGTCTTTGTGTATTAGAACTGAGAATGACTAACAGTCATTGAGATCCCGGAGAATAATTAGGCTTGACCTTTTCAGTAATATTAAACTTTATTGCTTAATATGGTAATCCGAGAATATCAAAGGGCTTATTTACATATGTACAATTTTATCTTGCCTATCTTCAATTCTTTACGTTCTTAAACTTTATCAGGTTTTGCTTCCGCTTCCTTTGCTTTGTCTTTTAACCTGATCTTCCTTGATTTCTCCAACTTTATTCTCGCTAGCTAAAGTTTGTCTTCTTATTCAATCTTCTGCTTCTTGATCTTTAGTCTGTTGACTTTAACTTCGCTCTTCTTTGAACTTCCTCTCAGCGACTGCGACCTTTCTCTCTTCTACCTTACTTGCTATACCTTTTACCTAACTTCTAACTCGCGCCTTCCACCTTATCACTACTTCTCTCTCCTGTTACTTACTCCGCAGACTCCACTTTACCTACTTTTATACGCTCGAAACCAGTCACGTGGGCGCACTCTGTGGCGCATTCCCTGGCGCACGCCATCTAGTGTCGCCTTTCCTAACTACTTCTCAACATACCCCCACCCTCTTTGTGTGAGCACAAAGAGCCATATCCTCCTCTGAGGTCACCTCTAAGGGGTAAATCTTTTGGATGGGTCTCATCAACATGCCCCGTTTTGTTTTTACCCTCGCGACTCTGATTTTTCCTTTGCCCGGAATCAATTCCTATATTTTTGTCATTAGCCTGGTTCAATAGAGCTGTAATCATGGTCGTAACTTGGCCTTCCCCTTGGCATGATGGGCGCCCACACAAGATCCAGCCAAAAATAGTCTCTATGGCTGTTGGCCCTGATTTTAATTTTAATGTTCTACCCGTCAGGCATTCACCGAAATAGTCACTCCCTATTAAGATATCAATCTCTTTGCTTTGAAAATCTTCGCTATTAAATTCCACTTGGTGAGAAGTAAGTTCTTCCACCCACTGACCCATGGGAATGAAGGTGGTCCTATCGCAAATGGTCTTTTCTTCCAGGACATCAATACCGATCTTATTTCCCTTCCTGATGTTTTCCAGTTGGATTCTATAGATGCCGTGTTTCTCCACTCCGGTCATCCCTCCTCCAAATAACGCCTTCTGTATTTGTTCCTGACCAATCTTTTCTAGGTTTAACTGTCCAATCAATGCTCTTCTGATATAGCTTCTCTGGCTTCCGGAATCGAATAAAACCCGTACTATTCTTTGTCCTCTTGGACTCGCTACCCTAGCGCTGGCGATCAACAGAAGCACCTCACTGGAGCATGTTTGATCAGCCATTGATGTTAAAGGAGCCTCCAGGTTGTCCTCTTTTACATATGCTTTCTTTTCGTGCATTTCTTGTATTCTTCTTGAGCACATCAGTTCCACGTGTCTGCCCCCACATACAAAACATTTAAATCTACTTCTGCACTCTCTTGCCACATGTCTTCTCCCCAGGCACCGGAAGCAGACCTTTGCCCTGGTAGCCCTTTGTCTACGCTGCTCCAGCGTCATCCATTTTGCTCTGCTGCAATTCCTCGACGTATGGTTAGCCATATCGCAAAACGCACAACTCTCGCTGATACTCTGGTTCAAGAGATGTGCCGCTGTCGGGCATGTTCTTCTCTGGATCTCCTTTTCTGGCATCTTTTCTGCTCTTTTGAAGCCAGCTCGCACAAATTCCAGCCGCTCAGCTCCTCGAATTTCTTCTTTTATAAATTTCAAAAGATCACTCAATCTCTGTGAGCTGCCAGGTTCTCCGGTGTTATCCCCCGACTGGTATCCTGCCTCTGGTCTTCGTTGCCATATCTGCAGTACATCATCAGGCAGGCTGGATTCTACCATTGGGTATAGGAACACCGCATTCTGATCGGCAGTCACCCCCAATGACTCCAACGATCTCAATGATGCCACAAGAGGGTCATACAAATCCGCCAATGTTCTCCTTTGAGAACTTGCTCTCTCCACAATTAACTCGAGTAACTGTCTGACATACATCTCTGTCAACAGCACTCGGTCACCAAATTTCTCCTTTAGAGCCTCTATAGCCTTTATATAATTGGCCTCTGTTACGGTGTAGCCCTCTAAAAATTTTTGGGCTCTTGAACCCTTAGTCACCGCTTGGTGGAGATAATGGAATTTATCTATTCCGCTCAAGCTGTCGTCCTGGTGTATCCTTTCAAATTGCCCCCACCATGGCAACCATTCCTTCAATGTCCCGTTGAACTTTAAAAGTTCCAACTTGGGCAATTTGCAAATTCTTTTTTCCATTGATGCAGATGTAGAACCTTTTCTTTCCTGTTGAACCGCCGCAATAGATTCTAACGCTTTCTGCACCTTCACTTCTATTGCGTCTAGAATACATTCATATGCATTGCATCCATCCACCTCCGCCTCGAACAAGTCTTCCTTGGCATTCTCTTCCATTAGCAAGCTCCCGATCCTTCCATTCAACGCCTCCGCTTTCTGCCCTAATCTTTTTAGTTGTAGATGTAGAGTCAATATTTCTTGTCTATTCGTTGGATCGTCTTCTATTATCCTTTCAATCTCGGCTACCTTCTTTGTCATCAATCCTCTAAGAGGAGATCTCATTTTCTTTAAAGCCTCCATTTTCTCCAGGATCACGTCCGGCTCACCACTATGTTTAGTCTTTGTGTATTAGAACTGAGAATGACTAACAGTCATTGAGATCCCGGAGAATAATTAGGCTTGACCTTTTCAGTAATATTAAACTTTATTGCTTAATATGGTAATCCGAGAATATCAAAGGGCTTATTTACATATGTACAATTTTATCTTGCCTATCTTCAATTCTTTACGTTCTTAAACTTTATCAGGTTTTGCTTCCGCTTCCTTTGCTTTGTCTTTTAACCTGATCTTCCTTGATTTCTCCAACTTTATTCTCGCTAGCTAAAGTTTGTCTTCTTATTCAATCTTCTGCTTCTTGATCTTTAGTCTGTTGACTTTAACTTCGCTCTTCTTTGAACTTCCTCTCAGCGACTGCGACCTTTCTCTCTTCTACCTTACTTGCTATACCTTTTACCTAACTTCTAACTCGCGCCTTCCACCTTATCACTACTTCTCTCTCCTGTTACTTACTCCGCAGACTCCACTTTACCTACTTTTATACGCTCGAAACCAGTCACGTGGGCGCACTCTGTGGCGCATTCCCTGGCGCACGCCATCTAGTGTCGCCTTTCCTAACTACTTCTCAACAATACCTAAGTTCATGTTGCAAATGTAATTATCTCTATCGATTTAGTAGGTGAAATGCAAAAAAAAAATCGACATGATGAAAACTTTATGAAAATTCACATTTTTATTTTTATATTTTCAAGACACACACAGTTTGGGGCGGGACGTTTCACAAGAGAGACATCCACGGCGCCAATTTATAATTGTAACGAATAGTATTTTAATTAAAACATTTTAAAAACACACAGTTTGGAACGGGACGTTTCACAAGAGTGACATCCATGGCGCCAATTTATAATTGTAACGAATAGTATTTGAATTAAAACGTTTTCAAAATATATACGCACTCGGGTAAAACCCGGGCGTTGCCCGGGCCATTCGTCTAGTATATATATATGAGACAATATAGTGGTAAATGTGGTGAGGAGAGAAATAATCACACGACGAGTTGTTAGAGCAATAATCCAGGCAGCCAGCCGAGAGAGTGCGAGCGAGACGTTATCAGCTGAACGACTGTTTTTTTTTTCCTGTGTACACAACCGGGGGGCTAACCAGGATAGTCGCCAGGTGGTGACGCCCCCCCCCCCCCCCCCCTCAGGAATTTGGCCAAAAATGGTCGTAAGTTAGTTGTCTAAAGTGTCTTGCTTTAGCTGCCCAGCTCTCTCTCGTTGGCTGTTGGTTTGTTTTATTAATCCTGGAAGAGCATATATTATGACATATATATATATATAGATAAAAAGGTTCGCGATTTATGGGCCACCCTGTTGTCGTCAGCGTTACCCTTTCTTCCTCTTCTTCTAGTCCCAACGCTTGAACCCCTTTCCTGGACACGTAAGAGCGTGTCGATCCTGTATCGAGGATTGCGCGAACATTGTAACTTTCTAATGGTCCACTTGCTTTGGCCGCCAAAGTCTGAAGATAAATGGCACCTGTGCTCGTATTCGTCAAGTTCTGTAATAAGTTTTTTTCTGAAAAAGGCTTTCAATCCTTTCTTCCAGTCTTGTCATTACTCTTGGACGGTTTCGAACTCTTTGTTCTTAGTTCCGGACACATGAGTGGATAGTGGGACCCACCACAACACACGCAGCGCGGTTTATTTCTACATTTGATGAATACATGTCCCGTAGCCAGGCAAGCATACCACGCTCGCTTTTCTCTGATCTTGTCTCGCTTCTCGTCCATACTCATACGCTGCGCCGAGAAACAATCTCGGATGATATTTCGTGCAAAAGATACACTCCCTTCTACACTGTGTCGTGTTTGCCAAATCCATAGTCGTGGGAGTTTCATAATCGGATTCCTTCCTTTGTTAAAGTTTCTTCTTGAAGACTTGTCACTGGGACTTTAATCCCTCAACGCTGTCTTCGCCAAGTTGACTTTATTTTCTCCAGCCAATTCTGTCTTGAGGAATTCCATGAGTCGAGTCAACTTGTCTTTAAGCTTCTGTCCAGCTGCTCCTGGCGTAGCTTCAACTTGACTTTTCTCCCACACTCTGAGGGCGTCTTCTGGTAGCGCAGATTCAACAAGAGGGTAGAGCATGGAAGAATGTTTGTCCCTGGTCACATTCAGGGTTTCCAGTGCCTTTAGCTGCGCTTCTAGCTTGTCATACAGTTTCACGATGGAAATTTTGTCTTGTTCTCGAACCTTTTGAAAAACATTCTGGAGCAAATCACGTAGATACATTTCAACCAGCATCTCATTCTCTCCAAACCGAGATTTTAGGTAGTCGATCACCTTGGGATAGTTGTTTGCACTAGGCGGGAAACTTTCCACAACCTTCCTCGCTGCAGAGTTCTCTGTGGTGGCTTGAAGCAGGTCAGTACCTTGCTTTCTGCTGGTATTCCCATATTTCGATCAATTGTACTAAACTGGCTTCAAAACGTTATCCAGTCACGTGGTTCACCTCCAAATTTCTTGAACTCCAACTTCGGTAAACGGTATGCTTCACTTTGAAACACACCTCTTCTACTTGCGGAAGAAACTTCATCTTCCTTACTTAAAGCTTATCATTTAGTGTGTATTTGCAGAAACCTTACCTGATAATCTTCGACGTATTCAAATTCAGCAGCGATGTCGTCGTCAGATCCCTGTTCTCGCATTAGGGCTGCCATAATATGTTCATTCAAATTTTCGAATTTCTCTTGGTGTCCTTGAAGTCGAATATAGCCAAGATCGATGTCCTCGCGTTGAAAATCTTCCTTCCCAAACTCCGCCAACAATTCATTGTACGTCCGAGTGAAGATAATCCTCATCGGCGTCCTAAGTCTCTTCAGATCCGCCAAACTCACAGGTTTATCGGCCATCTTTATTCTTATGTTGTCTTCTAACGTTGAATCCCCGACCCTGTCGGCTGCGTCAAATGTCGCGGAGATATAACCCGAGGAGTCTGTACCTCTGAGAAACTCGCCTTGAAATGCTTCAAGAAGCTGAACACTCCAGAAATAAACTTAGACGTTGAGTTTTAAATGATTTGCAAAAAGGTATGTTTATTCAATCAGGAAGTGGTGCGCTCTCGCCAAGCCACGAGCTCTTCTACCGGTACAGGCAGCATCCTCTTTTATAAACGCAAAAAGAAGAGAAAATGCAAAGTATCTATTTACATAAAAGAAATGCAAAGTATTTATTTACATAAAGGAGAAATATTTCTAACAATTCTCTTAATGTGTCTTCACAGGCCCTTCGGGTAAACCCGGGGCTTTATCACTCGACTAGTTAAACTTATTGTAACAAAATATTTATCAATTTTGATATTCATCTCTTTATAACCTTCCCTGATTGCCTCTCTGGGATTTAATGAATTTTGATTTGTTTTGCATAAAATAAATTGCTGTGTCGTTCTGAGGTGACAACATTATCGCACTATGATATATTCTTCTTACCAAGAATTCAAGACAATATTTAAAGTAAAAATAATTTTATTTTCTTAACAACACACACAGAAAGTCTATACGGGTTATATCAGAATCTATGTACACTAAGTACGTTCATTAGTGTGTTGGCGAAACCAAATGTAAAATGAAAAAGTAATTACATAAATTAAACATTAAGTCTATGCAGATTCTAATATGTGTAGGGAGATTCACAGGTCATCAATTTTTTAGAAAAGCTAAGTGAAACATAAACGTCTCTCTGGAACATCAAGCTTAATTGCTGTGTTGAATGGAGATTATTTCAGAGGTGAACTCATGATGCATGTCAGTGAAGTTGAAATATTTGATTACCTTTTAGGCACAGGTTATTTGCGGGGAAGGCCAAGAAAATATTTATAAAAATAACCTTATAAGGCCATCAGCAAATTTACAACCAGGGGGTAATTTGGGGTTGATAAATACCATAGAAATCAGAGAGATCTCTAAAAACAACAGGAAATAAATATGCGTTTAAAAGAATGCTAAAGCAATGTGGTTGGTATTTTGATGGATTTATGGTAAGGTATGAGAGAATTGGTATAGACACGAGATTATTATAGTTGGAATCAGGGATGGACGAAGCTAAAATCAGCGATAAACAATCCAGAAGGACAGAGCTAGGGTAAGTGGCGAATGAAGTCACATAGGATACCCGAAGTTAGGAATGGATATAATTGAGGACAGTGATAAATGAGGTAAAGGATGGACGAAGTCAGGGAAGGACGGTGATGGGAACCGAGCCTGAGATGTCCACCAGCTGGGTGCAGTTGAAGACCACCACCAGCGTGGTGCTCCCAGCTTTGCGGGGACTCAGTCGCATCTCCACCACAACAGTCTCCCGGGGCCGGATGTCCCTGAACCATAATCGTCGCTTCAGAAATCACTGAGGTTACTCACCAGTGACAAACATAGGTAAACAAACACACATCTATTTTCTAACAGTGTGGTTCTCTGGGTGTGATACCTTCCATGAAGATGAGTGAACCATATATTTCCGTGTGTGTACGCACTATTTCTAAGTCTGGCATTAAAATAATATTTAAAACTTCGGTGTTAGTAGATGCTGAGTTTAATGCTCGTCCAAACTAGTACCTGTACTTCATCTTGCGGGAGAAGGTGATCCCCGGGCCCTCCACGGTGAAGATGCAGTTCTCGAGCCACTTGTCAAGGGGATTGGTCATCTTCACGAACAATCGGAACTGCTGGCGAGCGTAAAGCGGCTCGCCCAGAACCTGTACGCAGTCCAGATCGCGGTTGGTCAGAGTACAAATATCGAAGAGCCCCCTAGAAATGATGGCGCATAAAGGATCAAGCCTTGAGTTATAAAGTAGGAAGACGCGTTTGAAAGAAATCGAATTAGTTACTTCCAGAGAAATGTGTGAAGCGAAAAGTATGATTTAAAACATGTTAAATGTGTAGGTGGTAATTGTGGTGTTTTGAGAATTAGTCAAATTCGGAGGACGCACTAGAAGCCTCAAGCAAGAACCTGCAAGCGCGGTCCATCATAGGGAGGATCGACGCGGAACCAAAGAATAATGCCGTACTGGTCGGAATCAATGGGTTTATATAGCGATGTACACGGAGAGAATCGAAAACACTGTGCCCTAAATATCCCAGGTCTTTTAAAGAAGAATTTAAATAGAATTTCATCAAATGTAGGAAGTATATTTGGATATTAAAAATCCTCCAAAATGTGAGTATTTGCAGTCCCTTGAATGAAATGTAGATTATTCAGACCTTTAATAGGCATTAAAAAAAACCCTAAATCTTATTACCCCTCCCAGAAATTCATCAATATAGTAAAACTAGCCGAATGACCCGGGCAACGCCCGTGCCGTGTTTTACCTGATTGAATGTTTTTATTCAAATACTATTTGTTACAATTATAAATTGGCGCCTTAAATAAATGCATATATTAGTTAATAACTATAGCCTATGTGCTTTATCTGTCTATGTACTGTTGGCTTCCGTAGGCGTCTCTTACTGGGAAAAAGAAAGAGAGGATTTCATTTAGTTATTAACTAATATATGCATTTATTTAAGGAGCGACCCGCTCCAACACAATAGTTACAAAAACGAAAAAGCGAGTGGGGGAGGCATGATGGAGGGTGGGCAAAGGTGGCGTGATCGTAGCCAACCAATAGGAGGGCGCCATTCCAAAAAAAAAGCAAACGGTGACAGAGTTGATTAGGAGATGAGGAATGACGCTCGTAACTGTATTTAGAATATTTTCGTATTTTCTAGAGAGAAAGAGTAATCTTCAGTGTTCTCTAATTATATATATTTCAAATTTACTATCATCACAAAAAAAAATAATATTTCTCGTACCCCTTTTATATAGTTTTTGGCTCAATCTATTATTTCCTCTTTGCTTTGAATTAAAATGAGGTTTTTGTGATTAGTATTCCAATTCTAATTACCTTTAAATTCGTTGCTTTACTTATTGATAATCCGTATATTATCTTTACCTGCCTTGAAGTAGGTTTTAAATCGGTTTTTCTGAACTAGTTTGTGGATTCTCCGTTAGGCTGTGATCCACTTTCTTCCTGACTCAAAACTTGTTTACATCTACAAGTCCTTTACTGCTTGCGAGTTAAATCTACAAATCTGCAAATAACTCTAAGAATATTCAAGATATTCAAGAAATTATTTTTCAAAAACCTTCCCGAGGATATACCTAATAATATCCCAAAATTTCACGGCGATTGGATGTATGGTTTTTGAATCTATAGAGTACAGACAGACAGACATTCAATCTATATACAGGGTCCATTATGAAAGTAATGAGCATAATTTTATTGTGACGCGACGATAGATGGCAGCACGGTAAAACCGTGGGGAATATGGTGGAGGGATATGCTCTTTCAATCCAATCGGTCGTCAGTTGAGTTCGAGCAGTGTGAGGGGAGATACATGCCTCCGCTTGAAGTGTGTTTTCAACTTTTGTAACATAGCGCGATGGAGCGTTCGCTTGAACAACGATACGCCATAAAGTTTTGCGTGAGGCTTGGAAAAAATGCAAACGAAACATTCCAGATGCTGCAAAAAGCCTTCAAGGACGATTGCATTTCAAGATCACAGTCTGGGAAGTGGCACAAGGCGTTCAAGAAGGGCCGGGAGGAGGTCGCCGACGAACCCCTTTCAGGACGCTCAACAACGGCCAGAACTGACGAGAACGTAGATTGTGAGCTCGAGGTTTTGCGTACCGACCGTCGATTAAGCATCCAGAAAAATTCTGACACATTACACATGTCCACATTTGTGGTACATGGGATAGTGACCGAGGATCTGCAAATGCGTAAGGTCTGTGCGCAGCTTGTGCCGAAAGTGTTGACGCAAGACCAGAAAGAACTTAGTGTTTTGCGCTGTCAAGAATTGTTGGATTTGATTCAAAATGAACCGGACTTTCTGAACTCTGTAGTAACCGGAGACGAATCCTGGATGTTTGAATACAACCCAGAGTCGAAAAGGCAGAGCTGTGCATTGCACACAAAATCATCCCCACGCCCCAAGAAAGCGCGAATGAGCAAGTCGCGCATCAAAACGATGATCATTGTCTTCTTTGACATCCGAGGAATAGTCCATTGTGAGTTTGTACCGCAGGGACAAACTGTAAACTCAGCCTTTTACCTGGAGGTGCTCAGGAGATTGAAACGCCGGATCGCACGCGTGAGGACTGACATTAAAGACACGGTCAAGCTCCACCATGACAATGCCACCAGCCACACAGCCTTCATCATTACCAACTTCCTGACCCGAAGCAACACCTCGGTGATCACTCACCCCCCTTACAGTCCCGACTTAGCTCCATGTGACTCCTTTTTGTTTCCGCAACTCAAGAGAGAGATGAAAGGAAAACAATGGGAACCCGTGGAAAACATCCAACACCATGTTACAAACGTTTCTGAAAAGCATTCCTGTCGAGGAGTTTCAGGGTGCCTTTCAGGCGTGGCAAACATGTCTCCGCAAGTGTATTGATGCAGGAGGAATGTATTTTGAAGAATATTGAACATTTGCACAAATTACGATCAATAAATGTATTTTGCCAGTAAATGCTCATTTCTTTCATAATGGACCCTGTATATAAAATTGAATGTCTGTCTGTGTGTACTCTATAGATTCCAAAACCATATATCCAATCGCCGTGAAATTTTGGGATATTATTAGGTATATCCCCGGGAAGGTTTCTGAAAAATAATTTCCTGAATATCTTGAATATCCTTATAGTTATTTGCAGATTTGACTCGCAAGCAGCGCCACCATTGCGACGATGATAACAAGTTTTTTATCTATAAGTTTTATTATCACTAATTTTATTATCTTAAAGATTATTTATCAAAAGTAAGATTATCTCAGGATGGCACGGCAATTTATTTGAGACAAGAATAATGATACAGTTCCAAGGCGAAAATACTATTCCTTTAACTTCCAATCACCGAGGGAACCAATTTATATTGATTTTATTCAACTTATAGAGTATTTTTCAAGGGACCGGGAAAAAATGTTCACTAGATAAAACGATGATTTTGTAATGTAGAAAATTAGGAAAGACAAAATTCAGGATGACACGGCAATTTATTTGAGACAAGAATAATTATACAATTCCAAGGCAAAGATACTATTCCTTTAACTTCCAATTACCGAGGGAACCAATTAATATTGATTTTATTCAACTTATCGAGTATTTTTCAAGGGACCGGGAAAAAATTTTTCACAAGATAAAACGATGATTTTGTCATGTAGAAAATCAGGAAAGACAAAATTCAGGATGACACGGCACACAGGGACCGGGAAAAAATGTTCACTTTATCGAGAGATTCAAATTTACGAGTTTCAAATTATCAAAATATATCTATTATTTTTTTTATAAGTTCATAGAGAATTGTTTTAACAAATGTTCGTTAGACAAACCTTTACTCGGGTAAAACCCGGGCGAAGCCGGGTACATCCGCTAGTTTTATATATATATAGATATAGATATCTTGCATCAATGATAGGTATAAACAAAACATATTACACTATCTATACTCTTAATGTCTCTTCACAGACCCGTAGTCACTCGGCTAGTCTGATACTATAATCAGTAGCATTAACCGTTGCACCACGTCAACTATTTCTTCTACTTACTCACTTACAGTGAGAATGCTATTATTTCGAACCTTTTCAGATGCTACACGGTATTTTTGATGTTATTAATTCAAATATGCCTTGTAATAAATGGGTTATTGATGTATAACATCCATACACGCACGATAATGTGGAATTCCATGATTCGAGGTTAGAAGATAAAAGCAACCTGACCTGAATATCGAGGCGTGGTTTGTCGACGTAGAAGTCATCTTCCTCCGCCCAGGTCTGACGTGTCTCTCGTACCGTAGCCAGGGCGTAAACTTTCACCATGGAATACTCCACAAGCTTGTCGAGGTACTGCTCTGGCTGGACGGTCACCGACAGAAGCTCCTCTGTCACCAGACCATCAGCCTACATTTCTCTGGCTCCCTGGTCAACTTACCCTGGCGCGGATATAGAACGAAGCTGGCGGTGTCACGTGCAATGCGTTGGGCCACGACGCCTGTATAGTACACCGAAGATGCCGAGATGGCCGCGGTGACGGACCGCGACTCTCGAGCGGCGAGGTTCGTCACCCGTACCGCCACTCGAAATGGTTTGCCGATCATCACCTTCTCGATGTCCACCAAGTCGAACCGCACGTCCTCTGTGCCAGGCGCCGGCAGCTCGAAAATGGAGGCCACTCCCCCCAGCCGCGCAGCGTTCAGCACGGCCATACGCTCTTCAGCGCTTCCTGTCGAACACACAGTATTTGGAACTTCTCTGTTCCTTATGGATATAGGATCCTTTTTATTCGCTCTCCCTATCTATTCTGGCACATTTCTAAGTTCTTTAATTACGCACCTCCTTCGCACAATTTTAATACCTTTTCAATAAATTATTCTCTATTTCCTTATAAAAAAATATATCAGTGATCGTTTTCAGTTGCTCATTCACCCTCTTCTTTGCTGATAGTCAAACCTTTCACTTCCCCCCTTCTTGTACAAGTCTTCGCACAGATATTCAAACCTCTCACTTTCTCCATCCTTGTACAAGTCTTTACTGATATCCAAGTCACTCACTGTCTCGGTCTTTGTAAATGCCTTCGTTGATATTCAAACCTCTCACTTTCTCCATTCTTGTACAAGCCCTTGCAAACCTCAGAACAATTTTTAACGCCTTGCCAAATGCTTTATTTTTATTTACTTCTCCTGACGAAGACAAAAGATTTTTGTCGAAACGTTGAGAAAATAAAAATAACTCCAACTGGCCGAAGTGTCTATTTTTTATATAAATACTAGCGGATGTGTACCCGGCTTCGCCCGGGTTTTATCCGATTGAAAGTTTGCCTAACGAATATTATATATTATGAAGTATAATAAACAATGCTAAAGATTTGTTTTAATTATTAATCAAGATTGTGTGTGAATATGTGAGAAAGATGTAATATCGTTGTTGTTTTCTTGGCCGACTGTTTTACATATGGTTTTATCTTAAAATTGCTTGTTTTGAATATTTTTTTAGATTGAGTTGAATGAATTGCTGATTTTTTTTTGTATTTATATATAAATAAAATTAACTCTGTTGAATTTTTTTGTATTTTATCGATAACAGCAAAGTTATGTATTTTAAAGTTAGGAAAAATATTTTGATGTTAAGCAAAACCTGCTCCATCTCGTTTTACATAAATGTTGAAAATTTGGTCGAAATTGTTGCATTGTAACGAAAGTTTTTAGCGAACACCACTTATGAAATTTTCATTTATATAGAAGATATAATATAAATGAGTTTTAAAAATTGTTTAAAAAAATGCATCGGCCGGGAATCGAACCCTGGCCGCCCGCGTGGCAGGCGAGCATTCTACCACTGAACCACCGATGCTTTAAAAAAAATCAAATTCATTTATCGTCGCGACCAGTGCTGCGCCCTAGCGGTAAAAGACTGGAACTAACGCTTTTTGGTTTTTTATTTTTTAAAAAAAGCACATTAACTTTTTTAGTTTTTTGAATAGCCTATATGTTAAACGAAATCTTCAGCTACCTACATGCGAAATTCCATAATGATTGAGTCAGTAGATTTTGCGTGATGCGATAACAAACATCGATTTCGCATTTCATTTTTATATATATAAGGATTTTTATATATATAAGGGTGAATGCCGGCCAGGCAACCTCTATCTTTTCGATAATTAAGACCAATTTTGGTCCCGAGGTTTTCAAGATGGCAAGGCAACTAGAGAAGACTATGATCAAGTTTGCAAGGACAAAACATTATTTATATTTTAATCACCGTATCAAAGATCTCAATATCATTCCCCCGAGCCTGAATGTAAAAGCACTGGTTAAAACTCCATATGGAAGACAGATTGCTAGAAGAGCAAGTCTTCAGTTCGTCAAGGCACGCATCCAAGCATCTCACAGAATGGTAGATATACAGAAGCAAAAATTGACTAGTCAGCGAAGTGTTATTTTAGAAATATTAGATGAAAATTACATGAAAAGCCTTGAAGAGTGTATACAGAGAGGGATAAAGAAAATAGAAGAACGGCTAATGATCACAATGAGGAACGAATTGGACAGATGGGCTCCTAGAATCAAGAAGGTCGATCCTAGAAGAGTATGCAACATCTCAGGGAAGGATCTAACTGAAGATCAGTTCAGGCTTCTTGATAAAGGGTCAAACTATAGACCTATGCCTCTCAAAAATTATTACATTAGATTAATTTCTAACATTGAGAATGGAATCGAAAATTTGAATGAAAATGATAAAGTTATTATTAGAAACAAAATAACAAATGTTATATCAAGGACAACAAAAAAAACGAAAAGAAATTGGATTTAGATAAAGCAAAAAGCTAAGAATGTGGGGATATCAAGAAATTAAAAAATGACGACAGAATAGTTATAACTAAGGCTGATAAAGGAGGCAAGACAGTCGTGATGAAGAGAGAAGATTATAACGATAAAATCACGAGCCTCTTCAACGATAACGACACATATGAAGAAATTCGAGGAGACCCTACTAAAAAGATAAAGCTTAAAATATCTAAATTTATCAGAAGCATGAAATCTAAGGCCTCGGACAAAAGAAAATTGAAGCTAGAAGATGTCGCTGCACCTATCTTCAAAGGACTTCCAAAGATCCACAAGGAAGGAGTTCCCCTACGGCCCATTGTGTCAGGATTCAAGGCCCCCACCAGAGGTTTGGCGGACTGGCTTAAAAACCAAATTCCGACTACAAGAAAGATTTCTGGGTTAGAAATTAGAAATAGGAAAGAGTTATTAGATATCACAAAAAAAATTAAAGCTGAATGAACATGAAATAATGGTATCCTTTGACGTCAAATCGCTTTTTACCAATATTAATAGAACTCTAGTTCTTAAAGAGCTAAAAGAATATTTTGAGGTGAAAAGACAAGATTAGGCAATCAAAGGATTAGAAATCGATGAAATGATAGAAGGGTTTAGGTTATGTTTAGAAAATATTTATTTTAGATATGGGGCTAAATTTTACAGACAAAAAGACGGTACTGCTATGGGTTGCCCTACCAGTATTATCATAGCTGACATTGTAATGGCATCAATAGATAGAAAGGCAATTTTAATAGAGGGAATAAAGATATGGGGACGGTATATAGATGATGTTTTCGCAGTGATCCAAAAAGAAAAACTTAACGAGATCATTGTCAAATTAAATAATTTAGAAATAGGAATAGAATTCACTGTTGAAATATAAAAAGAAGGATTTTTACCATTCTTAGATGTAGGATTAAGCCGTAAAGAAGATGGATCTATTATAACCAGCGTTTACAGAAAGCCAACAGACTGTGGGATACATCTAAATTTTAATTCTAACAATCCTATATTACACAAAAGGCAGGTGATAAAATCTCTTGTACAAAGAGCCAAACAGGTATGTACAGACCAAGATATTTATAAAAAAGAGATAAAGAAAATTAGAGCGGAGTTAAAACAATCCGAATATCCAGTTGGTTTCATAAATAAATGGATTAGAAGATATGAAATAGATAGGCCAAATTTGAATAGAACTACAAAAGGTTACAATAATATAATAATTCCTTATATTAGAGAAGTTGATAACGAAATATCTAGAATTTTGAAAAAATTTAAATATAATATTTGGTATAGTACTGGGACAAAAAGGGAATTTTTAACTAGAAACAACATAATGAAGGATAACATAGGCACATCAAAACCAAATAACGTAATTTATGGGATTAAATGCACAGAATGTGACAAAATTTATGTAGGAGAAACAGGCCGAAATTTAGAGACCAGAATTAAGGAACACCAACAGGGTTTATTGGGGAGAATGGCGTTAAGCAAAATTGGGGAACATGCATTATTTTCAGGACATAGGCCAGATTGGAATGATATTGAGATATTTCATAGGAATGTAAAATTTAAAAAGGAAAGATTATTTTTAGAGGGATGGGTATCACGAGAATTTGGGAAAAGAACTATAAATACTTTTGAAGATATTCCGCAACAATATGCTTCATTTTTAAATTTAAAAAGTAGTTAATAAGCTAGATAAAAATTGGACATAATAGTTATAAATCTATATAATAATCTTTGTGATTATTATTATTATATTACTTTATTTATTTATTTTTACTTAATTTATTATAATTTTATTATTATATATTTTTATTTCCAAGATCATAGTCTTTGACGAGTTTAATATTTGTTTTTGACTCGCGCTTTAGATGATGTACTAAATTCGAAGAATCACGTGAGAATGCCCTTGCAAACCTCAGAACAATTTTTAACGCCTTGCCAAATGCTTTATTTTTATTTACTTCTCCTGACGAAGACAAAAGATTTTTGTCGAAACGTTGAGAAAATAAAAAAAACTCCAACTGGCCGAAGTGTCTTTTTTTTTATATAAATAAGTCTTTACTGATATTCAAGTCACTTACTTTCTTGGTCCTTGTACAGATTATTGAATACATACAAAAATATCGCTCATCTTTTTCCTTTTTACGGAACTTTGAATATATTCAAAATTCTGTCAGTTTGCAGGAACTTTATGATATTTAGGTGAAAACAATAGGCTTCCACAGGTATAAGTTTATTTTCAAAAATTTAAATCCCTGTGAATTCCTCCCTGCTTTTTTGTGTTAATTTGGGTTGAATTAAAAAGATAATCCTTTTTTATATCATTATTTTATTTAAGATCCAATTTAAAAACAGGAATGAACAAAAAAATATTATAAACTTCTTGTTTACAAGTTACGAGTTAGAAGAACAAAATACAGAGTAGTCAAATCATTTTGGTCATTTATATATATATTCACAATTGCCCCCAGTAAATGACACAAAAATGATGATCGATTATCAAATTATATACATACAGTGAAACCCCGCTAATACGAACCCTGGATATAACGAACCTTCCCTTATAACGAACCCACGCCGATTCCCAATTCCATTCCATTGAAAATACCATCGTTATAACGAACTTTGCGATTTTTAGAATAACGACTACCCCTATGACGAACCTATTTTCGGTCCCAAAATAATAAAATCTATTAAAAATACTATGCTTATAACGAACTTAGAATTGTAATTAAAAAAAAATAAAACAACCAAATTTTGAGCATGTTTCAGCTCGCAGATCGCGATTTCAAAACAATAAATTTAGCGGTATTGTTTGTTTTGAATTTTGCACTTTATTTTTGCTGTATGTTGTATAAATTTTTTTAACACATTATACTTTTTATTAAATAGAATATATTTGCATCCAATAAATTTGAAATATAAAAATACAAATGGCTTCCAAAATGAAGAAAACAAAGGCATTTTAAAAACAAAAGCGTTATTTCTTAAAAAAAAAAAAAAAAAGGCCATTTTCAGAACTTTTCAAAGTGAAACAACACAGGCAAAATATCTATATAGATAATACCGTAACAGAGTTTTCCATTGTAAAGTCCTGAGCTATCTCCTCCGAAGATTCTGAACTACACATAACGATCTATATACCAAAATTTTCGTTATTTTTTTCTTCGTATGATAGGCCTGTTTTTTATTTTCCTAATGTTAACAGTTATTTTTATTTTTTAATTTAATCTATTTTACAATCGTAGATTTTTTGCATTTATCATCATCAATTCTTTTGTTTACAATTGCGTAACTTTTATAGAGAGAAATAAAGAAATACATAATTGATTAGATACAAAAGTGTGAACCAGAAAGTCGATTTTTAAAATTGTTATTATTTAATATAAACTTATTTTAATTTAATTTTGAATTGAAAAGGTAGTGTAAAAGTGTATATGAGGTTAGATTCAAATAGGTTAAATTATGTTAGTTTAATCGCTAAATAAGGTTAGTTTTAGATAAGTTGAATTAGGTTAGTTTCAGATAATTAAAAAAAATAATGTTCGTTTTTAGAAAAATAATTCGAAATAGTAAGTATATATATTAATATAAAAGATCGAAATGTAAAAATCACTATGTCCAAAATCTTCGCTTTAACTCGTGTAAAACGGCTCGAAGGTACGGCGGTGTCAACGTACAGCGCCGCCTACCAAAGTTAACCTTTTCTGGGAACTCACCAGGTTATATTATTTTTCGAATTGTAGATTGAATTATTACTTTTATTCTATCTTTTATAAGTGTTTGTTATAGTTTTTCATTTGAATTTAGCACAATTTTTGTATCTGGTTATCTTTTTTGGCATCTTTTTTTTCTCATTAATAAGACCTAATCCAAATAATTTAATAGTGTGTGACTTTTTTTTTAATTAAATTATTTGGATTAGGTCTTATTTTCTTTTATTAAAGAATTTTTGTGTCTGTCTTTTTTTTTCTTCTCATAAATAGGCTGATGCTGTATTTGTGTACTCAATTGTTGCTTTTTTTTTAATTAAATTATTTGGATTAGGTCTTATTTTCTTTTATTAATTTGTTATAGTTTTTCATTTGAATTTAGCTCCATTTTTGTGTCTGTCTTTTTTTTTCATCTCATAAATAGGCTGATGCTGTATTTGTGTACTCAATTGTTGCTTTTTGTGTCTGGTTTCTTTTTTGCAGTATTTTTTTGGAATCCTTTTTTTTTTCATCAATTGTTTCCTCACATGCTTGGAATTTTCTTTTTATGCCTGTCCTGGCTTTCAGTTTTATAGATTTCCTCTGCTTGGTTCTTATTTTACCTTTTTTTTTTTGAGCGTCTTCTGTCATGCCTCGGAAAGGCCGTGGAAGACTCACTCCCCTGACCGCTAGGCTATTTCTCTTGTTTACTTTTTTACCAATGCCTATAATTTTTCACCTGAAAGATTTTTTTTTATTTGTTATTCAATAAACTATTATCACTTATTTTTGGTCTTCTTTTTATTTACTTATTTTACTGGGGGTTGGTGGAAGGATGGTCTAAGCCGTTGGTTCGGCTCGAAGGTACGGCGGTGTCAACGTACAGCGCCGCCTACCAAAGTTAACCTTTTCTGGGAACTCACCAGGTTATATTATTTTTCGAATTGTAGATTGAATTATTACTTTTATTCTATCTTTTATAAGTGTTTGTTATAGTTTTTCATTTGAATTTAGCACAATTTTTGTATCTGGTTATCTTTTTTGGCATCTTTTTTTTTCTCATTAATAAGACCTAATCCAAATAATTTAATAGTGTGTGACTTTTTTTTTAATTAAATTATTTGGATTAGGTCTTATTTTCTTTTATTAAAGAATTTTTGTGTCTGTCTTTTTTTTCTTCTCATAAATAGGCTGATGCTGTATTTGTGTACTCAATTGTTGCTTTTTTTTAATTAAATTATTTGGATTAGGTCTTATTTTCTTTTATTAATTTGTTATAGTTTTTCATTTGAATTTAGCTCCATTTTTGTGTCTGTCTTTTTTTTTCATCTCATAAATAGGCTGATGCTGTATTTGTGTACTCAATTGTTGCTTTTTGTGTCTGGTTTCTTTTTTGCAGTATTTTTTTGGAATCCTTTTTTTTTTCATCAATTGTTTCCTCACATGCTTGGAATTTTCTTTTTATGCCTGTCCTGGCTTTCAGTTTTATAGATTTCCTCTGCTTGGTTCTTATTTTACCTTTTTTTTTTTTTGAGCGTCTTCTGTCATGCCTCGGAAAGGCCGTGGAAGACTCACTACCCTGACCGCTAGGCTATTTCTCTTGTTTACTTTTTTACCAATGCCTATAATTTTTCACCTGAAAGATTTTTTTTTATTTGTTATTCAATAAACTATTATCACTTATTTTTGGTCTTCTTTTTATTTACTTATTTTACTGGGGGTTGGTGGAAGGATGGTCTAAGCCGTTGGTTCGGCTCGAAGGTACGGCGGTGTCAACGTACAGCGCCGCCTACCAAAGTTAACCTTTTCTGGGAACTCACCAGGTTATATTATTTTTCGAATTGTAGATTGAATTATTACTTTTATTCTATCTTTTATAAGTGTTTGTTATAGTTTTTCATTTGAATTTAGCACAATTTTTGTATCTGGTTATCTTTTTTGGCATCTTTTTTTTTCTCATTAATAAGACCTAATCCAAATAATTTAATAGTGTGTGACTTTTTTTAATTAAATTATTTGGATTAGGTCTTATTTTCTTTTATTAATTTGTTATAGTTTTTCATTTGAATTTAGCTCCATTTTTGTGTCTGTCTTTTTTTTTCTTCTCATAAATAGGCTGATGCTGTATTTGAGTACTCAATTGTAGCTTTTTTTTTATTTAATTATTTGGATTAGGTCTTATTTTCTTTTATTAATTTGTTATAGTTTTTCATTTGAATTTAGCTCCATTTTTGTGTCTGTCTTTTTTTTTTCATCTCATAAATAGGCTGATGCTGTATTTGTGTACTCAATTGTTGCTTTTTGTGTCTGGTTTCTTTTTTGCAGTATTTGTTTGGAATCCTTTTTTTTTTCATCAATTGTTTTCTCACATGCTTGGAATTTTCTTTTTATGCCTGTCCTGGCTTTCAGTTTTATAGATTTCCTCTGCTTGGTTCTTATTTTACCTTTTTTTTTTTGAGCGTCTTCTGTCATGCCTCGGAAAGGCCATGGAAGACTCACTCCCCTGACCGCTAGGCTATTTCTCTTGTTAAGAACATATTAAAATAAGAGAATATAACTTTTCTATTATAAAAGATAAAATATAAAGCTATATATTAAAAATTGTTACAAAGAGGAATCAACCTCAACTTTTGCCGCGATCGCGATCGTACGTTTTAGGGCTAAAAAAAAATCCAAATAAATGGTCCCGTGATGAAACAAAAACTATTTTTATGCCTAAACTATGGTGATTTTAAAGTCAGCAATGTTTTGCTGAACTCTAGACCTAGAAGAATATGTGGGGAAATGAAATGGAAGAAAAACACTAACTTTATTTGAATGGTGCAATACTTGAAGAATGCTTTGAAGCAACAAGGTGTTAGAGCCATTTTCCCAAGTAAACAATGTATTATATAATGTGATAATGATGTTTTAAAATCATTTCATATCTTTGAATATATATTTAATAAAACTTTGCCTAGGATTTGTCTGGATTTTTAAATTAGACATAGAGGTACATATATGTTAATGATAAGAAGAACCTATCATCTAATGATTTCTATTATTATTCAGTATTAATGTAAGGAAATTGGTCAATTAAGGGAATTAAAACAAAGTGACCACTATTAAGAGGAAGCCTCTTCTTGTGTGTATGGCTGTCCTTTAATTATACGGTCTAAAAATTTTGAAAAGTAAAAAAAAAAAATAGCCAAACCGTGGCTATAGTGAACCGTGGCTATAGTGAACCAAAAGCTCTGTCCCATTGGGGTTCACTATAGAGGGGTTTTACTGTATTTCAAAACAGTTTCAATAGCCTCCGAAAGATGGCGGGACAAGTCCAGGGAATGTTACAGCTAATTAAATGAACCGCCATTTTAATTGTTTACAAAATATGTATATAATTTGATAATCGATCATCATTTTTGTGTCATTTACTGGGGGCAATTGATACAAATTGATACAAAGGAATTTTTTATTGAATTGTAAACTTTATAATATATTCCATTGTTTATTTTCAGTGTTCTACAGGCCTCAGCATATGATCTACCATTCATTGTTGGCTTTCTTCGCGTCTTTTAATACATTCCCCAAACACGCACCCAAATGAATCACCTGAAATGTGCTGATGATACGGACTTCCTCGCGGAGATAAAAACCAACTTAAGGATCTAACCTCGAAATTCAAAATACTTTTTGAAATGTTGGTTCAAAAAAAAATTATGATTATTAAAAAAGGTATGATGCATTCCCAGAATTTATTAGCCTGACTAAACTTGTGGTTAAAGAAAATTCGAATGAGATCGACAAATTTAAATAATTTGTAAACAGATTGAGTAAATAATGAAGAGAGTTAATATATATATATATATATATATATAATGTTTAGATCTATAAAATTACTTAATATACATGAGTGATGTTCTATAATAAATTCCAGGCAACTTCGGCCACGTAGATTTCTGTACACTTGTATTGTTATCATGATTGAATAAGTGTACAAAACCTCAGACTTCTACCTGCTCAAGTTAATTATTTTTATTAATATTGATCCTAATATATACGACAAAAACACGTGGAAGAAAGTTAAATAAAAGCTTTCTCAAAATGAAAAAAAACTCTCATTTGAACCTAGGTAAATGTTTTAAATTACCTGTCAGTTGACAACCTTCCCCCCTAGTTATAAATATTAGATATAAATTTCCAAAGTCAAATATTTGGCTATGTTCAAGTCTGAGTATATTTCAACCTCTCACCTTATCTGTACTCTTTTACAGGAATTTAAATATAGTTGTATACACAACTATTTTCCCGAGTATGTGGGTCTTTTAATATATTACAATCATTTGTATATCTCCAACCTTCTCTGTCCTTGTACAGGTCGGTGATGTTCTCGGCGTCCCTCTCGCCCCGGTCGTCCATGATGCCCACCCGCTTGGTCAGCAGCGACCGTCCCACACTGTACACATGAGGCATGGGGTCGGTGAATACGGGCCGTAAAAGCAACTTCCATTAGGATGAATGTGGGGATGTGTGAGTCGTAATGAGCACCTTTTGTTGACGTGGCATTTCCACCAAAGGTTGGTTTTATTCAGCCTTGTTATAATCAGTTTCTCTCAAATTATTAGGACTGAATATGGAAACTAAATATCAATAAACTCAGAAAAATGCAGGTTTAACAGCGCGTAAACTTTTGAATCCATCTCTCAACAAAATATTTCCAACTCACTGGTATTTGTTGGTGGAGAGTTTCTCCGGCCGCCGGTCGTCCCCCACCCGCCAGTGCACGATGTCGGCGTTGACCTCGGCGAACACGAACTGACAGTCGTACTGGAGGCCGATCTCGCCGCGCCTCACAGCCAGCACTGGGGTGGGGCCTACACGGTAGATACCTATACACAGCCAGCACTGGGGTGGGCCCTACACGGTAGATACCTATACACAGCCAGCACTTCGTCTGGCAAACATTCTCTCGGGAAAAATCCGGGCGAAGCTGGCTTATTATGTTAGTTGATAAATTTTATTACCATTCTATCACTCCAAAATATGATTTAAAAAATTATTTGTGTAAATTTAGGCTTCGGATGGAATATGTTAAGTTATATATTCAGCTACCTACGTGCAATTTTTTCCAGCAGTCCATTCAGTAGTTTTGGTGGAGAAGAGTAACAAGCATTCATTCATCTTTACATATAGAATAATATTTTCAGAATTTCGTTGCGCGAAAAAGGCAGTTTCAAATTTCAGAGGGTTTTTAAAGATAATGATTATTGAAAAATTCGTTATCACAAAACATCATCATCGCTTTGAAGAAATCATAAAAATATGCTCAGGTGGATATTTTCCGGAAAATATTGTTTTAACAAACGTTAATTATTTTCTTTCATAGTTTCAACCTAGTTGTTGTAATTTTGCATAGGCAAATTCATTATTATATTATAACACATATATAACCATTATCATTTTATATTGTATAAGGTGTAATGATAGTATCAATATATTTGGTTTTATGAAGTCATTCATTATCATTTCCCTACCTTCCTAGTCTGGTTTTAAAGCTCCAATTATTTCAGGCCTAACGCGATATCTTCTATAAAATATTATCCCGATAAGTCAAATTATGCATACATATATGTCGTAAACCCGGGTAAGCCGACAAGTGAGTTGGAAGCAGTCGTAAGTTGAGTGGCAAGGCGTACGGAGTGGGAAGTCCGCACGGGACAGTAAGGACAAAGTTTGGGATCAAAAGGCGCTCTCCCAGGACGTCTCAAGTAGTACCAAGACCGGGGGGAAGTCGAAAACTACCAGAGGAAGGCTCGGCGTCCGGCCTGGAGCCGCGAGGACAGGGGAGTCAGCCAAGATGGCGGCCACGAGGGCCTCCGTGAGATGATAACAGACCTAATATTGAGCGTTCCTGTCAGAAATATGAACTGTAAACTTTCCTTTGTCCGGCAAACCATCCCTTTTGTTCGCCCGGATCCCCGGGAATTGATTCTGATTGGTCAGTGACTTATGCGAGTCATTCTCCCTCCCCTGCGGCTCCGGTTGCAAACTGGCGTCATCTTGAGACGACTTATGGAATGACGTCATACTTTATGAATTACATAATGCAGATTGTGATATTTTTTATAGTAATAGAGTGGTTAAATATAATTAATAATGTTATGATTTATATGGGCTTATACTAATTTTAAAATGGATGGTCCTATGTGGTACAAAAATAGTAAAGATTTAAGTTATATTAATAAAGTTATAATTAATTACATGAAATATGTGATGATATCAGAATGGTAATTAATATGGTACAAGCTTAAATAAGGATTATTAACTTATATGTAATTAACTATGTTTAAATTACGATATATATCTGGGCTAGACAATCACTTATATTTTATTAATTCAGTCTAGTGTGTGTATTCACTATCAAGATTCAATGCAGCTTTCAATAATGTTAAAGCTTCAGTATTCGTCCATAATGAAAAGCAATCTTCCTTAATTCTCATACTGATTGATATATTTTATATCGATTTTACTTCGACACCCGCAAACAATATTTTGAGTTTCTTATCCTGGCGCATAAACAAACAAATGATATTGGCTCCACGTCCCTGAATTAATTGTCCTTGATTATTGTAAATAATAATGTAAATATGTTATTTATTGGTTAAAATTTTTAAAATAGGCTTCAAACATCATATATATTTTCACCTGCATATTCCTTCATAAACATACTGTTAAATTTTTATTATTTTTTATTAGAAGTTTTAATGGGAAAGAGTGAAAGTGGCTTGACCCACGTTCTACTCGAGTTATTTCTCGCAAAAATAATCTTATTTCAGCTCACACATGCAACAATATAATTATCATTTTCTGACTAAAATGTAAGTAAAATTTATTCTAGAATTTCGTTAATTTATTTATTTTTCTTGGTTTAAATATGATAAATACTCCTTCCACGCTTACCTTTATGCCCTTTTAAATTTCAGCCAGACTGTATTGAGAAAAGGTATAAGGAGCAAATAAATAAACACAAACATTGAGACTCCTATATAGAGAGATTTTCTCTCTTCTAGAAAATATAGTTTTGTTTCAGAGAGTTAAATGAGGATAATAACTCACAAATCCTGTAAAAATAAAACGCAATCAGACTATTTGCGTTCAGAAAATATATAAATTATATAATTATTACAACACACAGTATCAAAGGTTCAGCTGTGGCTTGGGAAGGAATTCTGGATAGAAGTCTTCAGACGCCGAATAGTTTGGAATATTCTGGCAGCTGAACATGCTGTCAAAAGAAGCGGGATTAGCCGTGTTTCAGCCCTTAAGCACTCCGCGTTTTCAATAGGAATTCGGAATATGCACTGAGTATGCATTTAAATGTTTGCATCAAGTCACTTCTAGTACATCCTCTGTGTATTGTCACAGCCCACATAGACTCATGTTAATATTTTCGTTAGCTTTTTCACTTATTAAACAAATTATAATTGTTTTGATTATTCTTTTTTGTTAACTTAGTGCAGCCACGCGCGTCGGCTCTTCTCTTTCTTTGTAAGCTTACCAAAATAAAGCGTCAGCTTTTTAATGAGAACTCGTTCTGATTTATTCTACAGCACAATGGAAACGGCTGAGCAAAAGCCATCTACATCTCAAGGTGTAACAGTATACATCATCTGTATATATAGAAGACCTCGCCCATTGTGTGCATACGCCATTTTAGAGATTGAGTTGTGATACACCGATATTGGCCATAGAAAAGTAAAAAACGGAAATTATCCAGGTAGCTCGTACCGTGCGACCAGAATGGTGGGGGCACCCCTGGGGGTGAACTAACCAATTTATCGTCTACTCTCTCGTGCTCTAGACTCCGTACCCTCGCTGGTCTCCTGCGGAGTGCTGTCCACGGTCTGCCAGCCGCCGTAGCCTACTGGCAGGTCGGGTCTCGCCATCCAGCAGTCGTTCCACACGTGGAAGTTCCTGGACACGCGAAGATGGGCTATTAAACAACTGAGGTGGGAATATTACAGTCGTATCAAATGGATATATCTGGTACCACTATGGATTTTGAAGTGGAAAGAATCAGGACAACAATTGGGAGAATATGTATTTGGGGACAAAGTACAGATCGATCCAATCATACAATTTTACATTGAATTACATTTGAATGTACAAAATACATTACAATTAATTTAGCATTATACATATAGCTTTTTGAGATGTATATATATATGGTGAGGTATCCTGTCGACTTAATCTATGGTGTGAGATCCCGTCGACTCTCGCTATACTGTGTTAACCGAGAGGAACAGTCAGGATGGGGAGAATTTTCCAGTACCTCTCTCCACCTTGGAAGACCTTTAACAGTTCTCACAGAGTACAGGCAGTCGTGGAAGACTTGGGAATTTTCATCACAAAAACGAAGGGACACAGTTGTACTAGGAAAGTTCCGTGAACATATAGGAGTCGAGCTAGGAGCGAAAGATGGAGATAGAAGAGTTCTTACTGTTCTACATGGTCGATGAGGTGGACCTTGGACACAACCAACGAGGGCTCCCGCTGATGCTAAAGTGACTATTTTTTCTGGCCCTGTTGGAGGCTTATATATCTTTGCCGAGAGGAAGTATTTGGTTTCAGCGGATGCAACTAGGGCGTGGATCGGAAGAGATCATTGTACACTGGCAACGCCCTGACATCTTCTAGGCCTCGTTCGGACTTCTACATCTCGATTTTTTCTCTAGCTCAACTTTTAATCTATTAACACAAAGCAAAAACGCGACATCTATACATATAAAATGAAAGGATTTAAAAAAGCACGAATGTTTCTTCTATACACAATACAAACCTCTACTGTCTTTACTACGATGAAAAAATATATTGGGAGGGCTTGGCTCATCAGTGGTGAACCCTCCCAGCGGTTTCGCCAATTTAATCCACCAGACCGCTTCTCGGAGCTCTAATACTGTATTGGACGATTCTGCTTATATACGCAGCACTGAAGGGTGGAATCTCAGAAATGGTTTGCAAGAAGACTATGGACATAAGCTTATAGGACAATAGAATTACATTTAAATATTTGCTTCGAGCAATGCTCTTCCGCAAACAATAAAGACAAGGTCAGTTAGGCATGCATTAACACAAAGCAATAACGCGCCATCTATACATATAAAATGAAAGGATTTAAAAGCACGAATGTTTCTTCTATGTCTTAATCTATTACAGAGTTTTATTTATTTATCCTCAGTTTGTACAAAGTACATTACATATGATGATGTAATGACACATGTCAATCATGCGTATAATCATTTACAGATGTGTTTCTATTATACAACATGACAATCTTGTTATAAGTATTATACAATATGTTGGTCAAATTACCATATATATGGAATTTTTGCCGGAAGGATATTGACCTAAAATATTTGATGTCTATTTTGATGGGAGAGGCGACCTTTGTCTTTTAATATATGATATATATATACCCTTAATATGTCTTCACTGTGAAGGCTCATTAACAGTATAGATAATGGCTTAAAAATTGTGCAATGGGTATTTTCTGATTTCCTATAAGCAGAAATACAGACGTGAAAAAGCTATATAGAACTGTCCATGCGTAAACACAGGCTCTTATAGCAAGAGAGATTGCTCCCTCTTTGATATATCAATATATCAAAACATATATAATTAATATATTGATAATATCATTATTCAATATATCTCAATTAGAAAAAAAAGTATTTGTCTCGGGCTAAATTTTCGAATAAAATCCTAAACTACCGAAACAATCACTACTACTGGTAAAACCATATTGGTTTGGATCTCTATCTAAACAACTAGTAGTAATGATTTTTATCTCATTTTTAAACATCCAATATTGGTTTGGATCTCTATCTAAACAACTAGTAGTAAAGATTTTATCTCATTTTTAAACATCCAATATTGGTTTGGATCTCTATTTAAATATTCAATATTGGTTTTAGGTCTCTTTTCATACAACCAATCTTGGTTTAATATCTCTAGGAAAACATCCAATATTGGTTAAGATCTGTATTTAAACATCCAATATATTGGGTTGCGGTCTCTTTTTAAACATCCAATATTTGTTTGGATCTCTATGCAAACATCTAAAGTTAGTTTAGATGCTCTATCCAAAAATGGCGAATTTCTCGGGGGTAAAACCCAGGCAAAGACGGGTCATTTATCTAGTGTAAGCAAATTTTGAGCAATTCCTATTAGTATAACCACCTGCTCAAGATTTCAATAATTATTGATGATCTATTTGATTAGATTATAATCTAAGCCACATTAATGGTAGTTAGTAAACTAAACGAAACTTCCTGCTGAGGAAACGTGGCGTGAACTCAAGAAGTACTTACCAGACGGAGTCGGTGTTGTACTCCATAATCTCCTCGCCTTCCTTGTCGAAGTACTTGTCGATGGTGAGCGTGTCGTCGGTGTCGTGCGCGGACACGAAGTTGGACACCGTGCGGCACGGGATGCCCAGCGCGCGGAGCACTGCGCCACACGGAGGACATCACAAAATAGCTTCCTAAACATTCCTAATTTTCTTGGCTAGATGCCGAGGACTAGAGCACACTCTTGTGGGGCGTTTCCGGGTATAAAGCACGTAAAAATATATTCTAGGAAAAATCACATTTTTCCCTTGTGCATAAAGTTGATAAAGCTTGGAAAACATTAAATATTTTACCTGTGTTTGGTTTATATTTATAAATAATACGCTCCTTATGAGTCTGTACATACAAAAATAAGGTATTCAATGATGTATATACACATTTTCGGAACGAATTCACACAATAGTTCACGCCAGAAATATTCAATGAGGCCCGTGTAACCTGTGGTGCAGACCCCAGCGAAGACCCAGCACTGGCCGTACTTCACCGGCTCGCCGCCCGACTTCATGTACTGGGTGAGGATGGCCGCGCTGCCCGTCCACAGCCAGGGCGCCGTGCCGTCGCCATACTGCCCGGACCAGGAGCCGATCACCACGCCGTCGTCGTCCAGGCTGTTCACCATGGCCGCTACGGTCCGCACCACCTTCACGGGGCTGGCGCGGGCGACAGGGTCGAGCTTGGAGCGCTCTAGCAGGAAGAGGCAGGCGGCTAGGACTTTGGCCTCAAACTTATCAGAAGTTATTAGTCGTGCTGTTTCTGTCTGTCTGTCTCACCTGGCCGTAGACCCATTTCCTGCCGCGCGGGCTGACGTACGTTCCCACATAGATCTTGCCGACGTCGTTCAGCACGTACTCCTGGCGGCACTTCTCGTCCTCCATGTAGACCGTGTCCTCTGCTCACCAAGACCTCTCATTATAGTCAAGATGAGAAAATCAAGTGCATCATGTTCTCGTCCTTTCCCCCTCCTTTTACTTTTCTGTGCGCTGATGGATGGCTAAAAACGCCTTCCCTTATTCAATGTCACCACATTAACCAGCAGTAAAA
>CP092875.1:87879321-87971284 GCA_030710605.1 Cordylochernes scorpioides | reverse complement strand
AATAGGGAGAGAGCCATTCCAAAAAAAGCAAACGGTGACAGAGATGAAAAAGAATTGATGACGCTCGTAACTGTATATAGGATAGATATCTTGCATCAATGATAGGTATAAACAAAACATATTACACTATCTATACTCTTAATGTCTCTTCATAGACCCTAGGGTAAACCCGGGGCGTTGACCGGGTCACTCGGCTAGTCTGATACTAACAACAACAACAAAAGCCTTTATTTAGGGCATTCCGCCCCATACAGGATTCGCCGCATTTACACGTCAACAAGAGGAGAGGGAAGAGGAAACATTTACAACAAAAAATAAGGTTTGTTACCTATTTACAGATGGATCATCCTCCAGTATCCTTTGCCCTGCATTCTTTCTCATGCGCCCAGCTTCCGTACAGAACTTAACGTATCTATCAATCAGTAATCTATCATTCAGATCTGAAGAGAGAAGTTGACACATGCTATGGTATCCAGATTGACCAGAGGTAGGGCTTGGGAAAATTTCAGTACGTTTTTCTGTTAAGAGAGGGCATTGGAAGAAATAGTGAACCAAATTATCATCCATGAGATCCTTACAAAGTAAACAGTTCCGGCCATTTTCTTTCCAGAAGTCTTTTCTTTCTTCCCTGAAAAATTGCCATAAAACTCTATGTTGTGCAACTAGTCTTTTGTTGGGAAGCGAGATATTTAATCGTAGGTACTCCTCTGTCATGAATGATTCACTCAAAGATTTGTAGTGAGCAAAGTGGGTTGAATCAGTGATTTTCATCTGATCGTTTTGAATTAGTTGGTCTGTGGTAGTTCTAATTATGCCTGGCAATTCTTTCTGTATGGCTAAGTAGTCTTCGCAGCCCTTCAGAAGGAATATCCCTTTGAGTCTAGAATTTTTATTATATTTTGAGTAAAACTGTTTTCTATTTCCTTTTTCGCGGTGACTTTCCAGAGATAGTTTAAGCAAGCATGTGGTAATCTGCTCGTCTCCATTTTTAAAATCCTGACCCAAAACTTTAATGTGAGTTTTACAGCATTAAGTTCAGTTGATATTCTTCCACATTCTCTTCTGAGGACATATCCTGGTGTGAAGTTTGGTAAGTCTAAGAGACGACGAAGAAATGCATCTTGGGTATTATTGACTGTCTTCAGCTGGTTGATTGCCCACATTGGTGCCGCATATAGTAAAGTAGGAAGAACAATAGTGTCAAGAAGTTTCATCACTGAGGTAAAGGACTTTATTCGCGCCTTTGTAAGGATTCTCCAAAGTGCATTAATTGCATTCAGTGCTTTGTTTCTAAAGTATTGGGAAGCATATTGGGTCGAGATTTTTGTAGTCAGAGGGTAACCCAGATATGTATACTTAGCTACTATTGTCAGGGGTTGCTGACCCCAAAACCATGTCTCGGAACGAGCTGTTCTTCCACTGTTTCTAAACACCATTATTTTAGATTTATTTTGGTTTAACGTTAGGCAGTTCTCTTCTAAGTACTTTTTAAGTAAGTTAATCTTCAATTGCAAATTTATTTTCGATTCTCCTAAGATCACTATGTCGTCTGCATACAGTAAAAGGTGTATAGTTCCATAATTCTCAAGATTTATGCCTGGCAATTCTGATTCATCGAACAGGGGTACCAGATCGTTTAGGAAGAGAATGAATAAATAAGGTGACAACGGCTCCCCCTGCAATACTCCCGCTTGTATTTTGATAGCCTCCGTGAAGGAACCCCGCCATCTGACTGTTGCCGTCATTTGGGTATAATAGTTCTTAATTAGTTTAATAAATCGGCAACTCAGACCATTTAATGCTAATTTTTTCCAAAGTAGATGGTGCGGCACGGTATCAAAGGCCTTCCTTAGGTCAATGAAGAAGGCGTATAACTTTCCCCTTCTACGGCTAAGGGTCATTTGAATTAATGATACGAGCGTGAAAATGTGGTCCTGACAAGAGTAGCCTTTTCTAAAACCAGCCTGATTTTCTGCCAAAATTGACTTTCTCTCCATCCAATCATTCAATCTTGTCTTCAAGATAGATGTAAATAATTTCGATAGGTTAGAAATCAGGGATATTCCTCTGTAATTTGACGGGTTGTCCGGATCTCCATTTTTAAATATTGGGTGGATTATCGTTTTTGTCCATTGTTGAGGAACTTGGGATGTCCCTAAGATTTTATTAAATAAGTTCCTGAGATAAATTGTATGTTCTTCTAACAAATATTTAATCGCTTCGTTAGGAATTTCATCAAGTCCTGTAGCCTTATTTTTACCCAATTTGGAAATTTCCTTGGTGACCTCAGTTAGAGATATTTCACAATCTAATTCGGGGTCAATGTCCAATATCTCAAGTGGTAACTGTACAACTTTTGTTAAATTTGAACCAAGTAACTCCCGGTAGAAGACTTGCCAGTCTGCAGTAGAAATTTCACCTTGTAGGTTATTCCTATATTTAAGTGAATTAATAGTCTTCCAAAATTGGGCAGGATCTTTTACATTACTGAGGATAACTTGAATTTTGTCAGTATATTCCCTTTTTTTAGCTTTAGGATAGCTGAATATTTCTTCTTACTCGACAAGTATGCAATTTTATCGGCCGAGATATTATGTTTTACGTATAATTTTAGATTTTGTTTCATTTCCTTTTTAGCCAAATAACAGTCTTTGTCGAACCATGGCTTAGATTTTATATTTTTTGTTTTTGCCTCCATCCGCGTCCCCGAGCGTAACATTGCTGTTTGAATTAAACCAGTAAAATCCTCAGCCTGAGTATCAATTGTGGAGTCCGCTGGATGTTCGGGAGTTAATTCTTTTAAAGTTTCTATATATGTTGGGATTTTATCTACTGACCAGGAAAATTTAATTTTGGCCTTAGGCTCCATGTAACAATTTTCAGTTTTATTATTAGGGCCGATGAACTTTAAAATTATTGGTAAGTGATCCGAATATGGCATACAACCAATTTCGAAATCTGCTATGTGTTCAAGCACCGCAGGTGAGACAATCGCCAGATCTAACACAGAAGAGCCTCTTCCGGAGATGAATGTAAATTTACCACTTTTATCATTAATGGATCTACCATTTATTATAGTTAAGTGATTTTTATCAAGAAAGTCAATAAATATTTCCGCTTTGGCAGATTTTGTTAGGTCACAGGAATTTCGGGTGGTTGAAAAAAGGTTTGAAGTATCTGTCAAATTATGGTAACCCCCCAGATTGCCAATACGGACATTCAGGTCGCCGACCAGTATTATTTCAAACCCGTTATATATCTTATTTTCCATCAAATGAAATAGTCGTCCAAGTTTTGTAGCATGCGTATCGTTTGGGGGTAGATATACGAATATTACGCAGATCGCTGGTGAGTCATTGTCTAAACTTGGATTGAGTGTGACTGCAATCCAAGAGGTTTCGATTTCAACATTGTCAATTTGGGGCTGTAGTTGTTTATTTATGCCGAGAATTATACCTCCGGATCCTCTCCCTTTATCTGATGACTTTACAGCAGGTGATTGGTACATTCCGAAGTTCGCCAGGTTCAAGTCGATATTGAAGTGGCACCAAGTTTCTGTAAGCGCGAACATCTCAAATTGTTTCAAATATTCGAACAGTGGAAAGAGAGAATTTATCCTAAAGAAGCCATTTATATTCCAATACATGAATCGTTCGTTTTTAGCTATGTCAACCATTGGTTTTATTTTTTTGATCTTAATTTTATTATGTTTCAGATTTGTGCCCTTAAGTTGACTTTCTTTAATAGTATGAGTCTTGCTATGTGAAGTATGAGGAGTTTCTGTGAGTTGAGATTTGTTTCTAGATTGTACATCTTCATTTGTATGTATTTTATTACCTGAGTATTTACATCTATTTACAGAGATCCGCTGGTGTGCCTCTAGCTATATTAGTTCTCCTTTGGCATTCATCACCTGTCCCTCCACTACCATGTAGTTGATGCCGTTTAGGAGAAGTTTATTATCCCTCAACTTCGATCCTATACCTTTCTTGTAAAGCTCCTTTCTCTTTTCTATCAAGATTTTTCTCTGCTCTCTAATCTGGGGGCTGTAATCCCTGCTCATAAAAATATTGAGCATTCGAAGTTTGAATGAGTTTTTTAGGAGACTTATTCTGGACTCGTGATCAGGAACTTCGATCAGAATAGGCGCCTTTGGTCCCCTGCCCAGGCGATGACATTCGGCAATTACCACGTCATCGGTAATCTGCATATCTTCTGCCATTAACTTCTTGACCTTTTGTAGCAGCAGTTCCCGACTGTCAGTCTCTGCTGATTCAATGCCATAAATTATTAAGTTGTTTTCTCGGGCTCGTCTCTCCAAAGCCTCCGCGCGTTCTTCCAGGTTCCTTATTTTTAGGGTATTGTGAGAAATTAAGCTCGTGTTAGTCGCCAGTGCATCTGTGCACGAGGCCATAGATGTTTCAATTCCCGTCATTCTTCGCTCCCAAACCTCCATCTTCTGCTCAATATTAAGCAACCTTGCATCCATTTTCTCTCCCAATCTGTTCACTTCAGCCGAAAGGTTAATTATCAGTAGCTTTAAATCGTCCATTGGTGCCTGGTCTGGAGTTAAGTGGGGTATATTTGTCAATGTGGCCTGGTCTGGAGTTGAGTGATGTATATTTTTCAATGTGGCCTGTCTTTTCGGCCCTGGATTTAGTTCTATACATCCAATTATCAATAAGGCCGTGATCACTTTTAGCCAGTAAGCCATCGAACAGTGCTTCAAAGTTACACCATCTCTATCCCTGTAATATTTCATCTTATTGAGTTTAGTCTTAAAGCTAGTCTGATACTATAATCAGTAGCATTAACCGTTGCAACCACGTCAACTATTTCTTCTACTTACTCACTTACAGTGAGAATGCTATTATTTCGAACCGTTTCAGATGCTACACGGTATTTTCGATGTTATTAATTTAAATATGTCTTGTAATAAATGAGTTATTGATGTATAACATCCATACACGCACGATAATGTGGAAATCCATGATTCGAGGTTAGAAGATAAAAGCAACCTGACCTGAATATCGAGGCGTGGTTTGTCGACGTAGAAGTCATCTTCCTCCGCCCAGGTCTGACGTGTCTCTCGTACCGTAGCCAGGGCGTAAACTTTCACCATGGAATACTCCACAAGCTTGTCGAGGTACTGCTCTGGCTGGACGGTCACCGACAGAAGCTCCTCTGTCACCAGACCATCAGCCTACATTTCTCTGGCTCCCTGGTCAACTTACCCTGGCGTGGATATAGAACGAAGCTGGCGGTGTCACGTGCAATGCGTTGGGCCACGACGCCTGTATAGTACACCGAAGATGCCGAGATGGCCGCGGTGACGGACCGCGACTCTCGAGCGGCGAGGTTCGTCACCCGTACCGCCACTCGAAATGGTTTGCCGATCATCACCTTCTCGATGTCCACCAAGTCGAACCGCACGTCCTCTGTGCCAGGCGCCGGCAGCTCGAAAATGGAGGCCACTCCCCCCAGCCGCGCAGCGTTCAGCACGGCCATACGCTCTTCAGCGCTTCCTGTCGAACACACAGTATTTGGAACTTCTCTGTTCCTTGTGGATATAGGATCCTTTTTATTCGCTCTTCCTATCTATTCTGGTACATTTCTAAGTTCTTCAATTACGCACCTCCTTCGCACAATTTTAATACCTCTTCAATAAATTATTCTCTATTTCCTTATATAAAAAAATATCAGTGATCGTTTTCAGTTGCTCATTCACCCTCTTCTTCGCTGATAGTCAAACCTTTCACTTCCCCCCCTTCTTGTACAAGTCTTCGCACAGATATTCAAACCTCTCACTTTCTCCATCCTTGTACAAGTCTTTGCTGATATCCAAGTCACTCACTGTCTCGGTCTTTGTAAATGCCTTCGTTGATATTCAAACCTCTCACTTTCTCCATTCTTGTACAAGTCTTTACTGATATTCAAACCTCTCACTTTCTCCATTCTTGTACAAGTCTTTACTGATATTCAAACCTCTTACTTTCTCCATTCTTGTACAAGTCTTTACTGATATTCAAACCTCTCACTTTCTCCATTCTTGTACAAGTCTTTACTGATATTCAAACCTCTCACTTTCTCCATTCTTGTACAAGTCTTTACTGATATTCAAACCTCTCACTTTCTCCATTCTTGTACAAGTCTTTACTGATATTCAAACCTCTCACTTTCTCCATTCTTGTACAAGTCTTTACTGATATTCAAACCTCTCACTTTCTCCATTCTTGTACAAGTCTTTACTGATATTCAAACCTCTCACTTTCTCCATTCTTGTACAAGTCTTTACTGATATTCAAGTCACTTACTTTCTTGGTCCTTGTACAGATTATTGAATACATACAAAAATATCGCTCATCTTTTTCCTTTTTACGGAACTTTGAATATATTCAAAATTCTGTCAGTTTGCAGGAACTTTATGATATTTAGGTGAAAACATTAGGCTTCCAGGTATAAGTTTATTTTCAAAAATTTAAATCCCTGTGAATCCCTCCCTGCTTTTTTCATCTTAATATTGATACAAAGGAATTTTTTATTGAATTGTAAACTTTATAATATATATTCCATCGTTTATTTTCAGTGTTCTACAGGCCTCAGCATATGATCTACCATTCATTGTTGGCTTTCTTCGGGTCTTTTAATACATTCCCCAAACACGCACCCAAATGAATCACCTGAAATGTGCTGATCATACGGACTTCCTCGCGGAGATAAAAACCGACTTAAGGATCTAACCTCGAAATTCAAAATACTTTTTGAAATGTTGGTTCAAAAAATATATATATATATGATTATTAAAAAAGGTATGATGCATTCCCAGAATTTATTAGCCTGACTAAACTTGTGGTTCAAGAAAATTCGAATGAGATCGACAAATTTAAATAATTTGGAAACAGATTGAGTAAATAATGAAGAGAGTTAATATATAATGTTTAGATCTCTAAAATTACTTAATATACATGAGTGATGTTCTTTAATAAATTCCAGGCAACTTCGGCCACGTAGATTTCTGAAATTTCTGTACACTTGTATTGTTATCATGATTGAATAAGTGTACAAAACCTCAGATTTCTACCTGCTCAGGTTAATTATTTTTATAAATATTGATCCTAATATATACGACAAAAACACGTGGAAGAAAGTGAAATAAAAGCTTTCTCAAAATAAAAAACCTCTCATTTGAACCTAGGTAAATGTTTTAAATTACCTGTCAGTTGACAACCCCTCCCCCTAGTTATAAATCTTAGATATAAATTCCCAAAGTCAAATATTTGGATATGTTCAAGTCTGAGTATATTTCAACCTCTCACCTTATCTGTACTCTTTTACAGGTATTTAAATATAACAGTAGTTGTATACACAACTATTTTCCCGAGTATCTGGGTCTTTTAATATATTACAATCATTTGTATAGCTCCAACCTTCTCTGTCCTTGTACAGGTCGGTGATGTTCTCGGCGTCCCTCTCGCCCCGGTCGTCCATGATGCCCACCCGCTTGGTCAGCAGCGACCGTCCCACACTGTACACATGAGGCATGGGGTCGGTGAATACGGGCCGTAAAAGCAACTTCCACTAGGATGAATGTGGGGATGTGTGAGTCGTAATGAGTACCTTTTGTTGACGTGACATTTCCACCAAAGGTTGGTTTTATTCAGCCTTGTTATATTCAGTTTCTCTCAAATTATTAGGACTGAATATGGAAAATAAATATCAATAAACTCAGAAAAATGCAGGTTTAACAGCGCGTAAACTTTTGAATCCACCTCTCAACAAAATATTTCAATCATCCAACTCACTGGTATTTGTTGGTGGAGAGTTTCTCCGGCCGCCGGTCATCCCCCACCCGCCAGTGCACGATGTCGGCGTTGACCTCGGCGAACACGAACTGACAGTCGTACTGGAGGCCGATCTCGCCGCGCCTCACAGCCAGCACTGGGGTGGGGCCTACACGGTAGATACCTATACACAGCCAGCACTGGGGTGGGCCCTACACGGTAGATACCTATACACAGCCAGCACTGGGGTGGGGCCTACACGGTAGATACCTATACACAGCCTGCACTGGGGTGGGACCTACATGTAAGATACCTATACACAGCCAGCACTGGGGTGGGCCCTACACGGTAGATACCTATACACAGCCAGCACTGGGGTGGGCCCTACACGGTAGATACCTATACTCGGTCAGCACTGGAGTGGGGCCTACACGGTAGATACCTATACTCGGTCAGCACTGGAGTGGGGACTACACGGTAGATACCTATACACAGCCAGCACTGGGGTGGGCCCTACACGGTAGATACCTATACTCGGTCAGCACTGGAGTGGGGCCTACACGGTAGATACCTATACTCGGTCAGCACTGGAGTGGGGACTACACGGTAGATACCTATACACAGCCAGCACTGGAGTGGGGCCTACCCGAGCTATACATACATCTCATTCCTCTTCAGCAGCATTCTCTGAGGAAATATAAGAACAAGCTATTTCTAGTCAGATGATAGTTTACTCTAACGAATGTTCAAGACCCGGTGTGGTCACAGGTGTTTTTAACTATTCACTAGAATATAGCGCGATATCTGTTATAATGAATGGAAGCTATTTCAGACGTCTGTTTGATTATTTTTTAAATTAAACCATTTTCTACTGCTTTACTGCAATATTAAATGAATGGGGGGCTGGCTCATCAGTGGCGAACCCTCCCAGCGGTTTCGTCAGTTTAATCTACCATACCGCTGTAATATAACATTTTCTGTTTTCCTTTCATACCTGTACTGAAACTGACCTCTTGGAAAATACGACCCGGTATCGCACTCAGTGAGGGTTGGTCAAAAATGCGTTCACAAATATTATTTATCATGATTACATCTTATTATATCACACACACACACTGTAAAGTGAAAAAAAATAATATTAGAAATTAAAATAAAATGAAACGCAAAAGTATGAGGATATTAATAATTGTATATTAATAGATTATCTTTTCATTGCACTACCAATTAGAGTTATAATGATATAACCATAATAAATAACACTTGTTAAAGCAATATTCGTCTGGCAAACATTCTCTCGGGAAAAAATCCGGGCGAAGCTGGCTTATTATGTTAGTTGATAAATTTTATTACCATTCTATCACTCCAAAATATGATTTAAAAAAATATTTGTGTAATTTTAGGCTTCGGATGGAATATGTTAAGCTATATATTCAGCTACCTACGTGCAAATTTTTCCATCAGTCCATTCAGTAGTTTTGGTGGAGAAGAGTAACAAGCATTCATTCATCTTTACATATAGAATAATATTTTCAGAATTTCGTTGCGCGAAAAAGGCAGTTTCAAATTTCAGAGGGTTTTTAAAGATAATGATTATTGAAAAATTCGTTATCACAAAACATCATCATCGCTTTGAAGAAATCATAAAAATATGCTCAGGTGGATATTTTCCGGAAAATATTGTTTTAACAAACGTTAATTATTTTCTTTCATAGTTTCAACCTAGTTGTTGTAATTTTGTGCATAGGCAAATTCATTATTATATTATAACACATATATAACGATAATAATTTTATATTGTATGAGGTGTAATGATAGTATCAATATATTTGGTTTTATGAAGTCATTCATTATCATTTCCCTACCTTCCTATTCTGGTTTTAAAGCTCCAATTATTTCAGGCCTAACGTGATATCTTCTATAAAATATTATCCCGATAAGTCAAATTATGCATACATATATGTCGTAAACCCGGGTAAGCCGACAAGTGAGTTGGAAGCAGTCGTAAGTTGAGTGGCAAGGCGTGCGGAGTGGAAAGTCCGCACGGGACAGTAAGGACAAAGTTTGGGATCAAAAGGCGCTCTCCCAGGACGTCTCAAGTAGTACCAAGACCGGGGGGAAGTCGAAAACTACCAGAGGAAGGCTCGGCGTCCGGCCTGGAGCCGCGAGGACAGGGGAGTCAGCCAAGATGGCGGCCACGAGGGCCTCCGTGAGATGATAACAGACCTAATACTGAGCGTTTTTGTCAGAAATATGAACTGTAAACTTTCCTTTGTCCGGCAAACCATCCCTTTTGTTCGCCCGGATCCCCGGGAATTGATTCTGATTGGTCAGTGACTTATGCGAGTCATCCTCCCTCCCCTGCGGCTCCGGTTGCAAACTGGCGTCATCTTGAGACGACTTATGGAATGACGTCATACTTTATGACTTACATAATGCAGATTGTGATATTTTTTATAGTAATAGAGTAGTTAAATATAATTAATAATGTTATGATTTATATGGGTTTATACTAATTTTAAAATGGATGGTCCTATGTGGTACAAAAATAGTAAAGATTTAAGTTATATTAATAAAGTTATAATTAATTACATGAAATATGTGATGATATCAGATAGGGACATATATAATGGTAATTAATATGGTACAAGCTTAAATAAGAATTATTAACTTATAGGTAATTAACTATGTTTAAATTACGATATATATCTGGGCTAGACAATCACTTATATTTTATTAATTCAGTCTAGTGTGTGTATTCTCTATCAAGATTCAATGCAGCTTTCAATATGTTAAAGCTTCATTATTCGTCCATAATGAAAAGCAATCTTCCTTAATTCTCATACTGATTGATATATTTTATATCGATTTTACTTCTATACCCGCCGGCAAACAATATTTTGAGTTTCTTATCCTGGCGCATAAACAAACAAATGATATTGGCTCCACGTCCCTGAATTAATTGTCCTTGATTATTGTAAATAATAATGTAAATATGTTATTTATTGGTTAAAAATTTTAAAATAGGCTTCAAACATCATATATATTTTCACCTACATATTCCTTCATAAACATACTGTTAAATTTTTATTATTTTTTATTAGAAGTTTTAATGGGAAAGAGTGAAAGTAGCTTGACCCACGATTTACTCGAGTTATTTTTCGCAAAAATAATCTTATTTCAGCTCACACATGCAACAATTAAATTATCATTATCATTTTCTTACTAAATTGTAAGTAAAATTTAGTCAAGAATTTCGTTAATTTATTATTTTTTTCTTGGTTTAAATATGATAAATACTCCTTCCACGTTTACCTCTATGCCCTTTTAAAATTTCAGCCAGACTGTATTGAGAAAAGGTATAAGGAGCAAATCCTTTCCTTTATATATCTATAAAAATGAAATGCGAAATCGATGTTTGTTATCGCTTCACGCAAAATCTACTGACTCAATCATTATGGAATTTCGCATGTAGGTAGCTGAAGATTTCGTTTAACATATAGGCTATTCAAAAAACTAAAAGAGTTAATGTGCTTTTTTTTTTAAATAAAAAACCAAAAAGCGTTAGTTCCAGCCTTTTACCGCTTGGGCGCAGCACTGGTCGCGACGATAAATGAATTTGATTGGTTAATAATTAACACGTGGTTTGTTTACACGATGAATGTTAGTTTGTTCACACGATGAATGTTTTTAAAAGGTAAGATTATCCAATCACCGTGAAACTTCAGGAAGTTATTTACTATTCTACTGGGAAGATTTCTGGTTTGAATTTGAATTGAAATAAATATTCTTTGCAATTTTATTTGCAAATTTTCTACTTTCACTCGCAAGCAGCGCCTCTAGCGGCGTCTGGTGAAATTATATTTATAAATTGTAACAATGCTTAAAATGTTTTCCAAGTATAATAAATTTAATTTGAGAATTTAGTAATATAATATTCCAATGACGTAAAAAAATACTTGGCATTTCAATATTAATATATTTTTAAAGAAAAAATTGTAACGTTTTTGTGTTAAATGTTAAAATGTAATGTTAAAATATATTTTTACATTGTTAATTTAATTTGCTGTTGTTTTATAAAAATGATGATGCAACTTTAATTGTGGTTGTGAAAATATCTTTATTTACGGAGCTGCTAACCATAATAAATGATTTTTGAGCCCCTAATTGTTGTTGTTTATTATCGTTTGTTTATATAAAAAAAATTACATTGTATGTGATGATGATAACAAAAATGAATTTTTAAATTAATATCTATAATTCATTGAGAAAAAAAAGAATAATTAATTATCAAATTCACAAAAGTGACAATATCTTATTTAAAATATAATAAATATTTTCAAAAAATTATGTGTTTCAAAAATATATTTAAACGCATATAACAATATTTATATTTATATACGTTTATAAATCAATATATAGGTGGATTGGATGTTTTCTAGAATCGTTTTAACAAATGTTCGTTAGGCAAACTTTTACTCGGAAAAAACTGTGCGAAGCCGGGTGCATTCGCTAAATACAGTTATTTACAAATTTTCGTTTGTGGCAAGATACTATTCCTTCAACTTCAAATTACCGAGTGGACCAATTAATACTGATTTTTTTCAACTTATCGAGTATTTTTCAAGGGACCGGGAAAAAATTATCGAGAGTGTAGACAAGTATAGATTCAGTAGGGATTGGATGTTTGCTAGAATCGTTTTAACAAATGTTTGTTAAGCAAACTTTTACTCGGGTAAAAATCGGGCGAAGCCGGGAACATGTTTGTCGGCTATGCAAGCCCTCAATATGTAACTAATCTCGCTGAAATTTGAACAGGACAGAAAGTTAAATCTGGAAGAGTTTTTTTGTTGCACTTTAACCAAGAAAAATTATATTTAACCAAGTACTGAGCAACAATATTTTTTTAGTCAGAAATGATGCTGACAATATTGCCGTATCATGCTTGATTGCATTAAAAAAATCTTTTGGAGAATATTCACTAAAGCAGACCACGGGCGAAGCCAGATAATGATTAATAGTAGGCAGGAACAAAATTCTACCAGCGAAACATTCACTCGAGCAGAAGACACACGAAGCCAGGCCATCTCTATATATAAAATATCGTTTATCGGCCTTTTGACTAAGATCATGTAGTATATCTCTAGATATTTTTATTTATGTATATATTTTTAAAAATCTATTCAGTAGAGAGTGGATATGTTTGCTCGAAAAATAAATTTCATATATTATATAAATATATGACGTAACGAATATAATTATCATTATCATAATATTGTGTGTGTTCCAGAATATTATTATCAATAATATTCGTTAGGCAAACTTTCACTCGGATAAAACCCGGGCGAAGCCGGGTACACATCCACTAGTAAATAAATAAACACAAACATTGAGACTCCTATATAGAGAGATTTTCTCTCTTCTAGAAAATATAGTTTTGTTTCAGAGAGTTAAATGAGGAGAATAACTCACAAATCCTGTAAAAATAAAACGCAATCAGACTATTTGCGTTCAGAAAATATATAAATTATATAATGATTACAACACGCAGTATCAAAGGTGGAGTTCAGCTGTGGCTTGGGAAGGAATTCTGGATAGAAGTCTCCAGACGCCGAATAGTTTGGAATATTCTGGCAGCTGAACATGCTATCAAAAGAAGCGGGATTAGCCGTGTTTCAGCCCTTAAGCACTCCGCGTTTTCAATAGGAATTCGTAATATGCACTGAGTATGCATTTAAATGTTTGCATCAAGTCACTTCTAGTACATCCTCTGTGTATTGTCACAGCCCACATAGACTCATGTTAATATTTTCGTTAGTTTTTTCACTTATTAAACAAATTATAATTGTATAAAATAAAAGGATTTAAAAGCGCGAATGTTTCTTTTATACATAAAACGAACTTCTACTGTCCTTACTGCGATGAAAAGATATGTTGGGAGGGCTTGGCTCATCAGTGGTGAACCCTCCCAGCGATTTCGCCAATTTAATACACCAGACCGCTTCATTTGATAGAGCTCTGAGAAGCGGTCTGGTGTATTAAATTGGCGAAACCGCTGGGAGGGTTCACCACTGATGAGCCAAGCCCTCCCAACATATCTTTTCATCGCAGTAAGGACAGTAGAAGTTCGTTTTATGTATAAAAGAAACATTCGCGCTTTTAAATCCTTTTATTTTATATGTATAGATGGCGCGTTATTGCTTTGTGTTAATCTATTCCTAATGGCCTTGTCTTTATAGTTTGCTGAAGAGCATTGCTCGAAGCAAATATTTGAATGTAATTCTACTGTCCTATAAGCTTATGTCCATAGTTTACTTGAAAACCATTTCTAAGATTCCATCCTTCAATGTAGCATATAAAAGCAGAATCATCAAATACAGAATTAGAGCTCTGAGAAGCGGTCTGGTGTATTAAATTGGCGAAACCGCTGGGAGGGTTCACCACTGATGAGCCAAGCATTCCCAACATATCTTTTCATCGCAGTAAGGACAGTAGAAGTTCGTTTTATGTACAAAAGAAAGATTCGCGCTTTTAAATCCTTTTATTTTATATGTATAGATGGCGCGTTATTGCTTTGTGTTAAATTATAATTGTTTTGATTATTCTTTTTTGTTAACTTAGTGCAGCCACGCGCGTCGGCTCTTCTCTATCTTTGTAAGCTTACCAAAATAAAGCGTCAGCTTTTTAATGAGAACTCGTTCTGATTTAATCTACAGCACAATGGAAACGGCTGAGCAAAAGCCATCTACATCTCAAGGTGAAACAGTATATATCATCTGTATATATATAGAAGACCTCGCCCATTGTGTGCATACGCCATTTTAGAGATTGAGTTGTGATACACCGGTATTGGCCATAGAAAAGTAAAACACGGAGATTATCCAGGCAGCTCGTACCGTGCGACCAGAATGGTGGAGGCACCCCTGGGGGTGAACTAACCAATTTATCGTCTACTCTCTCGTGCTCTAGACTCCGTACCCTCGCTGGTCTCCTGCGGAGTGCTGTCCACGGTCTGCCAGCCGCCGTAGCCTACTGGCAGGTCGGGTCTCGCCATCCAGCAGTCGTTCCACACGTGGAAGTTCCTGGACACGCGAAGATGGGCTATTAAACAACTGAGGTGGGAATATTACAGTCGTATCAAATGGATATATCTGGTACCACTGTGGATTTTGAAGTGGAAATAATCAGGACAACAATTGGGAGAATATGTATTTGGGGACAAAGTACAGATCGATCCAATCAAACAATTTTACATTGAATTACATTTGAATGTACAAAATACATTACAATTAATTTTGCATTATACATATAGCTTTTTGAGATATATATATATGGTGAGGTATCCTGTCGACTTAATCTATGGTGTGAGATCCTGTCGACTCTCGCTATACTGTGTTAACCGAGAGGAACAGTCGGGATGGGGAGAGTTTTCCAGTACCTCTCTCCACCTTGTAAGACTTTTAGCAGTTCTCACAGAGTACAGGCAGTCGTGGTCGAGGCAGAGTGGAAGACTTGGGAATTTTCATAACAAAAACGAAGGGACACAGTTGTACTAGGAAAGTTCCGTGAACATATAGGAGTCGAGCTAGGAGCGAAAGATGAAGATAGAAGAGTTCTTACTGTTCTACATGGTCGATGAGGTGGACCTTGGACACAACCGACGAGGGCTCCCGCTGATGGTAAAGTGACTATTTATTTCTGGCCCTGTTGGAGGCTTATATATCTTTGCCGAGAGGAAGTATTTGGTTTCAGCGGATGCAACTAGGGCGTGGATCGGAAGAGATCATTGTACACTGGCAACGTCCTGACATTTTCTAGGCCTCGTTCGGACTTCTACATCTCGATTTTTTCTCTAGCTCAACTCTTACTCTTTTAACACAAAGCAATAACGCGCCATCTATACATATAAAATGAAAGGATTTAAAAGCACGAATGTTTCTTCTATGTCTTAATCTATTACAGAGTTTTATTTATTTATCCTCAGTTTGTACAAAGTACATTACATATGATGATGTAATGACACATGTCAATCATGCGTATAATCATTTACAGATGTGTTTCTATTATACAACATGACAATCTTGTTATATTATATACAATATGTTGGTTAAAAATTCCATATATATGGAATTTTTGCCGGGAGGATATTGACCTAAAATATTTGACGTCCATTTTGATGGGAGAGGCGACCTTTGTCTTTTAATATATGATATATATACCTTCACTGTGAAGGCTCATTAACAGTATAGATAATGGCTTAAAAATTGTGCAATGGGTATTTTCTGATTTACTAGAAGCAGAAATGCAAGTAAGGTTAAGTACAAATATTTCCTAAGTATATACATTCGGGCAGATGCACACACGGATAGGCATCAATAGTAGATTCCCAAGGATATTTTTCATAGATAAGTAATTCTGATTCTATAAGAATTTCAGAAAGTAATCATGATTTTGTCACATTTCTATATAAAAATGAGAATATATTATCATGGCATCCACAATAAACCTACATTGACAACATATGAGAAAGCACAGTGAAAATGTGTAAATTAATGTTTAGAGCCATGAGGAAATAATAAAACAAATAGAAGACCAGATATAAACTTAATAATATGATAAATAGTTTATTAGCGAACAAATAATAATATTTCAGGAGAGAAACTATATATAAATAAATACCTACAAACTAATAGTCTACCTCTTTGTATTTGGACCTCTATCAATATACCTTTGTCAATATAAACATAAGAATTGGTGAAAGATTCAAATAAATATATTCAAAATAAAAAAATAGAAAAGAGAATAGCAAACAATACAAAATATATTACAAATAATATTACATATAAAAGATAAATATTCATTCAGGAAAGATTTAATGAAAAACTACATTTCTAGTTATCCTTATATCTATAAAAATGAAATGCGAAATCGATGTTTGTTATCGCATCACGCAAAATCTACTGACTCAATCATTATGGAATTTCGCATGTAGGTAGCTGAAGATTTCGTTTAACATATAGGCTATTCAAAAAACTACAAAGGTTAATGTACTTTTTTTAAAAATTATTTAACTGAAATGGATTAGTTCCCGCCTTTTGCCGCTTGGCGCCGCACTGGTCGCGACGAACTTGATTGGTTAATAGCTTTACACTTATTTTGTTATTTTACACGCTGCATTTTTCGAAAGGTAAGATTATATATATTTATATTATTTAAACTCTTTGGAAATATTATTGTTTAGAAATATTTTTCTAATTTAATTGCTACTACGTTTTTTTAGATAAGGTATACTGTTTGATTCTCATAAGGAATATTCATTTTATATTATATATTCATATAATCATTTACGATTTAGATTATTGTTTAGAAATATTTTTCTAATTTCTAATTATGTTTTTTTCTGTATAGCTTGCTACATATATTTTACTATATATGTTTGTTCCATGCAATAGTTTTATACTTATTAGCATTTATATTGTAAGCAGCTTCTATGCATTTTTAATAACTGCTTTTTTTTAGGGGTAGGCTCAATTTATTGGGCAGTTTTTTCAAACAAATTAGACAAAGGTATACTGTTTGATTCTCATAAGGAATATTCATATTATAAAATCATATAATCATTTACGATTTAGATTATTGTTTAGAAATATTTTTCTAATTTCATAATTATGTTTTTTTCTATATAGCTTGCTACGTATATTTTACTATATATGTTTGTTCCATGCAATAGTTTTATACTTATTAGCATTTATATTGTAACCTTATTGGGCAGTTTTTTCAACCAAATTAGACTTTTTTTTTTAGGCCTTCTTCCATTGTCTTTTTTTTTTTTTTTGTTTTGCTGTCATTTGTTTAGGTAGTATTTATTTTTCCATCGCAGTAAGGACAGTAGAAATTGTTTTATTTTAAAAAGAATATTACGCCTCTAAAATAGTTTTATAATTTATATTTATCTGCTTCATAATATGTAGCTGCTCATATATATCTATATATGTTCGACTCATATTTATTGTGCATATTTTTTCAGCAAATTATACTTTTTTTTTACGTCTTCTTCCATTTGATTTTTTTAATCAGTTGTTTTACGTTTTCACTGAGTTTTATGCATTTTTCCCCTCCTTTCAGATTATTTCTATGCATTTTTTTTATTTTGGCCTTAGTCATGAGTCGAGCTTATTTTAATACACTATTTTTGAATTTTTTTCTTCATTCTCAGCCCTTGATGTTTTACATTTTTCAGTTATCCTTATTTTTATTTTTACTAATGCTTTGTGTTTGTAGGTATGCCAAGCCATAGGAGAAGCAATCTTTCTCAGCGTTCCAATAGCTCTAGGGTTCAGCATGCTTACAGACTGCGCGAAACCAGAGGACAGAATATTCGAAGATTGCGTGCACAGTCCGCGCGTCAAGCCGCTGTGCGGTCGTTAGAGACACCTGATCCCATCCATTCTCGCTTACAGGCGCATTCAGAAATATATTCTTCTACTCGGAGGAATACTAGAACAAATAATTTTTTCAGCAGCGTTTGGTCTTCTATGGAAAATGCAGGTTTTAATTATTCTGTTGCTGTTGAATACTTTAAGCACCCTTTAATTTCCCTTGGGATGATGGACACTACATGCAGGTTTTGTTAGGGCCTTAAGATGGAAAGATGAGTCTTCTGGAATGTGCTGTTCAAACGGGAAAGTCTGTTTGCCATTAATTGACTTACCTCCCGAGCCACTTCGCAGCCTATTATCTGGAGAGAATTCTGATTCAGTCCATTTTTTGCGTAATATTCGCAAATATAATTCCTGCTTTCAAATGACATCATTTGGAGCTGAAAACCAAACCCACTCTGTTACTTTTCCAACCACATTTTCTATCCAAGGCCAGGTCTACCACAGAATAGGTTCACTTATGCCATCTGAGAACCAGCCAAGTAGATTTCTTCAGATCTATTTTGTGGGCAATGATGATGATGATGATGATGATATTCAGACTGATCGAAGATGCCAGCAAATACAGGGAGTACGTCGTAATATTGTACAGGGTTTGCAGCGCATGTTGCACCAACACAATCTACTGGTTCAACAGTTTAAAACTGCACTTGAAAATCTCCCCAGTGATGCATACAGAGTTGTTGTAAATGCTGATCGGACACCTCCTGGTCAACATCCTAGACGGTATAATGCTCCTACAGCTAATGAGGTTGCGGTTGTCTTAGCTGGTAATCAGTTTGGCTCACGTGACATTGTTTTACATCAGCGAGATAATGTACTGCAACATGTTAGCGACACACATCGCTTTTATGATGCCCTTCAATATCCTTTAATTTTCTGGAAAGGCCAAGAAGGATATTATTTTCATATTCCTCAGATCGACCCAAACACTAGACAGCCTTTGTCAAGTAAAGTGTCTTCTATGGATTTTTATGGCTATTTTATTATGGTTCGCTGAAATAGTCCAAATGTCATTGTTCAATTTGGCCAGCTCTTTCATCAATTCCTGGTCGATATGTATGCTAAGGTAGAAAGTGAACGTTTGCGCTATATTACGCTGCACCAGAGAAACTTGCGTGCAGAGAGTTATATTCATTTGCGCGATGCCCTGTCAACTGATGCAAATATTAACCCTAATAGCTTGGGTCAAAGGATCATTTTACCATCAACTTTTGTCAATAGTCCCAGGTATTTGGCAGAATATACGCAGGATGCTTTTTGTTATGTTCGGAAATTTGGGCGTCCAGATCTTTTTATTACTTTTACAAGTAACCCCTCTTGGGAAGAGCTATCTGCAGCGTTGCTACCAGGACAAAAACAGCTGGATAGACATGATATCACAGCTCGGGTTTTTCGGCAAAAATTAGTTAAATTTATTGGGGCTCTAACAAAAGGCCAATTGTATGGAGCAACAGTTGCGTGGATGTATTCTGTTGAATGGCAGAAAAGGGGACTTCCTCATGCTCACATATTAGTTCGGCTAGCAAATAAGCTCCGTCCCACTCAGATAGACTCTGTTATATGTGCTGAGTTTCCAGATCCTATTCAAGACCCGCTATTGTATAACATTGTGGTTAAGAATATGATACATGGGCCTTGCGGTGAGTACAACCCTGTGTCCCCCTGTATGAAGAATAGTAGCTGTTCTAAAAAATATCCAAAACAGTTTTTGCTGGAAACCCAGACTAATGTTCTCCAGGCTCGAATTTTAACTGGCTCTTTTCGAGGGGAAGAGGTCCTTATTCCTAGAATACCTATTATTCCAAATGATCTGCCTTTTAAGTTTAGACGCTTGCAATTCCCAGTTATGGTTGCCTTTGCTATGACAATTAATAAATCTCAGGGTCAAACATTGCAAGTAGTTGGTGTGCATCTTGAGTCTCCCTGTTTCTCGCATGGGCAACTCTATGTAGCATGCTCCCGTGTTTCCAGCCCTAAATATTTATTTGTCTTTAGTTCTACTTTTAGCAAGACACGCAATATTGTTTATCAGGGGGCTTTGATCTTGATTTTGACAATTTTGAAAGAGATTTTTCGAATAATGATTTTGGTAAGCTTGACTTTTGTAAATACATAATTTGTGAATAATTTGTTATCATTATTGCTCTACTGTAGTTTCATCAATAAAGCTTTTTTTACTTTATTTTATTTTTTTCACATTTAATTCATTTACATAACTCTATTCTTGAAAATTATTTTTTTTTATGGTATCAACATTTCTGGTTCAATTAAGGTTTTTGTTAGCCTGCAACACACCTTATCATAGCTCATTGCATTTATCAGGATAACTTTGCTGTTTTGATTTTTACACCATTAGTATTTTCATGCCTCTATAATATTATATTTGTTTGCAGAATTTTATAGACAATTTGGTTTGGGTTATGTACATTAAGAATTTGTTAAAATATAAAGGTCAAAGTTTTACAACAAAAAAAAAAAAGATTTTGGAACACCATTTCTCTCCCATTTAATTTAATGATGCTTCATTTATGATTTTTAGAATTGCATTATTTTTATGCATATTATTTTTAAAAATTTGTGTTAGCAAGACATGGAATATTGTTAAGTTAATGTAATATTAACAGAAACTTTACCAACCCGTGAAGCGTTAGCTCCAGTCTTTTACCGCTGGGGGCAGCACTGTTAGAGCTAATAAATGCTTTCGATTGGTGCTTACTTTTACATGCTGTTTGTTTTTAGACTAAATTGATACACATCAAGTTAGCATTTTTTCATGCTTCAAAAGTTAAGATTATATTTTAACGTTTCATAATACTTTTCAAATTAAAGCCGGAAATAATATTGCTTTTTCCCATCCTGCAGGTCTATACATTACACTGCAACATGCTATCAAAACTCTGGCTTTTGGCATTGATTTTTATATAATGTGAAAGTACTGTTTGCTACCTTAAGCTCTGGAGAGATTATAATGCGTCTACAGATCCATCATGTGGGAATCACACCATAGTGAAAATGCATTTAGCTGGTAGCAATGTATCACATTTGTAGACATGTGGTGCGCTTACAGTAAAAGCAGTCGCTACCTACCCACCATGGTTATCATGGCCTGTACCACGCGTACTAGGGATAAAAAAAAAGGAAGCAAGACCGAATACAAATAATTACATTATGTGTGGTTTCAGTTACATTTTGGCTATCTTCAGACAAAGGTACTGAATACATTCAGTAATTTTGTCTTTATATGGCAACAATGCTGTTACTGAAACATCACACATATATATATATTTTTTTTTTATTTGGTCTTGCTTTTTTGGTATTTTTAAAATTGCCCTTGACTATTAGAAAATTATGCAAATTTCCTTTTTATTTCATATACTATTTTAAAAATTATATTCTTTTGTTAAAATATCCAATTTCCCACACTTTTCTAAAACTACAACAATAACTAATACAAAATTCTTCCAAGTCCAGGTATTTCAATATTGCAGAAATATATTACATTTATAAAGGTTGCTTAACTATTTAGATATGTAAATGCCGGATTAGGTGCCCTTTAAAAGGTTTGCTCTGGCTGTTTCTTCTTGGACAGCCGAGAGTGAAGTGGACAAAGTGAAATTTTCAGGTTGTGCCGACCATTTTCCTTTATTCACACTAATCATTAGATTTTTTTTTAATTTTTAAGAATAAAAACCCAGTTTGGTTACTTGCACTCACTGGAGGGGTTGGAATTTTTCAAGAATCAGGAGCCATTGGGGCAATTTTTTTTTTTTTTCAAAACAAAGTGTCTGAATCTGCATTCGATGATCCCGGGTCATGGTTTTTAAAAATTAACAGTTTAGACCACTCCTCCAAACAGCACTCTATTCATTAGATGTGTTTGTGAAATGGATCCTATATTTCAGATTTTTTTACAAGCATTTTCGATATTGCTGTTTGCAATTTATCTCCATTTTGCTGAAAGAAAATTCATTACATTGAGTTTACAAACAGTTGGGGCCTCTATTCATTCATGAGTAAACCTCGCTCGAACACTACCCAGGCGAAGCCGGGTCCAGTCGGGTAAAACCCGGGCGTTGCCCGGGCCATTCGGCTAGTATATATATATTTACGCGGGTTCAACTTTACGAGTTTCTATTCAAATTTCGCAAACGTGAAAAAGCTATATAGAACTGTCCATGCGTAAACACAGGCTCTTATAGCAAGAGACCAACTGTTGCAAAGGTTTGGCCTTGAGCCTTATTAATAGTCATAGAAAAAGCCAACCTTAGTTGAAACTGACGCCTCTTCAGAAAGAAGGGAAGGTTGAAATCTGAAGGAGCCAAAGATATGTTTGGCACCAATACTTATTTTTATTTTATTTCGAATTAGAGCGCTTGTCCCCCTAGGGACACTTGCACTTTGAAAGTAAACATAGAAAGAAAAGAAAGAAAGATATTTGAAATATGTACAATAATTAGTATGCAATTTAGTTAGATGAAAAGAGAAAAAAAAACATCAACACAATTGAAATATGCACAAAGGGTTGGTATGCAAATTTAGTTAAATGAAATCAATTGTAAAGTAGTGTATTCGAGGAAAACAATTTACAGATTGAACAATTACACTTGGTCTCTCTCATTATTTGTGCTTCAAGGATATGAGAGCGCATGCGCCGGATTACCTAACGTATTGCCATTGCAAAGACCCTGCTTAGCATTCAAATTTCTCAGAAGCATAACAATAGCGTCAACCTTAAGTTCAACTATTTTTTAGGTATTCCTTTGGGAGTAAGGCTATTGAGAAATTCAGTAGGGTAGCTCCTCCACCTTCTCACACACTCCACATTGTCAAAACAGAGAAAACACTGATTCCTGTTTGGTAAGCAATCATATACTATATCGTTAATATCTAAAGAATTTGTGTTTTTTGGCGGTCAAATTACAGACTTGCTAATTTCCTACACCAGGTCACCCTCGTGAAATATACAGCTATCCAGAAGAGAGAAGCTCTACGCATCAATACCTGCTCGCATATTCTGAGTAAGGCGCAAAATTACAAACAATGACCATAGCTTGCTGTGTTTAATGCAAGCAGCAACAATCTCATCTCTTGAAGCTCGAGGTATAGCAAGGATCACTTAGCGAAAGACACCTCCATAAACAACAACCTTTCCGCGCAAAAAGCAAGGTCACAAAGCATAATGTCTCATAGCAGGCAATCCACAATTTAAAATGCTCTGTAGTGACCCATAGGATAATACAAACGCGCATGTTTTTAAAAAATCAATTTGGTGATGATAAATAAATAAAGTCAAATTTGAAAGCAAAAATTCTACGATTAGAAATTTGAATAAATTAAAAATTATTCTAACTACTATTATTTTAACAATTAAAATAAGTGTGACATATGAAGTAAAAAATAACAAAATTTTTGTATATAGATCGCTATGTATAGTTAAGTATGTTTGGAGGAAATTGCTTAAAACCCTACAACTAAAAACTCTGTTAGTGTATTACCTATGTGGACATACAAATATTCTAATCTACAAATTATAGGTTTGGATGAATCAATGTAACGTTGAGCAGTCGTGGAGCGTGTAGTGACGAAGGACACTCCGAGAGTTTCCGAACCTCGCAATGAGACAGACAGAGATTGAGATTACTTTATTTCATCGGCCATTAATTATTATATGCAAGTATAAATAAATATGCATATATAATGATAAATAAATTCATAAAGCAAACATAAAACATATAAAATAATTTTTATATATTTATATAGATATTATATATATGTGGCAATATCGTTGCGGGGTTTCTTGTTGTTCGATTTGAATGGTGAGGATTGGTTGAAGCGCAGTCGTTTGAGTGGAAGTTTAAGCATACAGTTAGGAATAATCAGGACACGTGATTGGGTTTGAAAATAAAAGGCAACTGGGTTGGAGGGAAGAAAGCTTGAGAAGAGTTGAGCGATTTGACTTATTAATTAGTTGATCACATGGCGATGATTGGATTTAGATGAAATGAGCGGAGAGAGAGAGGTCTCTAGAGTAGATGTTACCTTGTTGGAAGCGAAGGAGTAACTGTCCGAACTCGGCGAGAGTCAGTGAACAACTGTAGATGTTGTTCAGATGGGAGCGAAAACGTAACTGACAATTCTTGTCTTTCGATTTTACACCAAGACTCAGTTTCTCTCTGATTGGTCGAGAGATGTCACATGATCTTTTCCTATTGGTTGACCTACTTAAGGTGCTGTCTTCTGATTGGCCCGCGGTTCTCTTTGGTGAAAGATATGGCCTGCCTGATAGGAAGTGTCGGTTGCTATTTCGATTTTATTTACTTCCGCATTATCAAAATACGTCCGGTCTTGGGTCGGAAGTATGGGGTGTCTCTATACTAATATAACTTCTGTGGATACCAGATACGTCCTGCTTTGTCAGGAAGTATTGAGTGCTTCGCGACTAATATAACTTTTGCGGTCACTAGAGACGTCCGGTCTCTGCCCCTGCAATATTGACACAGGGGTGCCCAGAATAGTCGTGCCAGCTTTAGGCCTATTTCCTATGTCTTTTGTTACTTTCTTTCCTCCAGTTACCTTATTCTTTTATTAAATCTTTGAAAATCATACATGGTACATACATAGTGGTTCGGGGTTGCATTTAATTATATACAAATTATGACAGATGCGCCCCCTACATGTGAAGAATTCAAGAAGGGGTTAGCCTGAGAGAATTCTGTAAAGTGAAAAATAATTTTGTGGGAAAATTAGTTGTGGGTATGAAGGGTTATATACAAACATTGCTGGTGATATAAAAGAAAAATAGAATGGTGTTGATGGTATAGGTTGAGTATAATTAATAGAAGTCAAAAAATTTTTAATTGTAAGAAATCAATGAATGCTATGGTACATAGTGGGCTAAAAAAAAGGAAAATGCGCCTAAACGAATTCTACTCGAGATAAGAAATGAATTCGAGGGAGTTCTATTAAGACTTTTTAAATCAAAATAAAATAATATAAAAATAGTTGAATGAAATCAAAATTGAATGTGTTTGGTTGAAAAAAAAAATTGTTTTGTTGCATGGTGATAAGGGAAAATGCCTAGTTACTTTTTTGCTCGAATTTTGGAAAAGAAATCGAGGGAATTTCATAAGGTCTTTTGAAATGAAAATAAAATAAAATAAAATAAAAGGTTTTTTGAGCGAAATAAAAGTTGAGTGCTTGGTTGAATGGTGAAAAAAAAAAAGGAAAAATGCCTAACCATATTCTAGCTCGAAATTGGGAATGGAGACCGAGGGAATTTTATTAGGGCTTTTGAGAAATCAAAAATAAAAAAAATAAAAGTTGAATGAAATCAAAGTGAAGGCTTGGTTGCACAAAAAAAGAAAAAGCCTTGTTGTATGGAAAAAAGAGAAAATGCTTTGTTGCGTTGGTGAAAAAAAGGTGCTTTGTAGCATGGGTGAAAAAGAAAAGAATTGCCTAATTACTATCCTACTTGAGATTGGGAATGAAATCGAGGGGGTTTCATTAGGTCTTTTGAGAAATCAAAATAAAAATAAAAATAAAATTTTATAAGGTATTTTGAAATCAAATAAAATAAAAAGTGGTTGAGCGAAATCAAAGTTGAGTGCTTGGAAAAAAAAGAAAAATGAAAAATAAAAAGGTTCCAACAACAAAGGGCGATTTAATGTTTTTAGTTTAATCGAAAACCAATGAGTTTTCGTTGATAATTGAGTTGTGGCAATATAAGCTAAGTGGTAAATAGAATGATAATTGATAAATAAAAATGATAATATAAACTAATTGGAAAAAAAAATGATAATTAATGATTAAAATTGATAATAAGTTGGATAAATTGATAAATTGATTAAGTATTTACATTTTTAATTGAGAGAAAATAATGAAAATGATTGATATGAAAAATAAGGTGTATGGGTTTGAACCCTTTGGTATCTACATGCCCTGATCTAAATGTATTTATTGCTCCATTTTGCCCTATAAATGTTTTAATTGTTCAATTATGCCCTATAATTTTTTTGTCTCATCTGTGCGACACTTAGGTGAAAACGTGATTCTAGTCCTCAAGTGCGTTTATGTTACGTGTACAGGAGACATGGAAATCTATATAACCTTTATGTGTAATTTTTTGTCTTTGTGTGTGTTGTGAAAAATGTTAGAAGTCTGTTGTGTAAGAAATGTGTGGGCTAGTTCTATGTGTTGTCTTGTGGATGTGGAATTGGGTGGTAAAAATCGATATGTAGACTCGAACTGGAATCAAAAATTGGTGGCATAGAGGAATCTGTGGCTGGGGAGAGCGGTGATCTAATTTGGATGAGCGGGGCCTTGTAATGAGACGCCGGAAGTGGGACGTGTCGGGGACGCGAGGTCCGATCCTAAAATTACCCTCCCACACTATTTGCATGTAATTGGATCAGGAAGTGGGGGGAACTACGTTTCCTGTCCGCCTAATTGCTATTTGCATCTTGTTTTTGGAGTGTGACTTCTCCGACATTGGTTGGTCATTCTTCAATTACTTCTATCTCTTCGGAGTCTTTTTAGATTTTCTGCAAAGATGACTCCTAATGTTTGTCCAAAATTAAAAACTGCCTCTTGTAGTTCGAAGATTTTACGAGCGGGCATGGTATAGATAAACAAGTAATTGATGAATAAAATTGGAATACAGTTGTATGGCAGAAGTAACAAACAAAGGATGAAAATCAGATGAAAAATAGGGTATTGCCCCATGTTCGTCCACATTTTTGTAACTGGGGACTCTGAAATATTTGCTTGAACCTTATTAATTGTAGAATTTGAATGATTGGTAGGTTCGCAGTTCTCCTGTTTGATATCTTTAGGGAGTGGTGTGATATGATTGAGCTGGTTGTCAGGTTTGCAGTTTTTAACATCGGGGAAGAGTGATACAAATCGTCTTGTTGTAAAAATGGTAGGGTCTAAATGTCTGAAAGGTTCGCTGCTGGTGGGTTTGAACCTTAATGACTCTGTTCGGAATAATTCGGGTGTTAAATGTTTGAAAGGGAACGTGTAATTGGGGTTGTGCTTTATATGATATGTGCTAACGGCGGGTGGTAATATATAATGGATTTTTTCTGTATACAGTTTAAGTTTGTTGACGTGGATTGTGTCAGTGTTTCTTTGAAGTGGTTGATTTGGTCGATCTATGCGGACCACATTTGGTGAAATAATTTCTAATATTGTGTGAGGTCCTGTGAAATATGGTGCAAGTTTCCCTGTATTTGGGTGGTGATATAATTTTACTAACACTAGATCACCTACTTCGAAATGTGGTTGCTTGTGTCGTTGGTCATAAGTGTTTTTGTCTTGTAAATGTTTGTTTTGTGTGCGTGTGTGTGCAATTTTTCTAGCTTTGTCGATATCTGGGTACGGTGTGTCATGATTAGAGATTTCTGGGGGTAGGATACCAAACATTAAGTATATGGGTGGAAAACCTGTGGTAGAGTGGGGTGTCTTGTTATATATAAGTGTAACCTTCTTGACCAACTTGGTCCATGCGACCTTAGGATTTTCTAGGTGTAATAACCTAAGTTTTCCCGTGAGGGTGGCGTTCAGGTGTTCACATAGACCGTTGGCCTGTGGATTGTTGCTGGTTGTGAGCAATGGGTGAATATTTCTATTAAGTAGGAAACTACGAAATTTGGGTGAAGTGAAGGCAGGGGCTCTATCCGTAAGAAGGCGTTTTGGAGAACCATCCTGAAATACTCGCTTAAGTACCTGTTGGTAGGTGGTGGTACTGGTGGATTTAGATGGAAAAGCCCACGCGTAGCGTGAAAAATGATCGACTACCACATGGAGGTATATCTTGGTGTTGCCATATTTGGCAAATCCTGCTATGGTGTCCAGAGATAAAAGGTCGAAGGGTTCTTTAGATTCCGGAGGTTGACTTAATTCTCCGTAAGTGGGTCCTACTGGACGTTTTGTTAATTGGCAGGTGGGACAGGTTTTAACTTTTTGTTTAATATCTTTTGACATACCTTGCCAGTAATATTGTGTGGAGATGATTCGTGACATTTGTGAAATACCGGGGTGATTGTATTGTGTGTGTACTGTTTGTAAGAGTTGTTGTATGAGTGGTTTTGGAAGTATAATCTTGGTTATACCTTTTCGGGAAACTGTATGTAATCCATTACGATCAATGGTCAAACTAGACTCTTTCGATGGAGGAGGTTGGTGGGTCTTGATAAAGGTGGCGTCCAAGAATCCACAAAACGGGTTACGGGACAAGAGATCTGCTTCATATTGTAGTTTTCCCTTTATGTAGCGGACCTCATATTCGTAACTCGATAGTCGTAAACTCCATCGAAACAGTCTGCCGGACGGGTTTTTGATGGTTTTCAGCCACTGCAATGCGTGATGGTCAGAAAATATAGTAAATTTTCTGCCCATAAGATAGATGCGAAACTTCTCCACACTCTCAACGATTGCTAAGCATTCAAGTTCAGAGATGGAGTAGTTTTTCTCGTGTGGGCGCAATGTTCGGCTGAAATATTGAACTGGATATATGTTCCCGTCAGGGTGAACTTGTTTGAGAATGCCTGCTATACCGAGGGTGGATGCATCGCAATACACTTGGCATGGCAGACCTTCTTTGTAAAGGTGTAAAATGGGGTGTTGTGTGAGGTTTCCTTTCAGGTCAATGAACGCCTCTTGACAAGCTTCATTCCAGTTCCACACGACATCCTTTTTGAGGAGATTGTTGAGTGGTGCTCGCAAGCGAGCGTATTCCGGAATGAATTTGTTATAGACGTTCACAGCGCCTAAGAAGGATTGTAGTGTTTTTCGGTTGTGTGGTTGTTTAATGGCGTGGATGATGTCGGTATTGCGTGTAAGTGGTGTAATTGTACCAGCTGTGATGGTGTAACCTAGAAAATTTATGGATTGCTTAAAAAATTCGCATTTCGCGAAGTTAAGTTGTAACTTCTCCGCTTCGCAAAAGGCGAAAAATTGTCGCAGGTGGTTTTGATGTTCCTCCAATGTGTTGGAGTAAATGATGAAATCATCAAAGTAATGTGCCACACAGTCACGTCCGTGTCTCTGTAGGACCTGACTTATGGCTCGTTCGTAAATCTGAGGACTGGTTTTTAACCCGAAAGGTAATCGAGTGGGTTGGTATAATCCTTCAAAGGTGGCAAATGCTAACAGTGGTCGAGAATCGGGGTGTATTGGGACTTGCCAATACGCAGAGGATATGTCGGCCGTGGAGAAATATTTGGCCTGTGCGAGGTGGTCTAGGATATCCTCGATTCTCGGGAGGGGATGGACATCAGAGCTGATTAGCTCATTCACCTTCCTATAATCGATACAAAACCGTTTGGTCTTGTCGCGCTTAGTGACGAGGGTGACAGGGCTCGAGAAAGGGGAAAAAGATTGCTCTATGATGCCGTTCTCCAGCATTTGTTGTATTTGGTTACGAATTTCTTGTTGGTCACATATCGGAACACGATATGGACGTATGGTGATTATTTTTTTGGAATTCGTGGGTATTTTTACTGGTGGAATCTGTAAGCATGGTACGTTGAATTTGTCCTGTGAAAAAATGTGAGTGTACCTTTGTAGAAGTGTTGTGAACTGTGGTGTATAGTGAGTGTTAGGTGTTGTGTTGTAGTATGCATGGGGTAAAGGGTTTTGTTGTGTATTAGTGTGAGTGTCGAGTTCGTTGTGTGGGTTGGTCATGTGAGAGTTGTGCAACGGTGTGTGATCACCTATGTTTTTGGTATGCGAGTTATCCCGCTGTGTGGGTGCGTTTTGGACAGGTTCATAAGTTGAAGTTGTTGTGGTTTGATTATTTGAGGGCATGTAAAAAGGGCAATTGGCTTTAGTGAAAAAGGGGCATATAGATAAGTGGGTTTTTCTCAATGAATGCACGCAATGGTTGTCATAGGCGGAAAGTTGGGATGTGGGGAAAATTTTTTGTGACATCGCCTGACACTGCCAGTACGTGCATACATTGGACACATGATTAAAATGGTAGGAAATGGTAGACAATGGGGTGCCCAGCTGGAGTATAGTGCATTTATTAAAATCTATGGTTAATCTGAATTTATGGAGGCTATTGATACTAAGAATTCCGAATGGCAATGGTGCATTCACTACATGGAAATACTCCTTTCGTGATATTTGTCCTATTGTCACTGGGATAGATAGTTTACCCATGGTTTTTGCAAATCCGTTTAGGGTTTGGAGGTGTAGTGAATGTCCCTCAAGGGTTAAATTAGGCAGGTGGGTTTTTAGCATATGATAAATATTATATGGCACTATACTCAGGCTGGCGCCCGTATCAATTAAAAAGGGGCATGATACATTAGGGGCTAGAAAAAGTTTGACAGTCAGTTGGTTTAGGGATCCTACCTCAGTCTCGAAAGGGCTGCTCGGCTGGGGTGTCCCTGGCTTGACTTGGTTGTTGTGGAATCGTGGTTGGTTGTTTTGGGACTGTTTGCACCGTCCGCACTTTTTCGTGGGTCGTCGGGACTGGTCGAAGTCGGCATTCGCTGTGCCAGTGTCTCGCGCCGCAGAACTTGCAGTTGGACGGCGGAAGAGGTGCATTCCATGCACCTGGGCGTCGGGGTGTGCTGTGGTACGGACCCGACATTGTGGGTGGTTGATCTTCTCTGGATCGCGTTGCCGGTACACTGGGCCCGTGGATCCGCTGTACCAGTCGGAACCACTCTCCTAGGTTCTCGGGAGGCACTACGCGGACTAGGCGCTGGTCGTTGAATGGCAGTCCTTCTGTCAGTGTCTCGAGGATCACCTCTTGTGGAAGTCCTAGTTGCAATCCCATGGCGGTTTTTTCCCGGTAGTAGGTCTCTAGGTTGGCTTGTCCAGTAAGTTTCATGGCGAAATATTTCGCAAAGGACGCTTCGCTTGACTCAGGGTAGAGATCTAGGAGGATTTGTCTCACCTGGAAATAACTCCGGTCGGCCAGTCGAAGTTTCCTGAAGAGCTCCAGGGGTTGTCGCACCAGGTAGTTTGGCAGGCGCAGTAATTTTTCTTGTTCTCCCATGGATGCGTCTTCCATTTTTCGGTCGAACGTCTGGAAAAACTGTGTCGCGCTGTATGTGCCGTCGAAAGGTGGGATCGCCGACTCCGCTCCATCAGAAATTTTTACCCGGGTCAGGAGCGTTGACAGCTGGTTGACGGCGTCCGCTAGGGGCGCAGTTGTCTCTCGGCCGGTCACCTCCTGTCTTTCTCCTGTCGGTTCGCTCTCTCTTACTTCTTGCCTTCTTTCCATTGTTTCCGTCGGACCGTCTGACTTTACGCCTATGGGATCCTGATTTAATTCCATCTCTTTATCCTGTCGACTTTATGTAATATGTGATCCAAAAGTTATTATATCACTGCAATATTTGATGTATTACACTGTTGTAGAATCCTGTCGACTTAACCGTTCTGTGGCAATATCGTTGCGGGGTTTCTTGTTGTTCGATTTGAATGGTGAGGATTGGTTGAAGCGCAGTCGTTTGAGTGGAAGTTTAAGCATACAGTTAGGAATAATCAGGACACGTGATTGGGTTTGAAAATAAAAGGCAACTGGGTTGGAGGGAAGAAAGCTTGAGAAGAGTTGAGCGATTTGACTTATTAATTAGTTGATCACATGGCGATGATTGGATTTAGATGAAATGAGCGGAGAGAGAGAGGTCTCTAGAGTAGATGTTACCTTGTTGGAAGCGAAGGAGTAACTGTCCGAACTCGGCGAGAGTCAGTGAACAACTGTAGATGTTGTTCAGATGGGAGCGAAAACGTAACTGACAATTCTTGTCTTTCGATTTTACACCAAGACTCAGTTTCTCTCTGATTGGTCGAGAGATGTCACATGATCTTTTCCTATTGGTTGACCTACTTAAGGTGCTGTCTTCTGATTGGCCCGCGGTTCTCTTTGGTGAAAGATATGGCCTGCCTGATAGGAAGTGTCGGTTGCTATTTCGATTTTATTTACTTCCGCATTATCAAAATACGTCCGGTCTTGGGTCGGAAGTATGGGGTGTCTCTATACTAATATAACTTCTGTGGATACCAGATACGTCCTGCTTTGTCAGGAAGTATTGAGTGCTTCGCGACTAATATAACTTTTGCGGTCACTAGAGACGTCCGGTCTCTGCCCCTGCAATATTGACACAGGGGTGCCCAGAATAGTCGTGCCAGCTTTAGGCCTATTTCCTATGTCTTTTGTTACTTTCTTTCCTCCAGTTACCTTATTCTTTTATTAAATCTTTGAAAATCATACATGGTACATACATAGTGGGTCGGGGTTGCATTTAATTATATACAAATTATGACATATATTGTCAAATAGCTCCATCCAGATGAGACAACTGTCAATCATCCCTGGACCCCGTGAGGGGAAACCACAGGTGTGGGGGCTTCTGGGAAGCTGATATGTAAATAAGGAAAACGGGACGGTGGCTAACGCCGTTCATTAGGATTAACTTTTTAACTTGGGGTAAGTTGTACAAACCTCTCTCTCCCTACAGATACCCCTTATAATAAATTATTTATTCCCAAATTTTCCCTTGCTTTATTTATCTCCGCGACATATTTTGGTGGAGACGCTGGGTAGCGTGACGGAACTTCGAAGAAGTCGACGTCTACAGGGACGTGAACCAATTCTTCAACCTTTGCCACAACGAATAGAAATGGAAGACGACCACAGATCTATTGTTAACGGATCCTACCTCCCTTGTCAACGCCAACGAGATCCTTCTACCTTTTCTGGAGATGGAAATATAAACCCTGGACAGTGGTTGAAAGAGTACGGGAGAGTTTCGAAGTACAACAGATGGGACGAGACCATGAAGCTTGCCAACGTCGTATTTTACTTGAACGGAACTGCTGGAAGGTGGTTTGATAATAACGAAGAATCACTAAACTTGTGGAGAAGCTTTGAAGACGCATTCCGCGGTGTGTTCGGACTGCAGGAGGATTCTGCTCGACGCGCCGAGGAAGTTCTGAAGTCAAGAGCACAGAAGGCCGAAGAATCCAGCGAGTCATACATCCAGGAGATTCTTAGTCTCTGCCATCAGGTGAACCCTCGCATGGAAGAAGGTGAGATAGTTGCTCACATTATAAAGGGAATTTCGGAGGACACATACCAGGTATTGGTGGCGTAAGATATACAGACGGTAGATGAGATCCTGAAGTTCTGCCGTCATCTGACAACCGTCAAGCAGCGCCGGATCGGCCGTACATAATTCGCCAGGTTGTCAAACGTAATGCCCATTTCGTGTGTTGACGACTCAGACGACTTGGCCGGCTTAATTCGCCGCATCGTTAGAGAAGAGATACAAAAGGTTTTCTCAGCACCTGAAGTGATCAATCCTCTCCGAGAGGTGAACGCCCTGGAATAGACTGTGAGGGAAGAGGTCAGCCGTGCTCTACAACCTACCAGACCACAAGTCAACGTGGTACAACAACAACCACGAACGCCCTATTATAATATCGACCGACCAACCCAACCCAGGAAGACGGAACATTGGAGAACCTACGACGACAAACCTATCTGCTTCCACTGCGGACGACCCGGACATGTCGTCCGTTATTGTAGGGAACGACGGCAGGTCTTCGCTGAAGCCAGGACAAGGAATGGCGGAGAAGGAAGAAATGTTGGATTTTCGAGTCAACCCCCGAGATATGACGCCGACGGCGACTATGTAACGCCCCAAACCTCGACGTACTTCTACCGGAGCTCTTCCCCACATCCAAGCCGCGCAAGGTCGCCAGCCCGAAGACAATCCCAGTCGCCAACCCGTCGTTTCAGCCGTTCTCCCAAGCCTCAGAATGTGAAAAACTAAGTGGAGCGGTTTCTAACGGGGGTGAGGTCGCCATTGAGGAAAATCCTCCAGGGTATATCGCCGCTAAATTAAAGGAAAATTTTGTTATGGTCGAAATAAATGGACGCAAAATTAAAGCATTGGTGGATTCAGGAGCCGACTTTTCTGTTATTTCAGACAAATTTCGACGCGAACTAAAGACACCTCTCTTTAAAGAACCAGGTCCCATTCTTAAAGCCGCAAATAAAAATTTAATAGAGACCCTAGGAAAATGTGTCCTGAACATAGAAGTTAATGGTCTGAAGATATCCTTTGAATTCGTTGTTATGGTGGAATGCAGCCATGACATCATATTCGGATGGGACTTCTTCAAGGCCACCGAAGCCGTCATTGATTGTGGCAGAAATGAACTCCATCTCGGGGAAACCTCCGTCCTGGAATCTCGAGAGGAGGAAAACCAGAGATTGTTTGCTTCCGACGACTTTGTCATCCCGCCTAAATCAATAAAGAAGATCAGTGTGATAAACGAAGAAGTATGCGGTGTTAGAGATGTTTTAGTCTCAACTTCTAAGGACTTATTATTAAGAAAAGAAGTTCTTATACCAAACTCATTGGTTACATTTCGACACGGCCGAGGTAGCATTTGGGTGGCGAATGGAGCGTCTTGGCCGCAACTGATTCCATCAGGAATGAATATGTGCACCATGGAAAGTTATGAGAATGGGAATATCTGCAGTCTTATTGAATCCAGCGATAAGTTACAAGAAACGCAGCTAAAGTCACGTGAATGGTCACAGAAGATAAACCTTACTCTAGATCCAGGGCTGTCTGAAATTCAAAGGTTACAGCTTGTTTCATGCCTTGACGAGTTTATCGACATATTTGACTTTGGGAGTACTTCTATTAAGCCCACCAGTACTGTGAAGCACAAGATAAACACAGGAGACCACTCTCCTATCAAACAGAGGCCCTATAGAGTAGCACCAAGTGAACGACGACTAATTCAAGATGAAGTGAACAAGATGATTGAAAATCACGTCGTGAAGCCCTCTGAAAGTCCTTGGTCATCTCCAGTTATTCTAGTTCGAAAGAAAGACGGGACCTGGAGATTAAATAAGATAACAAAAAAGATGTTCACCCTCTGCCACGCATTGACGATGAATTGGATAGTTTAGCCGGCTCTAGTTACTTCTCCACGATGGATCTTCGGTCCGGGTATTGGCAGATTGAAGTGGACGAAAAAGACAGGGAGAAAACTGCTTTCATCACTCCAGATGGGTTGTATGAATTCCAAGTAATGCCTTTCGGTCTTTGTAACGCTCCAGAAACGTTTGAAAGGATGATAGATAGTGTTCTGGGCAGTCTTAAATGGAACATGTGCCTTTGCTACCTGGACGACATCGTAGTTTACGCACCTACCTTTGAGGAACATCTACGTCGTCTACAACTTGTATTAAGCTGCATCCAGAAAGCTGGACTAAGCTTGAACCACAAAAAGTGTCTTTTTGGATCAAGGAGGATAAAGATTTTGGGACACCTTGTTGACGCCAATGGAATTCATCCAGATAAAGTTGAAGCCGTCTCTAAATATCCGAGGCCAAGGAATATCTCTGAACTGAGGAGCTTTCTTGGATTATGTTCCTATTACCGAAGATTTATTGAGAACTTTGCCGACAAAGCTAGATCTTTGCATGACCTACTGAAGACTGAAAAACAATTTTATTGGGATGCAGCTCAAGAGAAAGCTTTTGAAGTCCTTAAAACAGCTCTAATTTCAGAGCCTGTCTTAGGACACTTTGATGAATCCGCTGATACCCATCTACACACGGATGCAAGCGGACATGGTATTGGAGCTGTTCTTCTACAAATACAAGGTGGAAAGGAGCGGCCTATAGCTTATGCATCTAGAAGCTTGACAAAGGCTGAAAATAACTATTCTACAACGGAAAAAGAATGCCTTGCTGTAGTCTGGTCTATTAGCAAATTCCGCCCATATTTATTTGGTCGACCATTCACGGTTGTCACTGACCATCATTCTCTATGTTGGTTGGTAGGGCAGAAAGATCCTTCTGGCCGTTTGGCAAGATGGGCGCTGAAGTTAAAAGAATTTGACGTGACCGTTATCTACAAGAGCGGACGCAAACATAAGGATGCCGATTGTCTGTCAAGGAGCCCGCTTGAGAACGACCCACCAAGTGCTGTGATGCCACTAACCAACGTCGATATAGAGCAGACTAAAGACCCGGATTTAGCTAAAATAATCGATAATTTAAACTCGGGCTACACCAGAAAGGAATTCAGCATTATCGACGGCATCTTATACAAGAAAAACTATAGCACAACTGGAAGACCCTGGCTTATGATGATCCCTAAGCACTTAAGATCGGAAGTTATGGCAGATTTACATGACGCTCCTACAGCTGGGCATTTGGGTTTCGCCCGAACGTATGACAAAGTCAAGAAACGATTCTATTGGCCTGGCCTTTATAGAACTGTTCGCCAATATGTAAGCCATTGTCGGGAGTGTCAACGAAGGAAGAAATTACCTCGACGTCCGGCTGGACAACTTGTATCCATACCGCCCGTTGAAAAGCCATTCTATAAGGTCGGGGTCGATCTCCTTGGAAGATTTCCAGTTTCTAAAGATGGAAACCGTTGGATCATTGTGTGCACCGATTATATGACAAGGTATGCCATAACGAAAGCGATCCCAGACGGAGGAGCAATCGAAACAGCTAAGTTCCTGGTTGAAGATGTTATCTTGAAGCATGGAGCTCCTAGAGAAATGATAACAGATCGCGGAAGAAATTTCATTTCTCAAGTAATAAAAGAGATCAATGCTCTGTGCGGAATTGTGCACAGATTTACAACGGCCTACCATCCCCAGACCAACGGCCTGACTGAAAGGTTGAACAAAACTCTGGGAGACATGTTGTCCATGTACACAGGTGTCGAGCAGAAGGACTGGAACCAAGTTTTACCCTACGTAACCTTTGCTTACAACACTGCTAAACAGGAGGCGACCGGCTAGACTCCGTTCTTTCTTGTCCTCGCCCGCGAGGCCGAGACCTACATCGATGCCGTACTACCCTACCTACCAGATGAGATCTCTGACGACTACGTTGGGGAACTTGTGACCAGAGCTGAGGAAGCGCGTCAACTCTCCCGATCACGCCTTCTACAATCACAGGCGAAAGACCGTAGACTTTACGACCAGAAACATACTCCAGTCTATTACCAGAAGGATGATCTTGTGTGGGTTTTTACTCTAATCCGAAAAGTAGGGCTCTCAGAAAAGCTACTGAAGAGATACTTCGGTCCCTACAAGGTGACCAAGAAGCTTTCAGAAGTTACGTATGAAGTAGAGCCCGTGGACCCGTCTCCCCGATCACGGAAATCCAAGGATATCGTTCATGTCATTCGGATGAAGCCCTACCTGGACCCTGAAGAACAACATTCCATTCTGCTAGGGAACACAGGCCGTGATAGATTTCCTTCCAGAACAAGGGCTGAGACAAGCTAATCAGCGGGTCGCTGTTTTTTCTAAAGAGGGAGTAATGTCAAATAGCTCCATCCAGATGGGACAACTGTCAATCATCCCTGGACCCCGGGAGGAGGGACCACAGGTGTGGGGGCTTCTGGGAAGCTGATATGTAAATAAGGAAAACGGGACGGTGGCTAACGCCGTTCATTAGGATTAACTTTTTAACTTGGGGTAAGTTGTACAAAACTCTCTCTCCCTACAGATACCCCTTATAATAAATTATTTATTCCCAAATTTGCCCTTGCTTTATTTATCTCCGCGACAATATATATACAAAGTCTTCATTGGTGGCGTCCGATATAGAGGGAAAGACTCCGCCACACCGATGTACTGAGAGAAGTGGTGACGTGAGGGCTCCATCTGGTCGAACTGCCCCAGAGAGATCGGTTTAAATTGGGTCAGACCGGGAAAGATGGTCACTAACTTGTATATCGTGCCAACAACCTCCTTAAAACAAAATTCTGGGGACGTTTAATGTCTACTACTCCATCCTCAGTCAGATGACATGGTGAAACGTTTCAACCCTACTCTGGCCCAACACCTCTCAATGTACGTGAGTGGGAATCAACATGATTGGACCTCCAACTTGCTTTGCTAATGATGGCCTGCAGAGCAGCTCTCTAACAGGCATAATATTTTTTTAGCCCTGAAAATAATTTTTGCCCAAGTATTTGCCACCTATATGATATTTTTTTGGACGTTCTGAACCATCGTTGAGTTCTAAATAGTACGCTATCGACCTCGAAGGAAGGCTCGAGAACTTTCATCAATGGTCCGAAAACATCATATTTCTAGCATGAATCAAAGGATCTGTATATGATCTTGAAACAGGAGGAAATAACTGTGTCAGACTTTGTCTGACTCCATTACCCAAAACAAAGAAATGGGTTGTCTTCAAAGCTTCAGAAATATTGTGAGTGACCCTATCAAGTCATTAGGAAGTTTACGTATTCCGTCCGACACCAAAATCTAGAATTTTTCACATCAATCGTGTCGCTCCTCGCGATGGACTTGCTCCAAATGCTGTTCGGAACAAACAGCCTGACGAGGGTGCGACGTCGAAAGAAACGTCTGGAACGGTCGCGAAAAGTCTAGACTTATCGTAGTTTGACCGTAGTCCAGGCATTGAACAATCGGACATCCCTTCGACCATCAAGAATCTTCTGGTTCTCTCTAAATATTGGCCTTATTTTCGTTTTTGTAATTAAACTTCTGTAAACTTATTTACCCTCCTACACTGTAACGACGTAACTGTATTTTACACTTAATTATGTATGTGCTTAGAATAGTTTATCTATATATTTGGAACACACGTATAGACTTAGAATTATCTTTTAAAGTTATATCATAGTGATCGGTAAAACGGGCGTTCTCTCTCTCCCTAAATAAACTTCCATACATGTTTATAAAAAAGAGCGTACCTGGATCTGTAAAAAAAACTATTTTTTTCTTAAAATATTTCGAGAGATTGCGCTCTCTTTGATATATCAATATATCAAAACATATATAATTAATATATTGATAATATCATTATTCAATATATCTCAATTAGAAAAAAAAAGTATTTTTCTCGGGCTAAATTTTCGAATTAATCCTAAACTACCGAAACAATCGCTACTACTGGTTAAACCATATTGGTTTGGATCTCTATCTAAACAACTAGTAGTAATGTTTTTATCTCATTTTTAAACAACCAATATTGGTTTGGATCCCTATTTAAATATTCAACATTGGTTTTAGGTCTCTTTTCATACAACCAATCTTGGTTTAATATCTCTATGAAAACATCCAATATTGGTTAAGATCTGTATTTAGACATCCAATATATTGGGTTGCGGTCTCTTTTTAAACATCCAATATTTGTTTGGATCTCTATGCAAATATCTAAAGTTGGTTTAGATGCTCTATCCAAAAATGGCGAATTTCTCCGGGGTAAAACCCAGGCAAAGACGGGTCATTTATCTAGTGTAAGCAAATATTGAGCAATTCCTATTAGTATAACCACCTGCTCAAGATTTCAATAATTATTTATGATCTATCTGATTAGATTATAATCTAAGCCACATTAAAGGGAACGTGGCGTGTATCATGAACTCAAGAAGTACTTACCAGACGGAGTCGGTGTTGTACTCCATAATCTCCTCGCCTTCCTTGTCGAAGTACTTGTCGATGGTGAGCGTGTCGTCGGTGTCGTGCGCGGACACGAAGTTGGACACCGTGCGGCACGGGATGCCCAGCGCGCGGAGCACTGCGCCACACGGAGGACATCACAAAATAGCTTCCTAAACATTCCTAATTTTCTTGGCTAGATGCCGAGGACTAGAGCACACTCTTGTGGGGCGTTTCCGGGTATAAAGCACGTAAAAATATATTCTAGGAAAAATCACAGTTTTCCCTTGTGCATAAAGTTGATAAAGCCTGGAAAACATTAAATTTTTTACCTGTGTTTGGTTTATATTTATAAATAACACGCTCCGTATGAGTCTGTACATACAACAATAAGGTATTCAATGATGTATATACACATTTTCGGAACGAATTCACACAATAGTTCACACCAGAAATATTCAATGAGGCCCGTGTAACCTGTGGTGCAGACCCCAGCGAAGACCCAGCACTGGCCGTACTTCACCGGCTCGCCGCCCGACTTCATGTACTGGGTGAGGATGGCCGCGCTGCCCGTCCACAGCCAGGGCGCCGTGCCGTCGCCATACTGCCCGGACCAGGAGCCGATCACCACGCCGTCGTCGTCCAGGCTGTTCACCATGGCCGCTACGGTCCGCACCACCTTCACGGGGCTGGCGCGGGCGACAGGGTCGAGCTTGGAGCGCTCTAGCAGGAAGAGGCAGGCGGCTAGGACTTTGGCCTCAAACTTATCAGAAGTTATCAGTCGTGCTGTTTCTGTCTGTCTGTCTCACCTGGCCGTAGACCCATTTCCTGCCGCGCGGGCTGACGTACGTTCCCACATAGATCTTGCCGACGTCGTTCAGCACGTACTCCTGGCGGCACTTCTCGTCCTCCATGTAGACCGTGTCCTCTGCTCACCAAGACCTCTCATTATAGTCAAGATGAGAAAATCAAGTGCATCATGTTCTTGTCCTTTTTCCCCTCTTTTTACTTTTCTGTGCGCTGATGGATGGCTAAAAACGCCTTCCATTATTCAATGTCACCACATTAACCAGCAGTAAAATACACCTGGTTTAAACCATGTGTTGGACATGGCCTCAACATTTACATCTTAGATAGTTTTAAAGCTTTTATAGGATTTGAAACAGTTAAGTTGTTGGAACTTAGTACACGCTGGGCATCTCTGTTTTAGTCTTATTTATTCATATTTCTTCTTTTTTTTTCTCAAGCAGTTTTTCTCTCAATCTCTCTCCCTCTTCAGTTTATAAGTTTATGGCGGTGTCCCTATAACTCTCCAGTTTCCAATCAATGACCTGGTTCTCTCAGATTTGGTTCCGATTTAGGGGCTATTATTCCATCGTTTTTAGCACAATGGTTTGTATATAAGCGAAGTTCCTCTCACAATCCCCAGTTCTTTTCTCTGGTCTTTGCATAACTTGATCACCAATCCATCCCATGTAAGACCAATGGGAGTTATCCGCACTCTCCAATCTCGCACTTCCTTTTCATCGACATTTCTGTAGTTTTGAGGTTAGGTTGGGAAGTGGTCCCAATTTCTTTAATGGTGATTTTTTCAATTTGCATTTTGTGTGTGTTATATACCACTATGCCTGGTCTGTTTGACCTGATGTCAGTTGGTATATTAATAATGATACTAATAAACTTCCTCTACCCTATTGGTAAACAACTTGAGTGAAACCTCGTCTGGCGAACATAGAGCGAATAGTGTTCTAGGGTAACATCAGTCGGCATCGTGCAGAGTGAACATAAAATTATCAATACTTTGGATTGCAAATACAAACGCCGTTAACATTTATTTTGAACGTTATTCTACATGCGTGGGTTTGCTATAATTAATTATTTATTAATTCGTTCATTTTTAGAGATTATTGGAAAAAAATACTTGTAATCAGTAGCTGCAGTTTGTGTGGCGTGAAGGTAAGAGGGAGGGTGGTAGAGAAAACAAAGGTAATTCCAAATATTCAATCAAGGTAACTCCCGCCTCTTTAATGAACCTCGATCCGGAAGACCCTCACTGTGAAGCATTGCGCTACACCGTTGAGGCCACACCACTACAAGTACACGCAGGCTGTCTTGGAATACCTCAATCAAGCGGGTTATACGCCTATACAAGCTCGGATAGTCAATAAAATCAGTAGAAGTTTGAATTGACATCCGCCTAAACTCAGCGCCGGGTTCAGACCTGTCGTCAGTTTCTGGACTACCTCTGGATTATAGCGTTTCGTCAAAGGGATTGGTATGTAGAATGGATTCATTAAATAAATCCTGATCTACGAAATCAGAAGTTGCACCCAGGGTCAGAACCTCCGAAGGCACTACGAACACAAGGTGATGCTTTGGTAGAATTTTGAAAGTCAAGTGGACTTTGAACTGGTTCCCGTGTTCGGGAGATCCCCGCTACTTTCAACAAACGGCATGAATTCCTCAACAACCAGGTGCTATCGACAACGCTTCGCCTCACAAGACGCGTTCATCTCAAATAAAAAATCATAATCTGGAAGTAATTGAGCTTCTGCCCCACCCAGCTTACTCTCCAGATCTTGCTCCATCGGGCTACCATCTGTCCATATTGAAGGACCATTTCTTTCGTGAGAGACACTCCTGAAATATTAACTAGTGCAGTATTTCTAAATTTTTGGCAAAAAAATGTCCTAAACCATTAAACTTAATAGTTATATTACATTATAGGATTTTTTATTTGTATTATTTGACATTTTTAAATGATAAATTATTGATAACATTATAAAAGCCCTCTGTGTAGGTGAATAAATACAACCATCTTAGAAACGATTATCCACTTTGGCGGTAAAATGGTCTATAAATTCCTTAACTCATCTGTCTGCAGCATGGCTTTTTTTCGCCATCTAATTGACTGCCTACTGGCACGTGACCAAATATGATATCAGAGATAAAATGTGATAGCTAAATATATATTATAATGTCTTAACCAAATAAATAATATTGTGGGAGAGAGAAGACTGGTATAACTAAAGTAATGTACTATTTCTTTAAACAGATAGTAATGTAATTTTCCGATAACCTGGGATATTCTCTCTCTAGAATCTTGAGTTAGTCGAATAGAAATGCCCTACTTCATTACCCAAGTGTTTATATAAATAAATAGCTAATTTTTTTAAATAATCCTGAAACCCGAGTAACCCTAATCACCTATATTAAGCGCCTTAATACATTTATGTAGGTACTCGGTCATTGGCCGTTCAACGAGCGGGTCTGGAACGACGCCTCATAAAAGTTTGTCTCAATCCTGAATAACATGGAGTATTAATTCGTCGCAGCTGCGAGGACATTTTGAAATTTACTCAATCGTATATTTGATGTCGGCCGACAAGGAGAGAGCGACGTTTCTTAAAGTATGTTGACGTTGGAGACACCAAGTGGGTAGAAAGACGCGCTCCTTATGGCAGCGCCTCAAGGCCACCGAGGAATGTAAACAAGGGGAAGTCCACAGCGGATCAGCAAGAAGATTCTATGTTAGGCTTTGAGGAACGAAACGTACTTTTTAATAGATTCGCATGCACTGGAGATCGAACTTCTTTTAGATATCTAAGTATGGAAATACTTTCCAATCGCAGTTGTAAACTATTGTGGAAATGAAGTCAGAATCTCACCAGAGCTCCAGGGGTTGAAGAGAATGTACATCTTGGACGTAGACTGTGCGGGGGCTCCACGGTCCGTGAACACCTCTAGCGTCCATTCTCCCACGGGGACCTTTCCCGGGACCTGGACCTGCAGCTGCAATGTGGATTTGTCCACCAGCCGTACTCGGACATCCCACTTGTCCTTCGCTCTGGTGAACTCCCGTCCTGAGGTCCCTCGAACTTCCAACTGGACCCTTGTGCCCTTGGGAAATGTTGGCCGAGGACCTGGAAGTCAGACTGCGTTGTTAAATTAAGGGGGGAGACTAGTTTTTTTTTTTTTTTTTTCATTCAAAAATAAAGGAAACTTTTAAAAAGATTCCATAATGATACAAGGTTCACATACTCTCACCAGACCTGAATTCTCACGTGTTTTTAAACCACTATTTCCCATATACACTCACCAAATTTAGGCTTCACCAACAGTTCCCACATGCACTCACCAAACTTGGGCTTCACCAACAGTTCCAACATGCACTCACCAAACTTGGGCTTCACCAACAGTTCCCACATGCACTCACCAAACTTGGGCTTCACCAACAGTTCCCACATGCACTCACCAAACTTGGGCTTCATCAACAGTTCCCACATGCACTCACCAAACTTGGGCTTCACCAAGAGTTCCCACACATACACTGACCAAACTTGGGATTCACCAAGAGTTCCCACACATACACTGACCAAATTGGGAATCACCAAGAGTTCCCACACATACACTGACCAAACTTGGGCTTCACCAAGAGTTCCTACATACACTCACCAAACTTGAGCTCCACTAACAAGCTGAGGCTGTAGGAAGGCACGGGCCGGTCCAGGCGAATCCCGAGGGAGAAGGCCTGACCCCTGCGGACAACCAGGACCTTGCTTGCGGCGCTAAACCGCGAAGTCCGATGGTCCCTGGAGTTGGTGTCCAGGTGCATATCGAGGTGGGCGATGCGCAGGCTCGGACCCGCGCCGTTCAACCCATTCTCTGGAGGTAACAACCATCATCATTGGTCTCGTGCAGAGAGTTTCGCGCAATTTTAGTTAATGCTCTAATTTATTTCAAAATAAAATTTTGTTCATCGCAATATTGTCTTTGCCTCAATGTGAATTGTATTCATTTTAATTAGGCGAGATTCCCTTAAATAAAATTATTTACCAAAATAAGCTCTTCTGTCTTTCATGTATAAGCTATATCTGCCATGTGTGAGCTATGTGAACAAAGACGCACCCACGGAGTTGTCGTCGCTGTCCCCGTCGTCCCACAAGAACGTCCCCGGGCGGCTGGAGCTGGGCGGGTAGAACACTCGGCGGCCCCGTCCGTCTGGCCACCTCCGCCCCCACATGATCCTGTGCAAACACACTCTAACCACGCGGTATGTTCAACCACAATAAAACACGAGGACTTATTCACTGTATCAATGTGGTCTCGTTGAACCACACTGTCACCGCACAGTCCGTATTAACCATACTGTCTCTTCAATGTCCCGTTTAACCACACTGACACCAAATGGGCCTGTTCAACCACATCCCAACCGCGTGGTTCTCTCAGCTGTGCCATAATGCCACAGAGTGGCTCGGCTCAACGCGCCATATTGCGGCAAACTCGCGATGTATCTCTGCCGTTGGAAAACTTCATCCTCGGCTACCTGACTTCCGCGAACGCCGTCAGTTAGCCATTTCTAGACGTTTCCCTCAATGGGCGATCCATTAAGTCTATAAATTGTAAGATAATCATACCTGTGTGTGATATTAAACGGAATATTTTTTAAATATTTCTAGAGATTTGTAGTTCTTTTTTTTATCAGTTTATGTAACTCGTAAAATGTTCACAATCTACAAGCCACACGTCAATTAGCAAAGGTAATAAACTTATTTATGAGAAATAAACAAATAAATGTCCAAAGGTAATAAATAATTCTTAATAGTGAATTCGTATTTTAATCTAATATTTGTCGTGAATTTATTCATCAACTTTTAAATACTGTTCAACATTATCACGTTTTTACACCTCGCGTACCCGCGCATCCAGTATTTCTATTTATCAATAAAAGACTTGAAATCAGGCCAGAATTTAAAAAAACTATTTTAATAAGCGTTTTTGTGTATATCAGAATTGGAGCTAAAATGGACGTTCGCAATCATGAAAAACTGCCTTCTCGAATACCTTTCAAATCCTCAAACTTCTATATCTTCAGCCAACCAAAATAAAAATAGAGATATTGTGTAAAACTAAACACATTATTGTATATTTAACTTGTACAAGACTGTAGTCGTGTAATGCTGGTGAGCCTACTGAAGCAGCGGAGCGAAGAGCTGCAAAGCGACGTGAAGACTGAGTCGGAGAAATCTTATTAACGATCTATTGCAGGAGTGTTGCCCGGAAGAATCGGGGAAATGAATCCAAGAATTTCGAGGGGCCAAGTCCTTCTGTAAGAAAGATTTTTAACGCCTTGCTGAATGTTTAATTTTTGTTTGCTCCTGACGAGGACAAAAGATTTTTGTCGAAACGTCGAGGTAATAAAAAGATTCACTGGCCGAAGTATCTTCATTTTCAAGAGTTCTGTAAGAAAGGTTTAGTGTTACATCAGCCAAGGTGGAGAGGCGAGGATTAAGTCTTTCAATTGAGAACTTCTCTCTTTTTTCATGAATCCTCACTGGTAATTGTAGCTAATTCTGCACTGGGAGTTATACACAGATTCTTAATATATAACGTCATAGCTAATTTATTTAGAGTTTTAATATCCTTCCAATAAGGTACATTCCCTCAAAGTTCCATAAGTTTATTAAGCCATTAAAATAAATATTTATCTTGTTTTCATAACCACACATGGACATTCTCTAGGTTATCTTCCGGAGAATAAAGTTTATTTCCCTTTAAAAACATTTAAAGACATAACAACCCGCATCCAGCGATGTCCAGGCTGTATTTGTCCAGGCCTAATGTGGTTCTTCAGTGTTTTCTTGCTTTACGAGCATTGCATTGGTCTGGTCGCCTCTATTGGCACACTAATGAGATGGAGTAATAAAGTGTAGTCATAGTTTTTCTAGTAAGTTCATTGTTTACGATACCAATAGAATCTTCCCAAAACCTTTATTAATAAAGAGATATTTTTTTAAATTTGAAGATGCAATTATTTACTTTGAGTTGTTACCCCGAGAATGTGAAGCCACGTTTGATCACTTGCAATTATTCCCCCTAGAAAATTTTCCCGCGTTTATAACGGTAACATTTGTCAGATTTGGAATCTCTTTATGGGATGAGCTTTAACGATGCGGTAACCACATGGCTCACATTTTGCCGTGTTTTAAATGAGAGAAAATTAGTAAATGTGTAATTTCCCTTACTCCTCTATTTTCCTTTAGTAGAGCGTCGATTTTATACAAAAGTGAAGAATATGAAATATCTTTTGGGCGGCCGTACAGGAAGTCATCCTAAGCTTCTAAAAGACGCGGTTGTTCATTAACTTTGACGCGATCTAATATTTCTTCATGGTATTATTGAAGTATTCTTGATTGAAATTTACTAGAGAATATTCCTTCTCCTTTTAAATTTTATTTAATTATTATTACTCTTGTTCTAATTTAATCGTAAATCTCCAATGCTTCTGGATGTTTTAAAAGGACACACACAGAGAGAAGGGATAGAACAATGTATGAGGATCAATTCTAAAGAAACATGTATTTATTATATTGATAAAATAATTATTTTCAAATTCAAAATGTAATAAATAAACAATTATTTATTGAAATATTTGAGATATTTTAGATCGACCGCATATCTCCAGGAACTGTGGACCTACGCGAAACTTATTCTATGCCTGCATACACTGTTCTGTGAACGTGCTGAATGTGTTCTATGTATTTTATAAGGTAGGTTGTTAATCTCTTAGTTTATTTATAAAAGGTAATCCTTTAATGTTGCTTGCCTTCAACAAACCACCGGACCAAGGAATGAGACTCACGTACAAGTATTGTATTTATATAAATAAACCTCTTCCGTCAAATTGGACGCTAAAAATAAGCGTCATCTATCGACCGTCTCCGACTTGGTGACAAATCTACAACATGCCATGGTCCTTGTCAGCTCAGTGCTGGCCTTGATCCCATGAGATCTATGTGGGATTCATGAAATCTTCTTAATTTGCCAAAGAAGTGTTTGAATTGTCTCTAAAGTGTTGTATAGAATTTAATCTGTGCGCTTGTGCGTTAAACCATTTCTGGAGACCAAGGTGTTCGAAACATCTCCTGGACTGTCTTCCGACTGAACGTTGCACCTGGGTGGCCGTTTCAGACCTTCCTTCCTGATAACTCTTTTAGCGCTATTAGAGGCGTTGTTTCTTCAAGTGAAGACTTTTTCTTTGACCGTTAATGGATACACTTTATAAAAGTTATAACGTCACAATAACCCATCCATAGCTTCCATGTACTTCACTTAAAAACGTTTTTGGTTTAAAAGTTTTAAAATCGGAAACAAAACAAGTTTCTCTCTCGAAAACTTTGAAGCAAATTATTTCAATAGCGCTCTTTCTCTAGTTTATAAAGTGTTGGTAGAGTGTACGCTCTGCTAAATTTTCGAACTGTGCCTCTCGTTATAAATACTGAGTTTATAATTTATTTATAAGGTGTGGAAATATAAGTGTTCTTAAGCACTCAATTCCTTCTATGACGATGTGCAGACAAACGGTCGTTCCGCCCGCACGTTGAGCTCCCGGGCAGTCTTCCAGCGGCCCTGAATGCCATTCATGTCCGGCCCGGCCTTGGCCATTGTGTGGGTCTGGAGGAAGTCAGTTATATCACTACCCAGCGATCCTTGACGCAACTTGGAAGCTTCAATTTGTAGTTGCTTAAGCGCGAGGAAATTCATTATCGTTTCTTTCACTTCGTTGATTTTTAAAAATATTTTTAAGTCGGTTTATTTACTAAATATTTTACCCACAGATCACATTATCTGGCGATTTTATATAACGCATTATGTTTGCCATATAACACTGATCTTGAAGACATAAAATGAGCTATTTTAAAGCGATATAAGATGGTTTCAGGTTGGGGGACACAACGGGCTGTTTCCATGGAGAGAAAAAGAACCTTCCCATGTCCTAAACTAAATATAACGGAGTTAAACACCCTCTTTACATCTAAATCTCTCAATGTATCAATGCGTCACGTAGAAAGTTTTTTCCATTTATATACTATAACATTCGATTTTTATTTATACAAATACATTATGGGTGAATCATATGAAAAGTCAGCCAAACTGAAAAAAAAAAAAGAAAAATTAACAAGGGAAGTAACTTTTGTCATGAAAAATCTCGAAGGATGTTTCATAAATATTGTGCTTCCAAGGTTGCCAATTCCAAAATGTATTGCCATCAAATAATCCAGTGCCGGTTTGATTTTGTTGCAAAGATGAAAGTGTTCTTGAGATAAGAAACGGCCAGGTTTTATTTTTAGACGTTTCGACAAAAATATTCTGTCCTCATCAGGAAAAAAATTATAGAAAGGCGTTAAAAACATACAAGAAAATAAGACCTAATCCAAATAAATTAATAGTGTGCGACGTTTCGGTAACAGCGTTGTTACCATCATCAGACAAAAGAACAAATGAGAAAAAGAGCGAATATCGTTTTACGGGCTAATAACCAAAGTGTATTATTTTTGCGCCCAAAAATAAGGTGGCCCATGAGAGGATCGAAAGGAAGTTTAAAAACGCATTGATACAGTCGGCTCTCTTTGTTAAAGCCTCCCTAAGGTCCTTTATGTTAATTATTTTCTAATTCCATAATATACTAATTATCATGAGAGTAGTTGTTGCAATATAGGATGAAATGAAAAATCATATTATTTCAAATTATCATTTTCCTACCCCCATATTCTGGTTTTTACACTTTTGACATCAAATATACCTAGCGCGATATCCTTTAAATTATTATCGAGATAAATTTGAAGAAATAAATGAGGCCAACAATTATCCCCCACAAGTTACACAATCCAGTTTTCAATAATTGTAAATCCTCGTCCATCATGGAAGGCAATCTTCCTTAATTCTCATAATAATTGATATCTTGCGTTCACTAAACAATATTTGAGTTTCTTCTCCTGGTGCAAACAAATTATTGTGAGAATCGACCCTTGATCCTTGGGACTTTGAATAATGCTGTAAATTTGTTAGTTATTGGCCTAATATGAATTTACTTTAGTATCTTATATTCAAGCTGCATCTTTATATATTCGCCCACTTGGTGAATGATTGTTCGCTGGAAGAATCTTCAACTTCCAAAAACATGATGCAGAATATATTCATCACACACATTTCTGATATATATTAAGTAAATTAGTCTAGTACTTGGTTAATTTAAATTTTTAAAATGTTTAATTTTTTTTTTTCGGACTTAGCACTATACCTGGTAAAATTTCAGCCAAATTGGTTAAATATTGATTAAACGTTCAAGGCACATACAAATAAACAAATATACATACATCCCGCTGGGAGTGTTCACCACTGCAGGCCCTCCCATTAATTTCACATTGCAGTAAAAGGGCGGTAGATTTTTTTTTTTTTATTTTAAAAAGAAGCATACGCGTCAAAAATAGTTTAAATTTCTGATAGCAGATGGCGCGCTATCATGTTTTATTCGTTAATACGTTGATATAAAGAGATTGATAAAATACTAAAAAATGTAACGTTTATTTTATTTGAAAAGCTAATATAGAATACTACTTTGTTTTAAAACATGAATAAAATCTAGAATTTGTCCGATATCTACTGTATATACAAATGTATACTTTTACATATACTTGTTAAAATTTTACACAAATAAATTTACTGGCAAAATTCAGGGTATATAACAAAACCAGTCCAATACAATAGTAGAGCGGTCTAGAGATTAATTTGGCGAAACCGCTGAGAGGGTTCACTACTGATGAGCCAAGCCCTCTCATTCATTAAATCATATCATTGCAGTAAGGTCTGTAGAGATTTTTAAAAAAATAAAAAAATAAAAAAAATTAAAAAAAAATAAAAAAATAAATAAAAAAGAAACGCATTGCCAGTAAATTTATTTGTGTAAAATTTTAACGATAGAGGGCAATAAAATTTAATTTACATATACTTGTGTGTAAGTTTTCACTGCCGGGCAGATTCCAGGATAGTATAGCAGCGATTCCTTCTTTTGAAAATTTACCCTCTGCGCACTTTTCATTTTTGAAATCAAAGATTTTATTTGAGACCAAATTTTAAAACATATGTTTATTCGCAATTATAAACCTCATCTGGAGACTAAATAAAAGATGGCAAGCACAAACTCCAAAAATAATAGATTTTAAATATAAATGACAAATAATTCTTCAGTGACTTCAACCCTAAAGACAGATGTTATAAGCAAATCAAAGGCGTGGAAAATTCAATCTCTTCCGCCTTTCCGTTATTCGAATAAATAAATATTTTTTGGGGTCGGAAATGATGAATCACCGAATCATCATCTCTCCCACCTCTACCACGAGTAATTACATCAAACCAGAGATAGAGAGACAATTTGTCACTCGGCGTTTCCGCAGCCCACTGTCACCCGTCTTATATACAAACACCCATATATTGTGGAAGATATTTCCTTTATATTCTCTTTGTACCTAACCCGCATTTTTTTCACTTTATGCTCACTGAATATGTAATTTGATAATATTCTATATGTGTGTGTACTTATTATATATACTTAATTGTATATGTGAGTTTTTCCCCCACATCATATATATTTATTTATTTATAAGATACTATAGTTAGCTATTTGAATGAAAACTTTACTTACAAAGAGGCTTCCCTCGAACCCCGCGATTATTTCTATTTACATATTACATTTGAAGTATGGAACATGACTTTTTTCTCTGCGTCACCTGAACTTCTTGTCTACTTTCCTTTTGCTTCTTCGGTTTTTGTATGTTCATTGTCTTCTTATTTTGTATTTCTTTTCTACTTCTGAAAACTTCTATCTACCTCTCTCTCTTGTGTACGTTTGTTCTTTACTCCGACCATTGTTGAACTCTGCGCCTTAGTACAGGTTGGTTGGTTCTATTGACGTTTGGTAGCCGGTCAGTCATACCAAGTCAAATCATACAACACGGACGCTTTATATAGAAATCTATATTGTGGGGATGTCAAACTAATCGATAATGGTGTAATTAAACTTCCTCGGAAACTATATGAATCCTGAGAAACATGAAGCCACGATATCTCAACGCGACAGTTGTCTCAGACCCGAATAATAAAAAAAAAAACTTCGAGACTCGGAGTCTTCCTACTGGAACCATCGCGTCACAGACGTCGAACTTACGGTCGAAGAGAGAATCTAATATTTCACTCGGCTTATACTTGCAATATCGCCAAATTCAGGAGGCTATAAGGAACTTACAAATATTGAAGGAATGAAGTGCCGGAACCTACCCGTGGCGATGAGGGATGTGCCACCACCCGCTCATGGAGCCAGCCACGTACCGTTACCGAGCGCCGCGCTGGAAGGCTGCCGACACCACCGCCGCCCACGTTGGGAGTGGTGGCGGACCTTAACGTCATTGCTATCATGTGCTTCTCAAAAGGCCATTAGCGCTCAAATGTTTTTTATTCTTCTATAGCCAAAATTTCCGTTAAAATACGATGTTCTATGAAGTCAAACAATGTTCCACGGCCGAGTCTACTTGCCGGGGCTACGTTGACTTTCTGCAATCCGCTCTATCAGGAATAACGCGACCGCTGAGTTCCCAACTAGCGCGGGGAGCGTGGGGGTACATCTAGCTTAACTTGCCAGTCGCATACTCTCGGTGGTTCGAACCTCTATAGAATTGAAGGTTTCAAACATTGACTTTGGACAAAACGGGAAAATTGGGTGCGATGTCGACAATCAACAATCCTAACCCACGCCTCTTGTAGGCTTCCCCTCTGTAGCACGTCCTTCAGAGCCTGAAGCCATTTGTGCTGTGTCATCACTGGACTCCCATCATGTCCCCAGTTGGATGGAGGAATGTTTACCGCCACAGAGAGCAATATTTTCTATCCTGGTCGATATACCTTGTGTTTGTAAAAAAAAAACTGTTGTTATTGTAAAAACAAAATTTCCATCATGTGCAAAGAGATGAGTATAAAAATGATATGTGGAGATAGTTATCCCCAGTTATTGAGAGTAAGTTCACCCAGACTAAAGTTTACTGCTTCAATAGAGAGGGTTTTAGAAGAATATACATGTCAAAATTTTTTATATTTAGTTTCAACACAAAATACAATATAAAAATTTGTATTTTTCTTTTTTCTAATTAAAAAAAATTATAAATATCATTCAAAATATAATTATATTAGTTAAAATCATATATAAACAGAATATCTCCCCCTGACTTAAGTCTTTATTTAATGCGCACTCCCGACATCAAGATGAAGTCGAGAACCGTACAGCACTGCTGGAAATCCCAGAGTTGAATCTGTGGGAGAACAAGCGCACAGAAAGAGCCTCAGTTTCTTGCTCCAACATTGACAACTAGGACTTTCGTCAGTTTAATCTACCCCATTTCGCTTTTTAGAGCTCTACTATTTTTAGGAAGATTCTGATTATATATCTGACACCGTCGGAGGAATCTTGGATATGGTATTTGAACATTAAAAATAAAAAATATATATTTTTTTTCAAAAACAAATTTTGTTATAAATTCAGCCTCAATGAATTAGAAAATTTTCAATGATATCGTTATTTGACTTTTGACCTTAAATATAATATTAAGTTTTCTGTTAAGTTTAACATCCGTTAACATCTCGTTTACTTATAAATCCATAGGTAAATTTTTGTTCTTAGAAAATTCATAATGAATAAGAAGACAATAATTAACTCTATATAAAACGCTCACATACTGCTCGAAATAGTCATTTGAAATATTTAAAATAAATAACAGCCCTTTCTGTTTTCTTCATTTAATTTTTATTATGAATTTAATGATATAAATTTAATTAAAAGTATACATATCAATTAATTGTGCTTGGTCAATCTTTATCTGGGGACACAAAGAATGATCAATCAATTTAAATGATATGGGGCACCAAACATCTCCATCAACGTATGACTGAAATAATGAGACCTGCTCAACTGTTTAACTATTGGATGTATGTGTGTTGGGATATATAGACCTATGTTATTTTGGAAAATCATTGTATCAATAAAACTGTATTAAGCTTTACAACTGAGGTAAACTGACTTTTTTCTCAATTCGCTTCAAACCTAATTTCCTGGTTGAAGGGATTTGGTGAGTTGGTCAAGTAAGCCGAAGTGGCCGACACCACCGCCCGACTGAGCGCCATCCTGTTGTCAATTGGTCTAACCAATTTCATTCCTCCATTTAACTGCTATTTTAATAATTGGCCATATTGATTCACAGAAATATTTGAATAGTCACGAATGTCAAGTTTTGATAAGAGTGGGCTTGTTATATTCGTTCAGAGCCGACAGGGTGTTTTACATTCTCCTTATAAATGATTAGTTTCAAGTTATAAAAATTCTATTATACTAACCTAATTGGTAGTATAGGAAATGAAACCACCAAAGCACGAATTTTTCTTCTACACATAAAACAAACTTATACTGTCCATACTGCGATGACAAATATAGGGAAGGCTTGGCTCATCAGGGGTGAACCTTCCCAGCGGTTATGCCAATTTAATCTACCAGACCGCTTCTTAGATCTCTAAAACTGTATTGGCCGATTCTACTTGTATATGCTACACTGAAGGTTGTAATCTCAGAAATGGTATTAAAAAAACTATGAACATAAGCTTTTAGGACAGTAGAATTACATATAAATGAGCCAAACCCTTCCAATATTTTTCATCGCAGTATGGATAGCATAAAAGTTTGTTTTATGTGTAAACAAACATTCGTGTTTTTGTGCTTTCATTTCTTATATACAAGGTATGATCAAAAAGTTCTGGAAATTAGTAAAAAAAAATTCTGAAAGAATTTTCGAAAAATAAAAATTATCATCATAATCACGAGACCTCGTTCTACTAGAAAATATTTATATCTTTTCGATATCTCAAATAATAAGAATTTTATAACCGTTTTTTCAAGAAAAGAAACAAAGGCGCGGCGTTTTTTACGATGGATCTTAAAAGTGAACAAAGGGTATGCATAAAGTTTTGTCAAAAATTAAGAAAAACGGCGTCAGAAACGTTTCAAATGTTGAAATTGGCGTTCGGGGAGTCAGCCTTATCACAATCAAAAACGCTTAAGTGGTTTGCCCGTTTCAAATCTGGTAGAGAGTCAACCCAAGATGACGCACGCCAGGGAAGACCTCCTTTGGAAAATCATGAAGAACTAACCCCAAAATTCGGTGCTTTAATAAAGGAAAACACTAGGACAACGATCAGAGAACTAGTAGAAGAAACAGGGGTTTCATATGGAACGTGTCAAAAAATATTGACCGAGGATCTTGGACTTGAAAGAAAGTTTTCGAAATTTGTTCCCAAAAATGATTCATCACGATAACGTCCCAGCACACAGAGCTCTTTCCGTGGGTGATTTTTTGACTAAAAATAGCATGTTGACAATGCTTCATCCCCCGTAATCGCCTGATTTAGCACCAAATGACTTCTTTCTCTTTCCTAGAATGAAGTCAGTTCTAAAAGGACATAGATTTGACACCGTTAATGCCATAAAGGAAAAATCGTTGAGCGTTTTGAGGATCATTACTTCTGGCGAATTTTCTGGGTGCTTCCGGAACTGGGAAAAAAGAATGAAACGCTGTATAGATTCCCTCGGACAGTATTTTAAAGAATATTAGCCATTTTTTTGTATGCAGAATGATCCAATACAGTATTAGAGCTCCGAGAAGCGGTCTGGTGAATTAAATTGGCGAAACCGCTGGGAGGGTTCACCACTGTTGAGCCAAGCCCTCCCAATAATATATTTTTTCATCGCAGTAAGGACAGTAGAAGTTCGTTTTATGTATAAAAGAAACATTCGCGCTTTTAAGTCCTTTTATTTTATATGTATAGATGGCGCGTTATTGCTTTGTGTCAATTTATTCCTAACTGGCCTTGTCTTTATAGTTTGCTGAAGAGCATTGCTCGAAGCAAATATTTGAATGTAATTCTACCGTTCTATAAGCTTATGTCCATAGTTTACTTGAAAACGATTTCTAAAATTCCATCCTTCAGTGTAGCATATAAAAGCAGAATGATCCAATACAGTATTAGAGCTCCGAGAAGCGGTCTGGTGAATTAAATTGGCGAAACCGCTGGGAGGGTTCACCACTGTTGAGCCAAGCCCTCCCAATAATATATTTTTTCATCGCAGTAAGGACAGTAGAAGTTCGTTTTATGTATAAAAGAAACATTCGCGCTTTTAAGTCCTTTTATTTTATATGTATAGATGGCGCGTTATTGCTTTGTGTCAATTTATTCCTAACTGGCCTTGTCTTTATAGTTTGCTGAAGAGCATTGCTCGAAGCAAATATTTGAATGTAATTCTACCGTTCTATAAGCTTATGTCCATAGTTTACTTGAAAACGATTTCTAAAATTCCATCCTTCAGTGTAGCATATAAAAGCAGAATGATCCAATACAGTATTAGAGCTCCGAGAAGCGGTCTGGTGAATTAAATTGGCGAAACCGCTGGGAGGGTTCACCACTGATGAGCCAAGCCCTCCCAATATATTTTTTCATCGCAGTAAGGTCAGTAGAAGTTCGTTTTATGTATAAAAGAAACATTCGCGCTTTTAAGTCCTTTTATTTTATATATTCATCTAATAAATCTTTTATGACCCAATTCCCCGAATTTTATGATCATACCTTGTATAGATGGATGTTATTGCTTTATATTAATAATTGATAGTGATTTAACAAAATGGATAGATTGTAGAGTGGACTACTTTATAGCAGATTATTTGCCTCGACTTTATCGCCGACATATCGTAGATGATCTAAAACTCCTTGCAATATAATATTGACTGATGTCAACTTTTATATCAGCATCCCAACTCTTTAAATTATATTCTTTTCCATGAAATATTTCATCTTCACACCAGCTAATGAACAATTTTACTTACTAATCATATTTTACTTACAATACACTTTATTTGCAATTAATTGGATATCTTAATAGGATATATTTTAAATTCCTATTGTTAATATAATATTGTATGCTCCTCCACACAAATTATATACTAGATTATCATTAGTATAAACTTTAAAACCACAAAATCAAATTTAAAAAATAAAGAAATAAAACATCTCTCTTAAAGAGAGAAGATAGGGAAGTTTCTTTCTTCACCTTGTATTTAACTAAATTATAATCATAGCTCTATCTTTGTTCTTTCCTATAAATTTCTCTCTTCGCTTATTTATTTTCCTACCCAGCATATGAGCGCAACTGCCGAAGCTCCCCTGGAATTTTTTAAATCGATTTTAATCTAATTATTTATTTAAAATATTAAAAACAAACCTCTCATATTTTCATTATTTGCTTCTTAAATATTTATAGTATAATATTTTAATGGTATTATCAATTATTTTTATATATGTATGGCAATATGTTTCTTCTTATATTTATTAACAAATATTATCTCTACAGACCTTACTGCGATGATAAAAAATTATTAGATGAGAGGGCTTCGCTCATCAGTGGTGAATCCTGTCAGCGGTCTCACCAAATAAATCTCCAGACCGTACTGTGTATAGGACCCTGCACTGACTGAGGAAGACAGAGCATAGAGGTGCCATTACAACACAAGTTACATCTTCATCGCAGTAAGGACAGTAGAGGAAGTTTGTGTTACTTGAAAATACAAAATATTCGGGCTTAATGTTGGGACATATAGATGGCGTGTTTGACAACTGTGTGGTGAAACAACCCGAGCCTACGTTGGGAGAAGTGAATAAAGAACTGAGAGATTTCTCCACAACTGTGTGGTGAAACAACCCGAGCCTACGATGGGAGAAGTGAATAAAGAACTGAGAGATTTCTCCACAACTGTGTGGTGAAACAACCCGAGCCTACGTTGGGAGAAGTGAATAAAGAACTGAGAGATTTCTCCACAACTGTGTGGTGAAACAACCCGAGCCTACGTTGGGAGAAGTGAATAAAGAACTGAGAGATTTCTCCACAACTGTGTGGTGAAACAACCCGAGCCTACGATGGGAGAAGTGAATAAAGAACTGAGAGATTTCTCCACAACTGTGTGGTGAAACAACCCGAGCCTACGTTGGGAGAAGTGAATAAAGAACTGAGAGATTTCTCCACAACTGTGTGGTGAAACAACCCGAGCCTACGATGGGAGAAGTGAATAAAGAACTGAGAGATTTCTCCACAACTGTGTGGTGAAACAACCCGAGCCTACGATGGGAGAAGTGAATAAAGAACTGAGAGATTTCTCCACAACTGTGTGGTGAAACAACCCGAGCCTACGATGGTAGAAGTGAATAAAGAACTGAGAGATTTCTCCACAACTGTGTGGTGAAACAACCCGAGCCTACGATGGGAGAAGTGAATAAAGAACTGAGAGATTTCTCCACAACTGTGTGGTGAAACAACCCGAGCCTACGATGGGAGAAGTGAATAAAGAACTGAGAGATTTCTCCACAACTGTGTGGTGAAACAACCCGAGCCTACGATGGTAGAAGTGAATAAAGAACTGAGAGATTTCTCCACAACTGTGTGGTGAAACAACCCGAGCCTACGATGGGAGAAGTGAATAAAGAACTGAGAGATTTCTCCACAACTGTGGGGTGAAACAACCCGAGCCTACGATGGTAGAAGTGAATAAAGAACAGAGAGATTTCTCCACAACTGTGTGGTGAAACAACCCGAGCCTACGATGGGAGAAGTGAATAAAGAACTGAGAGATTTCTCCACAACTGTGTGGTGAAACAACCCGAGCCTACGATGGGAGAAGTGAATAAAGAACTGAGAGATTTCTCCACAACTGTGTGGTGAAACAACCCGAGCCTACGATGGGAGAAGTGAATAAAGAACTGAGAGATTTCTCCACAACTGTGTGGTGAAACAACCCGAGCCTACGATGGGAGAAGTGAATAAAGAACTGAGAGATTTCTCCACAACTGTGTGGTGGATTTCTCCACAACTGTGTGGTGAAACAACCCGAGCCTACGATGGGAGAAGTGAATAAAGAACTGAGAGATTTCTCCACAACTGTGTGGTGAAACAACCCGAGCCTACGATGGGAGAAGTGAATAAAGAACTGAGAGATTTCTCCACAACTGTGTGGTGAAACAACCCGAGCCTACGATGGGAGATGTGAATAAAGAACTGAGAGATTTCTCCACAACTGTGTGGTGAAACAACCCGAGCCTACGATGGGAGAAGTGAATAAAGAACTGAGAGATTTCTCCACAACTGTGTGGTGAAACAACCCGAGCCTACGATGGGAGAAGTGAATAAAGAACTGAGAGATTTCTCCACAACTGTGTGGTGAAACAACCCGAGCCTACGATGGGAGAAGTGAATAAAGAACTGAGAGATTTCTCCACAACTGTGTGGTGAAACAACCCGAGCCTACGATGGGAGAAGTGAATAAAGAACTGAGAGATTTCTCCACAACTGTGTGGTGAAACAACCCGAGCCTACGATGGGAGAAGTGAATAAAGAACTGAGAGATTTCTCCACAACTGTGTGGTGAAACAACCCGAGCCTACGATGGGAGAAGTGAATAAAGAACTGAGAGATTTCTCCACAACTGTGTGGTGAAACAACCCGAGCCTACGATGGGAGAAGTGAATAAAGAACTGAGAGATTTCTCCACAACTGTGTGGTGAAACAACCCGAGCCTACGATGGGAGAAGTGAATAAAGAACTGAGAGATTTCTCCACAACTGTGTGGTGAAACAACCCGAGCCTACGATGGGAGAAGTGAATAAAGAACTGAGAGATTTCTCCACAACTGTGTGGTGAAACAACCCGAGCCTACGATGGGAGAAGTGAATAAAGAACTGAGAGATTTCTCCACAACTGTGTGGTGAAACAACCCGAGCCTACGATGGGAGAAGTGAATAAAGAACTGAGAGATTTCTCCACAACTGTGTGGTGAAACAACCCGAGCCTACGATGGGAGAAGTGAATAAAGAACTGAGAGATTTCTCCACAACTGTGTGGTGAAACAACCCGAGCCCACGATGGGAGAAGTGAATAAAGAACTGAGAGATTTCTCCACAACTGTGTGGTGAAACAACCAGAGCCCACGATGGGAGAAGTGAATAAAGAACTGAGAGATTTCTCCACAACTGTGTGGTGAAACAACCAGAGCCTACGATGGAAGAAGTGAATAAAGAACTGAGAGATTTCTCCACAACTGTGTGGTGAAACAACCCGAGCCTACGTTGGGAGAAGTGAATAAAGAACTGAGAGATTTCTCCACAACTGTGTGGTGAAACAACCCGAGCCTACGTTGGGAGAAGTGAATAAAGAACTGAGAGATTTCTCCACAACTGTGTGGTGAAACAACCAGAGCCTACGATGGGAGAAGTGAATAAAGAACTGAGAGATTTCTCCACAACTGTGTGGTGAAACAACCCGAGCCTACGATGGGAGAAGTGAATAAAGAACTGAGAGATTTCTCCACAACTGTGTGGTGAAACAACCCGAGCCTACGATGGGAGAAGTGAATAAAGAACTGAGAGATTTCTCCACAACTGTGTGGTGAAACAACCCGAGCCTACGATGGGAGAAGTGAATAAAGAACTGAGAGATTTCTCCACAACTGTGTGGTGAAACAACCCGAGCCTACGATGGGAGAAGTGAATAAAGAACTGAGAGATTTCTCCACAACTGTGTGGTGAAACAACCCGAGCCTACGATGGGAGAAGTGAATAAAGAACTGAGAGATTTCTCCACAACTGTGTGGTGAAACAACCCGAGCCTACGATGGGAGAAGTGAATAAAGAACTGAGAGATTTCTCCAAACCTGGCCAAACATCTGTGGCATCACAGATTTGGTACCACGGCTCACGTTCGAAGGCAATGACAACTGACAAGTCCGTGCAATTGTCGTGAATTACCGTGATACAACTCCTCGTTCCTGCTCTTCCAGCTTTATATTGAGACCGTTGCTGCTGCTGTAAATGTACAGCTACATTTATCACACTTCTATAATACGAGGTGTGTGTGAACAAATATATTTGAATATAATAATATAATTAAATAACTAAACATGGGGAAACGCTCATTTTAAATCAAGCACCGTGAATTTGTGCAACATGTCCTCGCATTCTCCATCGCTGATTGGTTAGTGGATCACATTCCCGGATGCAGAGAAGCCACGCCCACCATGACGCTCACTCCCGGACCTCTTGTCGACCACGTTGAAAAAACTCTTGGAATCAAAGTCGGTTGTATTCAGTAATGGAGTTAAAATAGTAAAAGTTGTTAACCTGATATTTGTCTAGAGTGTGGACACGAGCAACACTTGTAATAGTCTTAGTATTCGGTGTGAAAAAAAATATTTATATTAAAAATAAAGAGAGCATATCCTGACCACAAACACATATGCTTTTATATATATACATTCCTTATTTGGGCAACAGAGTATAAAGATTTATTAGACCATATACAAGATACATTTATTCGTAGGTTTTTGAATTTGCCTAGATATACACCAGGATACATAATAAGACCAAAAACAGGCCGCGTCTCATTAATAATAACAGCTCTGAAATTGACCTTGAAATATTGGCTGAGGGTGCTGAGTATGGATACAAATAGACTGCCTCGAATATGTTTAAATAGAATGAGGCAATTATCCTGTGCTACAGGTGCGCCCATTGGTTTCATAAAACAATTAAGCAATTTACTCAATAATAACGGATCCTCGTGGCTTACTTATTGTAATGATCCTGATTCACTAAGGAATGCTATCCCTGGAATATTAAGAACTGCGATAGAGCAAACAATACAAAACGACTTAACAAGAATAACCCAGTCAAAGTTATATTCCCACTATAGAGATATATATACAACGTTTACCACCGAAGAATACTTCTTAAGTGAACTCCCTTTTCCTATCATCAGATTAATCGCACAATTTAGAACCCTTTCAATTTTTTTCAGAGAACACCATTTGATTTTATTGAGGCGTGAAGACCTGAAATGCACTTTCTGTGGATCAGGAATAACAACGGAGATGTTGCACTACTTATTTGATTGTGCTGCTCTGTCTGAGGTAAGACGAAAACTAAATGATAAAACGGGGCAACTTTGTCCTTCATTTCCGGCACTGATTAATGAAATATATATAAAATAAAAGGACCTAAAAGCGCGAATGTTTCTTTTATACATAAAACGAATTTCTACTGTCCTTACTGCGATGAAAAAATATATTCGGAAGGCTTGGCTCATCAGTGGTGAACCCTCCCAGCGGTTTCGCCAATTTAATCCACCAGACCGCTTCTCAGAGCTCTAATATTGTATTGGATCATTCTGCTTTTATATGCTACACTGAAGGATTGAATCTTAGAAATGGTTTTCAAGTAAACTATGGACATAAGCTTATAGGACAGTAGAATTATATTCGAATATTTGCTTCGAGCAATGCTCTTCAGCAAACTATAAAGACAAGGTCATTAGGAATAAATTAACACAAAGCAATAACGCGCCATCTATACATATAAAATAAAAGGACCTAAAAGCGCGAATGTTTCTTTTATACATAAAACGAATTTCTACTGTCCTTACTGCGATGAAAAAATATATTGGGAGGGCTTGGCTCATCAGTGGTGAACCCTCCCAGCGGTTTCGCCAATTTAATCCACCAGACCGCTTCTCAGAGCTCTAATATTGTATTGGATCATTCTGCTTTTATATGCTACACTGAAGGATTGAATCTTAGAAATGGTTTTCAAGTAAACTATGGACATAAGCTTATAGGGCAGTAGAATTATATTCGAATATTTGCTTCGAGCAATGCTCTTCAGCAAACTATAAAGACAAGGTCATTAGGAATAAATTAACACAAAGCAATAACGCGCCATCTATACATATAAAATAAAAGGACCTAAAAGCGCGAATGTTTCTTTTATACATAAAACGAATTTCTACTGTCCTTACTGCGATGAAAAAATATATTGGGAGGGCTTGGCTCATCAGTGGTGAACCCTCCCAGCGGTTTCGCCAATTTAATCCACCAGACCGCTTCTCAGATTAAATTGGCGAAACCGCTGGGAGGGTTCACCACTGATGAGCCAAGCCCTCCCAATATATTTTTTCATCGCAGTAAGGAAAGTAGAAATTCGTTTTATGTATAAAAGAAACATTCGCGTTTTTAGGTCCTTTTATTTTATATGTATAGATGGCGCGTTATTGATTTGTGTTAATTAATGAAATATCAAAGAATAGGTATATAGCGATGGCGATATTTGGATTCCACAAGACTATATCCCGGAAAAAGGCCTCACAGTGTTATCCCTATCCCTTGTGAACTGGCGAATCCTGTATAGGGCGAGAGGCCCTAAATAAAGGCTTTTCTTGTTGTTGTATATATACATTCCTTCATCACGATAACGCCCCAGCACACAGAGCTCTTTCCGTGGGTGATAATTTGACTAAAAGTAGCATGTTGACAATGTCTTACCCCCCGTAATCGCCTGATTTAGCACCAAATGACTTCTTTCTCTTTCCTAGAATGAAGTCAGTTCTAAAAGGACATAGATTTGACACCATTAATGCCATAAAGGAAAAATCGTTGATCGTTTTGAGGGTCATTACTTTTGGCGAATTTTCTGGGTGCTTCCGGAACTGGGAAAAAAGAATGAAACGCTGTATAGATTCCCTCGGACAGTATTTTAAAGAATATTAACCATTTTATATATAAATATATTCGTGTCAAGCGGAACTCATTTTGATTCTATTCAAATGAAGCTTGTGGTATGTAGCTTCTGCATAAGATATGTATACATGCGGGGGAGAAGTATTTTTAAAAATAGCAAAAGATTTATTCTTCCGATAAGAAAAATTATTCTTATTGGTCTTACCATTTCTGACCATTCGTGAATTTGTTGGACATACATTCATTGCATACATCTGGTGTCTTCACCATGAACAATTGACACTCTCTGAGCTAGCTCCTATAACTGTTCAAATAACCCGAAGGTAACGGTGGACCAATATATAAACACTAGCCTGATCAGCCAGTAGAAGAACGAGCTTAGGAAATGAAAGATGGTTTAAGGTTCTTCAAAGAAGGTCCACATGGACCGTCTTTCTTTGTTTCTCCAAGTGAGCCTTTGAGATACATATATGATCTTCCCGTGTCTGGACAAAGAGAACTAGGATCTAAGAGGGCGTCCTACAACCGGGCGATATACACCACTGACCGTTAAAATTTCTATACACCAGGAAGAAATTCAAATAACAAAATGATATTTATTGGACAAATGCATTATACTGGGAATAAAAAGTGGTTAAAATTTAAATAAATATGAGGTATGGCGATCGGAACTCAGAAGAATCATCTCTGGTAGCAATAATGACAGCAGGGCACTAAGTCAAGCAGAGATTGGATGGCACGTACAGTTTCCCCTGCAACATGATGCCAGTTCATCGACAGTAGTGGGGGGGCGTATAGTGACGAGCCAGTCGCTCGACAACCAATGACCAACGTTTCTAGTGGTTACTGATCAAGAGAACGTGCTGGCTCTAGGGCAGCAGCTGAACATTTTCTGCATTCAGGAATGTCTGTACAATACAGGCAACATAGGTCGTGCATTATCCTGCTGAAACGTAGCGTTTTCCAGACCTTAAATAAAGAGTACTTCTAAAGGCCTAAGCACATCCGGAGTGTAACGGGGACAGTTCAAAGTGCCGTACAATAAATAGGGGATAGAGACGTGTACCCAATGGCATCCATTACCATCACTCCGGGTGATGGGCCGGAATGACGATGTTGAATGCAGGCTGGCAATGTGCCTTCTCCCCGATGCCACCAAACACGGATGCGGCCAATATGATGCTACAAACAGAACCTCGATTCGTCTGAAAACACGACTTCACGTCATTCTTGCGTCTAGTTTCGTCGGCGATCACATCATTGAAGGCGCTCCTGTCTGTGATGTAGCGTCTAGGGTAGCCGAATCCATAGTCGCCGAGCTGACAATCCATGCTGCTGAAAATGTCGCAAACTGTTCTTTCTGGCACGCTTTGACTTGTAAACGATCCCATTTCTTGACTCAAGACTCTTGAGGGGGTTGTACGGTGCCATGCGGGTAACATGTCGGTCTGAGATCCAGCACGTCGTTTCCTATGACCTTCCTGAACCCATCGTCTGGAGCGACGTGAGCAGAAACACTGTGGTACGATAAACTTAAAAAAAAAACAATATAAAACTCAGAAACGTTTTGATAAGTGTTTCTCCCTACACAAGGCATAGATCACTACAACTTTTCACAATAAAGCAATGCTTCAAATACAATTATTGTATCAGAAACATTCTGTTTAAATCTGTTTTTAATCTCTTATTTTCAAAACATTCAAAACATACCAGCGCCCTTATTTTGCATAAATGTGCGTATCACAACATCTTTTTCCCATCGTTTAACTTTCACGTCAGTAACGTGTCGTCTTCTTGGTGTAGCAATTTTAATGGCGAGACTGTACTTGGGCCGCTCTGCCGTGTGTGTTTTGGTTAACATAGAACTTGTGTGAACCGTCCCCCTGGTTTTATACAAGTGAACCAAGGATCTACCTGAACCGTTTTACAGTGTTTGTACAAGGGATACTTGATATCTACATTAACAATCCTCCAGTGGTGTACAAGTTAACTTAGGATCTACCTGGAGCATTTTCCGGTGTTTGTACAAAAAAGGTATATTATCTGTTGAACCGTCCTCCCATGTTTGAACACGAATACTTGTGATATATCAAATCTGAGCTACGTTCTTCCCCATTCTTTGATACCTTGTGTCATATGAAACATTCGAGAGAAAGAACGAAGATATTTCAAAATACAAGATGAGCCAAAGCTCGCTAATGTATTTCAAGTTTTAAATTATCCATTTCCTTCTGAAGATGTCGAATTTAACATTCCCTGCGCTTAGGTACTTTTAGTTCCATTAAACTTTTAAAGATCGGTTTGGCACTTGTAGATTCAAGTTTCGACCTGTGGGTTCCAACAGTAGTATGATTTAAAAAGGAATCAGCAAAAGACTTCCCTGTGCACCAAAGCTGGTGTGACCATCTAAAGACATTGAGAACTGAGGCCAAACAGATTTGAGCTATCAATCTGTGTGATTTCTTGTTGTGTATAAAGAAGAAGTTTTGTCGGGATGGACGGAGGCAGGTGGCCAACAATGAGGCGCGGCCAAGGTTGGCGGAGTTACACAAGACACCGTTAGCCACCGCCGCTTTATTGGCTGCGTCACTCAGGCCGCGACTGGAACACACAGCCAACCGTTGGAGTGTACATACGCCATTTGATCTGAATGAGTCACTTACATCAATGGTAACTGGAAGAGTGTGCAAGTTTTCCACTTGGAAATTATCTTTATGGGGAAATCATCTGACAGTTTAAGCCAGATATTTATAAAGTCACGTAGTGGGCAAACGTAGATACCAGTTGACGTAGATACCGTGGGACATGTCCAATTAAAGCCCCGGCGACATTATACTTGCAAATGTCGCACAGAGGATGACCTCGTTTGAACGAAATATTTGAAACTAGAAGATCTACCCGGATTCGCCCGGAATCATCCCAAGTAAACCCATATATACAATATATGTTATCTCACTATTACAGTATTTGTATCTTCCATTTTTAATTTTTAGCAAGGCAGTATAATGTCTGTATAAATCGTTTTTAATTTTAAAAAGTAGCTTTAAAATTGTGTAACCATTTTCAGCGTTAGAAGGCGCAAAGTGATGATGATGATGACATTGTATTCGAGCAAGAATTTAGTTCAATAGAGCAGTATATAGTAAGGAGGTGCACACACACATACATATACATAATAGGAATTAATAATAAAACCTCTCTCTCTTATATTGAGATAAAAAATATTAATGATTCTAAAACTTGTTAATTAAGACATAAAAGTATTCTGGGGATAAGAACCTGCTCATAAAACAACATCCTGTAAAAAAACAACCGTTAGCTAAAAATAGATAAATATTACGACACCATCTACATATTTATATTTTACTAAAGTATGAATTTTTTATATAGGTAAAGTTAAGATTTTAAGTCAAAATTCCGACTTCTTTATCGTGGGGCACACACCGTAATAAATCTATCATCATGAGGTCATCAGACTAATCTGCATATTCCAAGCTAGAAAATTGGATGACAGCGATTCCATCTCTTAGCGTGTAAAAGGTTACCCGGCTAGGTCAGGTATGCGGAGCAAATAAACTTTAATTTATATTGTAATTTATTTGAAACTAGAAGATCTACCCGGATTCGCCCGGAATCATCCCAAGTAAACCCATATATACAATATATGTTATCTCACTATTACAGTATTTGTATCTTCCATTTTTAATTTTTAGCAAGGCAGTATAATGTCTGTATAAATCGTTTTTAATTTTAAAAAGTAGCTTTAAAATTGTGTAACCATTTTCAGCGTTAGAAGGCGCAAAGTGATGATGATGATGACATTGTATTCGAGCAAGAATTTAGTTCAATAGAGCAGTATATAGTAAGGATGTGCACACACACATACATATACATAATAGGAATTAATAATAAAACCTCTCTCTCTTATATTGAGATAAAAAATATTAATGATTCTAAAACTTGTTAATTAAGACATAAAAGTATTCTGGGGATAAGAACCTGCTCATAAAACAACATCCTGTAAAAAAACAACCGTTAGCTAAAAATAGATAAATATTACGACACCATCTACATATTTATATTTTACTAAAGTATGAATTTTTTATATAGGTAAAGTTAAGATTTTAAGTCAAAATTCCGACTTCTTTATCGTGGGGCACACACCGTAATAAATCTATCATCATGAGGTCATCAGACTAATCTGCATATTCCAAGCTAGAAAATTGGATGACAGCGATTCCATCTCTTAGCGTGTAAAAGGTTACCCGGCTAGGTCAGGTATGCGGAGCAAATAAACTTTAATTTATATTGTAGCAAGGTATTTATTATTTTATTAACAGAGTGTCGTTTTTGATGTTTATATTTTGCTACTCTGTTAACTTTCCTCATTGCTTTATCTTTTTTTATATAATTCATAATTTGTATTTGTCTTAAATAAATTTCTGTGTCACCCTGAAGTTTGTCTTTCCTAATTTTCCACGTGGCAATATATATAACTCCTATCTTTGGATTCATTTTGTCTCGTTACGTTTTCTTTTAATACACGATGGATAATCGACAACACACAGATATCTTTCATCTTCATGGTGTATGTTGTAAAAAAGAAAAGACAAAGAAACAAAAAAATGAAATGAGAAATAAATAAATGTTTGTATCTAACCATTGTACTTACTGTAGCGATAGGCTGGTGGTATTCGGGGGAAAGTGAGATCTGATGAATTTAACATAATGAATTTTATTCCACTATTAAAATATGATAAAATAAACTATCTTCAATCGGAGCAATTATCCTGGACTATTCTGTTGATCACCAATTTGTTTCCAACTTTAGCCTTTCCACTTTCTTCAGCTTCTAAAACAGACTGTTTATCAACTTCTTTAATCTTTTCACTCTCTTCAGTTTCTATAACGGGCTACTTATCAACTTCTTTAACCGTTTCTTCTTTTCCTCTGAGCTTGAGTTCTTTATCTCTTTCGTTCAGACACTCCTATCCAACTTTTCCTCTGAGCTTGAGTTTTTTTTTTTTATCTCTTTCGCTCAGCACTCCTATCCTTTTTAACAATTCTTACAAACAATCCTCCGCCGGCCATCCCTCCGTGCCTTTTACACCTTGCTTGCGCAAAGTCTCAATTCGTTGGCTCTCTGTGTCACGTGATCAGCAAATGATATCATACAGATAGTGTATAAACGAATTAGTTTTAACAGCGCATGTCTGCTGCAGTTGACAATGTATGAGCACACGAAAATACCGATGAGGCACCGATGGATAGTGGGCTTCCTAGTGTTCCTGATTAGCGAGTGTGGCACACGAGAATATCCATTCTTTGATGGCGGCGTCCAGACACGTGCTAAGGTCTAAAAGCGCAGATTAAGAATATGGAGTTTTCAGCCTAATACATTCCAACGTTCCCAAAACTGGGTAGAGTCCAACCTCTCTAACACTAGATACAGTCCAACCTCCCCAAGACTACGTACACTCCAACCTCCTCAAGGCTAGGTACACTCCAACCTCCCCAAGACTAGGTACAGTCCAACCTCCCCAAGACTAGGTACAGTCCAACCTCCCCAAGACTAGGTACACCCCAACCTGCCCAAAACTAAGTACAGTCCAACTTGTCCAAAACTAAGTACACCCCAACCTGCCCAAGACTGGGTACACTCCAACCTGCCCAAGACTGGGTACACTCCAACCTCCCCAAGACTAGGTACAGTCCAACCTCCCCAAGACTAGGTACAGTCCAACCTCATCCAAGACTAGGAACATCCAACCTACCCAAAACTAGATACAGTCCAACCTCCCCAAGACTAGGTACACTCCAACCTCCCCAAGACTAGGTACAGTCCAACCTCCCCAAGACTAGGTACAGTCCAACCTCCCCAAGACTGGGTACACTCCAACCTCCCCAAGACTAGGTACAGTCCAACCTCCCCAAGACTACGTACAGTCCAACCTCCGCAAGACTAGGTACAGTCCAACCTCTCCAAGACTGGGTACACTCCAACCTCCCCAAGACTAGGTACACTCCAACCTGCCCAAGACTAGGTACACTCCAACCTCCCCAAGACTAGGTACACTCCAACCTGCCCAAGACTAGGTACACCCCAACCTCCCCAAGACTAGGTACACCCCAACCTCCCCAAGACTAGGTACACTTCAACCTCCCCAAGACTAGGTACAGTCAACCTCCTCAAAAATAGGTCCACTTCAACCTCCCCAAGACTAGGTGCACTCCAACCTCCCCAAGACTAGGTGCACTCCAACCTCCCCAAGACTAAGTACAGTCCACCCTCCCCAAGACTAGGTACACTCCAACCTCCCCAAGACTAGGTACACTCCAACCTGCCCAAGACAAGGTACACTCCAACCTGCCCAAAACCTAAGATACCTTCCAACCTGCCCAAAACTAAGTACAGTCCAACTTGTCCAAAACTAAGTACACTCCAACCTGTCCAAGACTGGGTACACTCCAACCTGCCCAAGACTGGGTACACTCCAACTTCCCCAAAACTAGGTACACTCCAACCTGTCGAACAAACCTAAGTACAGTCCAACCTGTCCAAGACTGGGTACACTCCAACCTGCCCAAGACTGGGTACACTCCAACTTCCCCAAGAGTAGGTACACTCCAACCTGTCCAAAACTAAGTACAGTCCAACCTGTCCAAAACTAAGTACAGTCCAACTTGTCCAAGACTGGGTACACTCCAACCTGTCCAAGACTGGGTACACTCCAACCTGTCCAAAACTAAGTACAGTCCAACCTGTCCAAAACTAAGTACAGTCCAACCTGTCCAAGACTGGGTACACTCCAACTTCCCCAAGACTAGGTACACTCCAACCTGTCCAAAACTAAGTACAGTCCAACCTGTCCAAGACTGGGTACACTCCAACTTCCCCAAGACTAGGTACACTCCAACCTGTCCAAATCTAAGTACAGTCCAACCTGTCCAAAACTAAGTACAGTCCAACCTGCCCAAGACTGGGTACACTCCAACCTGCCCAAGACTGGGTACACTCCAACCTCCCCAAGACTAGGTACACTTCAACCTGTCTAAAACTAAGTACAGTCCAACCTGTCCAAGACTGGGTACACTCCAACCTGCCCAAGACTGGGTACACTCCAACCTCCCCAAGACTAGGTACACTTCAACCTGTCTAAAACTAAGTACAGTCCAACCTGTCCAAGACTGGGTACACTCCAACCTGCCCAAGACTGGGTACACTCCAACTTCCCCAAGAGTAGGTACACTCCAACCTGTCCAAAACTAAGTACAGTCCAACCTGTCCAAAACTAAGTACAGTCCAACCTGTCCAAGACTGGGTACACTCCAACTTCCCCAAGACTAGGTACACTCCAACCTGTCCAAAACTAAGTACAGTCCAACCTCCCCAAAACTGGGTACACTCCAACTTCCCCAAGACTAGGTACACTCCAACCTGTCCAAAACTAAGTACAGTCCAACCTCCCCAAAACTGGGTACACTCCAACTTCCCCAAGACTAGGTACACTCCAACCTGTCCAAAACTAAGTACAGTCCAACCTGTCCAAAACTAAGTACAGTCCAACTTGTCCAAGACTAGGTACCTTCCAACCTGCCCAAAACTAAGTACAGTCCAGCCTGCCCAAGACTAGGTACATTCCAACCTGCCCAAAACTAAGTACAGTTCAACCTGCCCAAAACTAAGTACAATCCAACCTGCCCTAGAGTAGGTACAGTCGTATTCCGGAGGTTTGACTGTAAATATAAAATTGCCCGTGGGATATGACTCCAAGCAGATATCGGCGGCAGAGAAAGTGTCCCATTTTCAGCGTGCTTGAGTAGCTGACGCAGCCGGCGGTGGGCGGAGTGGGGCGCGCGTGGGCGGCGACGTCGCTGGGAGCCTCACTGACGGAACATGTGAAACTATTTAGGCAAGGAGTCTGCGCCACAGGAAATTCTGCCAACTTCACCAAAAAATAGAAAAGAAAGTTGCTATGTACTTACAGCGCTACATCTGACTGGTGGGGATTGAAGTTAATTTAGTCAACGAAAATAACCTTTCCAAATGTGAAGCAGATGTGTGTGCGTTGCTTCAATTCCAGAACAACTGAATGGTTTAGAATACAAAATCCGCCAAAACACATCGAATTTAAGATGGGTGCAGCTCCAAGAGTTGCTTGTGCATGTCCGCCGCCCCTATTGACTGATCCACGTAGGAACATCTCTGGCACTACAAAATCGATGATGGAATGAAAATTGAATATTATCGTTAGTCCTAGACTCGGTTTGTCCAGTAAACCCGAGATAAGATTTCAGACTTTTGCCAACAATCGCCAGAATGGCGTCTACTCCAGCATGACACATTCAACACTAAGGTTTGTTTATTTTCTTAATATTCGTACATTAACTTTAGAAAATCAGCCTAAATTACCGAAAATTGCGAAGACATTTGCTTCGCAACTCTATTACTTCCAAGATGTCGTTGTAAGCCGCGAACACCCCGGAGGATGCAATATGACAAGAATCTCGACAAGAGCGAATCCCCGGACCCGCCCGAGACACCTCCTCGAAGAGTTAAGTTCAGGAAGAGAAGTCGAAGGATATCGAGGAAGGCTCCAGAGAAGAAGATCAAAAGAAACTCCAGCGATTTCTTGCAATATTCCGAAGTCCTGATTGTCGCCTCTCTCGCCCTGACGACCCTCATCTTGACGTGGTTCGTGATCAATCTGCATGCCTACCTGGACCGTCTGGCCAAGCGGGTGTCGGACCTGGAGCTCGGCATAAAGTCCACGCCGGACTCCCTGCACGTCTTCCACTGCCAGATCCGCACCCTGGAGACCAACTCCAGTATCTTCCTGGCTAATATCGCGGCCTTACTCTGCAACCTGACGTCTCTCGACGAGGATATCAATAGTCTAAAAACGACGATGCACAGTCTTAAGCGAAGCATGGATGCTTCTCCAGAACTCAGGGGGATTCCCGTGAACATCCAAACGCTGACTCAGATCATGGCAAGCACAAACAGCAAGGTCGTTACTCTAGAATCAATGGCTAAAAGTTTTCGTGATGACCATAAGAAAATGGACCGTGCAATCGTATTGCTAGAAGAGAATGCCACCTACGCCAAGACCTCCATTGAAGAACTATTAAATAAAACAAACGAACCTATAGAGATGAATAAGACGATAGAGGATATTCAAGACGGCATCAAAAATATTTCCACAAACTTGAGCCTCTTAAACGTCACAGTTCAGTCGAATATCCTTCCTCAAATAGACCAATTCCAGGATTTATTTCGAGAGCTGCAGGAACTAACAAACAAGTGCAATATCACCGGTCCTCAAACTCCCATTTACCGAAATCTGACTTCAGAAATGAAGCCTATTGAAGAAATTCGCCAAGAAGCCTTCAACAGCTCCAGAGAAACATCGCTGATCTACCGCATGTCGTCCCTGTACCACATGCTGGCCAAGAAGATGTTTCACGCCGAGTCCCCGAGCTAGTCAGGCACCTTATGTAAATACATCGTTTTGTTAACTAAAGACACGTTAAGGATATATTTGAAATATCACAAACTCTGAAAACAAGCGTAGCTTCGTTTTCTAGTTGTAATTTTATTATTTCTAAGGGGTTCTAAGCTGTGAGTATACATCTGGATAGCTAAATTTTATATTGATGCTATTTTATTCTTCTACTGAACTCTCTAGCTACCCAATATACCAATTAACAGCATTTATAAAAAATGATTTTACCAGCTAGATACACATTGTTTAAAACTTCTGATATATATTCCTGAAATGGTTTCATTTATCATTATTAATAATTGCTTATTTTATTATTTCTATTGATTATATTTTTTTCTTAATTTTTACATTTTATTTATTGTTTTCTTATTATTCTTATATCATTATTATATATTTTTATATATTTATATTTTTGTAAGTATTCACATTTTTAGATGGTTTTTCCTCCCATAAAAAAAAGCTTGTGAAACGTGCGTGCGCTGTTATTTCAACACCTGGTTGAACGGACAAACAGGTCAGCAAAATATTGCAAAATAAAAATTAATTATAAACTCCAAAGAGAGTGAGCCCCATCTTTAACATTTCTCAATCTGTATTAAAGACTATTCATGTTATAACTGGTCCAATGACGGAATTGTTTGAAGAAAGCTAACGCTGATTTAAAACATGTATATTGTGAAAAACTATTTTAAAATTAAATAAAAATATAAAACTCTCAATTAATTTAAATGACCACCACCGTTAACAGAACCATTCAAATCCATTTTTCTTGCTGGGAGAGAGAGGATTAATGTCAAACGGCTCTCCAGTGCCACCGACGGTCAACTCACATATTTTTCTCTGCGACGTCTGCAGGAAGTCCTCGTCATGGGCCAGGAACACGTCGTTGTCGCGGCCGGGGGAGTCCTGCCACAGCCAGGCGGTCACACAACTGCCACTAGAGCACAATATATGCTACAACATGTCTCATGAAAGTGTCTGTTCACTCAACTTTCAAATCCCAACTCGACTATCCAATAAGCCTTTGAGAAACTGGCTGCCGCCAAGTGCGATGGGGAGACTCGGAGTCCCATTACAGTGTGCTGGCGATACCCGCGGCGACGTGGGGTCCACGCGGTCTCAGAGATCCTCTCAACAAAAAACCTCCCTTCTCTCGAGTTCATCTCAAGTTTTGAATAACTTTATTTTAATGTAAAAGTATGAGTGTATTTTTTTCATGTATGTTCAAAGTAAGAATGTATTTAAAGATATTTCCTAATAATGCCGTGATACTTTCTGTCGGTTGATTGGTAACCGAGATGTTATATATGGTGTGATGTCAAGAGAGTTGAGAAACCTGGACCCGCAGGTTCCTGAAGGCGCGACAGATGTTATATGATAATGTGTCAACGGACCGTAGGTTTCTCAAGGCCACAGATGTTATATGATGATGTGTCAACGGACCGTAGGTTTCTCAAGGCCACAGATGTTATATGATAATGTGTCAACGGACCGTAGGTTTCTCAAGGCCACAGATGTTATATGATAATGTGTCAACGGACCGTAGGTTTCTCAAGGCCACAGATGTTATATGATAATATGTCAACGGACCGTAGGTTTCTCAAGGCCACAGATGTTATATGATAATATGTCAACGGACCGTAGGTTTCTCAAGGCCACAGATGTTATATGATGATGTGTCAACGGACCGTAGGTTTCTCAAGGCCACAGATGTTATATGCTGATGTATCAAGAGACCTGGGGCCGCACGGGCAGATTCCTGAAGGCGTGCTGCTGGAAGTGCGGGGACGAGGCGCCCTTCAAAGCCACCAGGTAGATGCCCTGCGCACAGCCGAATATACAAATAGTTTTAAATTTCCCATAAAGCAATAAAAAATAAGTTTTGTGTGTGCCTCGTTCTTCCCCACGTCTAGCCCGCCTACAACCACGTCGGTGACCTTGGGGGAACCACACCTGCCAGACACTTCCTTGCAGATCCCTGCTAACCGGATCAGGTAATTTTTGCAAAAAGATTCGGTTTAATCATATATATTAAAAATAAAATATAAACAAATATGTAGTAATGTACAGTTGTTGTATCTGTTGGATGAATGTAGTGTGGCATGTTGGTTTGCAGTCGTGGTGGCCACAATGATTAGAGTGGTTTCAGGCGTGGAATTGAGATTACACAAAAGGACGAGGCATATTAGATGTCACCACGGAGATGGCGAAAGAGTGAGTGTAGCCGGCGCCGGTAGGGGAGCTCTGTCTAGAGGGGTCTGTCCATCATTGTGTCTCAAAGCCGACTAATCTGTTTGAGTAAGAAAGGGCACACCTAGGAACCCGACTTGTTTTTCGGACCTCTTTCCTCCTTCTGGCATCGACTGTCACTCACTCGAAATTTTATTTGTCACTTTGGCAATTACATATACATTTATACAATACATGGAGACATAGATATATTGGAATATATTACAACAGTTTATGCCCCGGTTGATGAAAATTAGCTTAAATATATATCCTGAAATCTAAAAGGTTGAGAGAATATAAAACACTTCTTAACTAGGAAATGTATATTTTAAATTTAAACTTCATTTATTTTGTATATGAAAATAAAACTTCTCTCCGCAGCAGTATGTATAGACGAGTACTATACCATAAGGGCTGCGTGAAAGTGCCAAAGTATGTGGGCCGGAACCAAGGTAGATGAGGCGGACCCAAGGTAGAGGGGAGGAGCCAAGTTACATGAGGGGGAACCAAGGTACATGAGGGGGAACCAAGGTACATACATCCACGTGTAACCAGGGTATAAATAGCTAACACCACGTCAGATGGCGGATATCCCGTATGAGAGGAAGTTGTCAGCGTCTGACTCAATGATCTTATTTTTATATAAAAGAGGGCGTACCTGAATCTCTCTGTGAAATAAAAAATTTTGTTTTCTTTCACACATCCATGTACGTCCTTTTTTATATAAATATATTCCATAAATCGCAATTTGACTCGATGATCTTAGTTTAGTCAAAGAGAATTGTTGGTAAAACTTCAATGTTTTCTTGAATCAATAAATCCGCAACTAATATCTTCCATGCTTAACTATTGGTCTGTTTTGGTAATATCTTGACCTTTTCTCTACTTCTTGAGGACTGTGCTAGCAAGAGACAATACTGGCTGTACTTGATTCAATGACATCCTAGTAGTTTATGAAATCTTATAATTCAATGTTTCATTTTCTATGCGAAGTCACTCACGAGAGAGCCGTTGAAAAGGTGGAAGGGGGTCTGGAAAATGGCCGGCCAGGAGTCGTGCCCGAGGTCGACGAAGGCCAGCAGGCCGAACACCCACGTGGTCAGCAGCAGACCGCAGGCCAGGCAGTGGGCCCGTGCACACGCGCTGCACACGTCGCTCACCGAATTGAACCCTCCGTGCATAGGAGACGAAATTTACCCTAGCTCGTAGACCAGCAAGGACTTCTTGACCGCAGGCGTGGTCAAGTTACAGATGGTGATGAGACTTCCCGCCGTCGATATCTGCACCACTGGCGACTTAGCCCTAAGGTGGGTTCGTGTATCAGGGCACATAGAATATCTACAGACCGACATTTCATAGCCCATCCTGGGGACGACTGCGATATTCCATCAACGTTTATGGTTTTGGCCACTCTGGATTCGTTATGGCACCAAAGTTGCAAGTCGATGTTTATGTACATATGATTTATTGCTGCTCCCAGAAATAACTCTGAAATATCGTAACTTAAATCCCAGTCCTGGAGTCCTCACCCCAGCGAGGGCGAGCATCACCGGCAGCAAAGTCAGCTTGAAGGCGTCCCGGACTTGAATCAGGCATCTGGGTCACAGATTATGGAATTGGTTATTTCATTTGTTAGATAACTCTGTCTGGAACGAAATGCCTTTGTACATAATGAAGTAACAGAGGGGAGCCTGATGGCGAACAAGCTTCATCGTCGACCTTCTCAACCTCGCATTGTCTGCTTATTAACTCTTTATAAACAAATCATATTTGCAGAGTCAAACATATGGAACTATACAAATCCCGCCAGACTTCAACAACGTTTCCACTAGCCACACGAGAATGTAGGCGCAGCTAACCAGTTAGTTGGTTACTAAGCAACGCAACTAACCGAAATTTAGAAGTTAGGTGTATAGCTTCTTCTTGTAATGCAACAAAGAGGCGGCTCTTTGCTTGAATCCATCCCAGTTAGCGCAACGTGATATTTCTGGGCGGCGAAGTATTCCACTAATTCTCTGATGTTGTCCATCCATGTGTCTTTCAGATATTTCAATAGCTGGTCTTTGCTACCATTTCTAACCACATGGCCCAAATATGGACATGTTCTCTTGACAGGTATTTTGATAGGTCCACATTCCGTTCCTCGTCTTTGTTGGTAATGTTAGCTCTCCGGGACACAATTCTCAGCATTCTTTTTTTACTTTATAAATAAAAAAATCGCGTTATAAATCGTTTATATATTTTCAAATATAAATATATGTTTATTTTTAAGTAAAATGAGAATGCTGAGAATTATGTCCCGGAGAGCTAACATTACCAACAAAGACGAGGAACGGAATGTGGACCCATCAAAATACCTGTCAAGAGAACATGTCCATATTTGGGCCATGTGGTTAGAAATGGTAACAAAGACCAGCTATTGAAATCTCTGAAAGACACATGGATGGACAACATCAGAGAATTGATGGAATACTTCGCCGCCTAGAAATATATATGTACTAGACTAACGACCTGAGAAACGCCCAGGTTTTCTTCGAGTGGTTTTTTAGCCAAGTACATATAGAATAAAATGTTGTTTTTAGAGAATTAGTTCCAGAATTTTGTTTATCTGGATTTTATATCAGCTTTGGGTTGCTTCACGTATATTTTATTTAGATTTTACTTAATTTGATGTTTCTTCATTTTAGTTTTATTCACTTTCTTATTGAGTAATTTACTTTGTTATTTCTCTTACTTAATATCTCAACAAATTTCTCAACCACAAATAATCTAATAGGGTGAAAATAAATGAGATTATTTAGACTGCGATTTTGTTGATGGTAATGGATTGGTCAAGAAAGTAGATTATTTTGTTTATAAGCCATTTTGGCTTGTTTCTATGGAACATATATGAGGATTTACTATGGTCCATGCCTGCTGCACCTTTGGGAAATTTTCTAGAGGAATTTATTAATTTATTGTTTAGAAATCTTAAGTGCTACTTAAAATTTGTAACAATTAATTTGACAATGTGTTTCTTTCCACACATATCATCAACTATATTATCTCTACAGATCCCTTACTGCAGTGATAAAAGAGTTATTAGTAAATTAAATTTAATTGCCATCTATCGTTAAAATTTTAAACAAATAAATTTACTGGCAATGCTTTTCTTTTAAATATCATCAAATATTATCTCTACAGACCTTACTGCAATGATATGAGTTATTGAATGAGGGGGCTTGGCTCATCAGTAGTGAACCTGTAGTCGTACTCTTCATTTTGACTTGTAATATTTTAAATGTGTTTAAAAACTATATTTTTATTAAATAATGAATATGAAAAATAATAATACTTCACGATGTTTTATTTTAAAATGAATAATAATTTGTATATTTTTGATAACTCTGTGACCTGAAAATATAGAAGTGATATAGATATACATAGTTAGTTCGTTGCTGGTAGATGTAAATATTAGCCACCATTTTAATTTGTCAGTTTGTATTTAAATAAAAAATAATTAATTTGATTAAAAAAGGCTAAGGCTATTTCTTCAAAACATCTACCACAATTGATGAGCTCAGCGGTTTCGCCAAATTAATCTCTAGACCGCTCTACTATTGTATTGGATTGGTTTGGAGTTTACCCTGTATTTTCTATGGAAGGCAGCATACAGACCTATAAGCTTATGTCCATAGTTCACTAAACACCCCTAAGCTGTTGAGTTCTCATTCAATAACACAAACATTATAGTAATTATAATAATCGATTATATATATGAAACGAAACACACATTTCAAAAATAATTATTACAAATTTAATCAATAGTTGGGGCAATTAAATTTATTTTTAAAAAGTGCTAATTGCTTCATGAGCGTGAATTATTTGCTCTTCCTGGGTTTAGTATAGTTAGCGCTCCGTGAAATAAGATTGAAGTGAAAAGGGCTTATGGCTGCTACTAATCCATAGAGTTAGAAAATGAAATCGGTGTTTTCGCCTCCAAGGCTCTGACTATGATTTCGTCGACATCAGTTTTAGGCTGAGTAACAAATCCAAATTGGAGTGGGGAGAGCCGTTTGTACCGGTCTGCTAGCTATTGCGGTGGAGCCAGAATGCTGCGCTCAAATACCTTGGCTGGCGTGTTGAGTAATGGGACAGATTCTGTGAAGCGGCTAGGTCAATGAAATCAAAGATGAAATCAATACCTTGGCTGGCGTGTTGAGTAATGGGACAGAATCTGTGAAGGTCAATGAAATCAAAGATGAAATCAATACCTTGGCTGGCGTGTTGAGTAATGGGACAGAATCTGTGAAGGTCAATGAAATCAAAGATGAAATCAATACCTTGGCTGGCGTGTTGAGTAATGGGACAGAATCTGTGAAGGTCAATGAAATCAAAGATGAAATCAATACCTTGGCAGGCGTGTTGAGTAATGGGACAGAATCTGTGAAGGTCAATGAAATCAAAGATGAAATCAATACCTTGGCTGGCGTGTTGAGTAATGGGACAGAATCTGTGAAGCGGTCAATGAAATCAAAGATGAAATCAATACCTTGGCTGGCGTGTTGAGTAATGGGACAGAATCTGTGAAGGTCAATTAAATCAAAGCCCCGAAACCATAGTCTCCAGATGGGCGTTCTGAATTTTACGAATCTGGTGTTGTAGCTTTGTCTTCGACCTGAGTTTGTTAGTTTGCAGAGAAGGTCAATAAATGGAACATAGTTCTAGCGTCTATTTTGACGGGAGAATTTCTTTAATAGATCTCAATATCTTCCCTGAAAATTTCCCCTCACAACGGATATTAACATATTTTATGTTCATATTTTAAAATGAAGAGTTGTGACCCTGTTCCCGGAACTTTGTGGCTGCACGTTGTCTCACCTCTCGTAGTCCTTCGGGTAGAGGAAGTAGCCGACTTCCAGAGGGATAAACGGCAGCACTGTCGGCACACCAGCAGCTGACTTCATGGCATTGAATGCAGCTGGGATTAGAAGCCACCCACCCCAACCCAGGAAGAGGTAGCACGGCAGCCGCAACGCCAGCTCGCCCTGCACCACGGCCCGGAACAGCGCGTGGCCCTCCAGCGTCAGCCAGAGAGCGCAGGCCACGTGGCCCAGGTGGGAGAGTCCGGAGCCCCAGGCGCAGGCCCCGGGGTGATCCAGGTCCAGCCAGTCCCCGACTGTGGCCAGGAGTGCAGCCAGTCCCAGCTGAAACCTCAGCAGGTGGACCCGCTCGTGGAGGCCTCTGTGACAGTATTGTGATGTTTATTGATTCATCTCACAGAATGTACCCACGGTGCCAATGTAGACGTTCACAGATACCAAGGTAGACATTTTCAGTGGTCACGGTAGACATTTTCAGTGGTCACGGTAGACATTTTCAGTGGTCACGGTAGACATTTTCAGTGGTCACGGTAGACATTCACGACTATCACGGTAGGCCTTCACAGATACCAAGGTAGACATTCACAGACACCAAGGTAGACATTCACAAATACCAAGATAGACATTCACAGTTACCAAGGTAGACCTTCACAGATACCAAGGTAGACATTCACAAATACCAAGGTAGACATTCACAAATACCAAGGTAGACCTTCACAGATACCAAGGTAGACATTGACAGACACCAAGGTAGACATTCACAGATACCAAGGTAAACATTCACAGATACCAAGGTAGACATTCACAGACACCAAGGTAGACATTCACAGATACCAAGGTAGACCTTCACAGATACCAAGGTAGACATTCACAGATACTAGGGTAGGCATTCACAGATACCAGGGTAGACATTCACAAATACCAAGGTAGACATTCACAGTTACCAAGGTAGACATTCACATATACCAGGGTAGACATTCACAGATACCAGGGTAGACATTCACAGATACCAGGGTAGACATTCACAAATACCAAGGTAGACATTCACAGATACCAAGGTAGACATTCACAGATACCAAGGTAGACATTCACAAATACCAGGGTAGACATTCACAAATACCAAGGTAGACATTCACAGATACCAAGGTAGACCTTCACAGATACCAGGGTAGACATTCACAGATACCAAGGTAGACATTCACAGATACCATAGTAGACATTCACAGATACCAAGGTAGACATTCACAGATACCAAGGTAGACATTCACAGATACCAAGGTAGACATTCACAGATACCAAGGTAGACATTCACAGACACCAAGGTAGACATTCACAGATACCAAGGTAGACATTCACAGATACCAAGGTAGACATTCACAGATACCAAGGTAGACATTCACAGACACCAAGGTAGACATTCACAGATACCAAGGTAGACATTCACAGACACCAAGGTAGACATTCACAGACACCAAGGTAGACATTCACAGATACCAAGGTAGACCTTCACAGACACCAAGAAAATATTAAAACACATCATCAACCATTTCAACTTTTATTTACCGACGGTGATTGTCACCATTTCCAAGGCGAAACTTCAAAAGGATGCTGGCCTCTCTTGTGGGGATTTATTGTAGTCTGAATACCAACACATCTTATTTTCTTTATCAGGTATTTGTACCTTGTTTAAAAAAAAATTTTTTTTTCAGATTTCCGTCCTGCAGAAACCGTCCCGTAGATAAAAATCACAATGCCAATTGGAAAGGATCCAAAATGTCATATAAAGGAATCAAAAACAAATCTAAAAGAATCTTTCTAGAGGGAAGAAACCAATGGGAATTTTCTAAATAATAGAAGTATTCCTAACTCAGAACAAATACTTAATAAATAGAAGCCATAATCTCAAATAAAGTGGAAAAATACATGTTTTTACACTTTTAAGTTTATTGTGCAATAAATTAATAACGAGGGAGCAATCCTCGAAAATATTTTTCTTTCAAAGAAACAGGTACACCTTTTTTATATTCAATGGATAGAGCCTTTTGACTCAAAAATGTTTAATATTTTAGTAGTCATTATAAGTTTGTCTCAGCTTTGTGCTTATATTGTGTTTTGAATCGACGCACTGGATGCCCCTTTTGGTATTCTGGCTACACACGAGGTTAACATTCTTTTAAAGCTTCACCTTGGTGACAGAGGGTCGCCGTCGGTAAATAAACGTTGAAATGTTGACGATTTGATTTAGTTAAATAAACCAATCGGCAATAGTATCCTCCCATAGCTGCCAAGATGTTATTAATAAAGGTCCCCAAAATCTGAAAATCTCCGACACGACAGAGCTGTCGTTCTAGAGATAAATTGACTGCTTAATTAAGCATTTAATTAACAAAACAACATAGCACGCTCTACCCTGATCCATCAATATCACTCATGGTCATCTTTACACACATAAGTCTAAAGCCACAATCACTTATTTTAAAAAAAGTTTTAAATACTTCCTATAGGTGTCTTTGAATATAATGGCAAAATACTAGTTATGTGTGTCAATTATTATACTGACAGTTTTCAGGTAAACTATAAAGCCCATCAAAGCTAGGTTGAACCACAGAACATTTCTGAACTTTATAATTTGAGCGGTGTGAGACGCCTAGGTAGTAGACTTCGCTTCAAAGCACCGAGAGTTGGCGCTCAGCGATTCTCTTGACAAGTCTTGTAACTAATGTCAGTGAGCCAATATATATGTGAAAACGTTGAAACCGTCTGATGGAAGACCGAAAGGAACTTCCTTATCGTAAAGTCCATAGAGGATGTGGAGAAAGAGACTCGGTTTTCAAAAAGTATTTCTTCTTTTAAACAATTTTGTTCAACCGTACTGCGCACACACATTTGTTTCTTCCAATTTCAGAGTTGGTCACGGCAAGGAGCGGTCCTCCAGGCAGCGCAGGCTGCGGCGCTCGCACGCCACGTACAGCAGCATGCCGCACACCACGCCGAACATGAAGACGGACAGCGGCACGTAGTAGTACCACGCCACGTCCGTGAATACGGTCAGCCCGGCGTCCATCACCCCGTCGACACTCAACCCGAGGCCTTCCCGAGTTTAGAAGCGAGCATTTCATTTGAAGTTAGGCGTCCTCTCTCTGCAGGTACGTTTCCATAGTTTCTAAAACAACATGTGGCCATTGAAATCAACTTTGCCTTCAGTTTCCAACGGTTTGCCTCTAGAATCCAAGGGAAACATGTTGACTATTAGTATGCTCAAGACCCACTCGATGGTCCCGTGTGGAACTGGATTTATTTTCCAATGTTAACGCAATTGTTCCAAAGTTGCACACGTCGGTGGGACCCATCTGATAACTTCGAAATTTTCAAGCTTCCAAAGATGTTCGGATGATTTTGATCTGGGACCGAGATGTTTGCTCTCAAGAGATCAAATACACTATTTAAAAAATTAAAAACATTAAAACACGTTTAAAAAAACACTATAATAGAACTTGCTACAAAACACAATAATACACATTACACAAACACAATATAACACGTTACACAATATAACACGTTACACAAACAGAAAACAGAGTATGTCGTAGATGCAGGCTAGAACACGTCACAGAAAGACTAAAATATGTCACAGAAACGGGCTAGAACACGTCACAGAAACGGGCTAGAACATTTCGCAGAAACGGGCTAGAACACGTCACAGAAACGGGCTAGAATATGTCACAGACACGCGCTATAACATGTCACAGAAACGGGCTAGAATATGTCACAGAAACGGGCTAGAATATGTCACAGACACGCGCTAGAACATGTCGCAGAAACGGGCTAGAACATGTTACAGAAACGGGCTAGAATATGTCACCGAAACGGGCTAGAATATGTCACAGAAACGGGCTAGAACTTGTCACAGAAACGGGCTAAAACACGTCAAAGAAACAGACTAGAATATGTCACAGAAACGGGATAGAACTTGTCGCAGAAACGGGCTAGAACACGTCACAGAAACTGACTAGAATATTTCATAGAAACGGGCTAGAATTTGTCGCAGAAACGGGCTAGAATATGTCACCGAAACGGGCTAGAGCACGACACAGAAACAGACTAGAATATGTCACAGAAACGGGCTAGAACTTGTCGCAGAAACGGGCTAGAGCACGTCACAGAAACAGACTAGAATATGTCACAGAAACGGGCTAAAACACGTCAAAGAAACAGACTAGAATATGTCACAGAAACGGGATAGAACTTGTCGCAGAAACGGGCTAGAACACGTCACAGAAACTGACTAGAAAATTTCATAGAAACGGGCTAGAATTTGTCGCAGAAACGGGCTAGAATATGTCACCGAAACGGGCTAGAGCACGACACAGAAACAGACTAGAATATGTCACAGAAACGGGCTAGAACTTGTCGCAGAAACGGGCTAGAGCACGTCACAGAAACAGACTAGAATATGTCACAGAAACGGGCTAGAATATGTCACCGAAACGGGCTAGAATATGTCACAGAAACGGGCTAGAATATGTCACAGAAACGGGCTAGAACACGTCACAGAAATGGGCTAAAACACGTCACAGAAACGGGCTAGAATATGTCACAGAAACAGACTAAAATATGTCACAGAAACGGGCTAAAAACACGTCACAGAAACAGACTAGAATATGTCACAGAAACGGGCTAGAACTTGTCGCAGAAACGGGCTAGAACATGTCGCAGAAACGAGCTAGAACACGTCACAGAAACTGACTAGAATATGTCACAGAAACGGGCTAGAACTTGTCGCAGAAACGGGCTAGAACATGTCGCAGAAACTGACTAGAATATGTCATAGAAACGGGCTAGAATATGTCATAGAAACGGGATAGAACTTGTCGCAAAAATGGGCTAGAATATGTCACAGAAATGGGCTAGAATATGTCACAGAAACGGGCTAGAACATGTCGCAGAAACGGGCTAGAATATGTCACAGAAACGGGCCTGAACATGTCGCAGAAACGGGCTAGAATATGCTGCACAAGTACCACAGAACGCGTCACACAAACATGTTAGAAGAGGCTATACAAAGACAGTGTTTTCCACGTTACACAATGCAATGGGTGCGTAGATTAAAAGCATAAAGTGAAGCCAACTGGGATTCGAGTTACTCACTCCGACACAAAGATGGCAGTCAAGTATATCAATATCAAGATAGTGGAGAATAGGTGTTGAAACCACGTGATCATCCTGAGCCAATTGGGTAACTCGGGGGCTTCCTGCACACACTCGTCATGGTATTGCCAGGTAAAATGATCTGTGTGGTAGAGTTGAGGGATGTGCGAAGTAAAGTTGAAGGATGTGCGGGGTAGAGTTGAGGGATGTGCGGGGTAAAGTTGAGAGATGTGTGGGGTAAAGTCGAGAGATGTGTGGGGTAAATTTGAGGGATGTGTGGGGTAAAGTTGAGAGATGTGTGGGGTAAAGTTGAGGGATGTGCGGGGTAAAGTTGAGAGATGTGTGGGTTAAAGTTGAGAGATGTGCGGCGTAGAGTTGAGGGATGTGCGAAGTAAAGTTGAAGGATGTGCGGGGTAGAGTTGAGGGATGTGCGGGGTAAAGTTGAGAGATGTGTGGGGTAAAGTTGAGGGATGTGCGGGGTAAAGTTGAGAGATGTGTGGGGTAAAGTTGAGGGATGTGCGGGGTAAAGTTGAGAGATGTGCGGAGTAGAGTTGAGGGATATGCGGGGTAGTGTTAAGGAATGTGCGATGTAAAGTTGAGGGATGTGCGGGGTAGAGTTAAGGGATATACGGGGTAAAGTTGAGAGATGTGTGGGGTAGAGTTGAGGGATGTGCGGAGTAAAGTTGAAAGATGTGCGGAGTAAAGTTGAGGGATGTGCGGGGTAGAGTTAAGGGATGTACGGGGTAAAGTTGAGAGATGTGTGGGGTAGAGTTGAGGGATGTGCGGAGTAAAGTTGAAAGATGTGCGGAGTAAAGTTGAGGGATGTGCGGGGTAGAGTTGAGGGATGTGCGGAATAAAGTTGAGAGATGTGTGGGGTAAAGTTGAGGGATGTGCGGAGCAAAGTTGAAGGATGTGCGGAGTAAAGTTGAGGGATGTGCGGGGTAGAGTTGAGGGATGTGAGGGCTCACGAAGGGCGGCCTCAGTAGCAGAGCCAGCACGAAGGTTCCCGGGCGATCGCAGAGACAGATCGAAAAGGTCGCGGAGGAACTCTCCAGCCGACAGCCCTCACTTCGCCACTTATCGCCCTTCCTGCGCCGAGCATGTTTATTTTGTCAGAAAACATCTTAATGGCTTTGCAACAACCATTGCAACACCACGTTTTAGTCCTGAAACTGCCACAAAGACTAACACAGTCTGACTTTCTAGGATCCACCTACCAGTCCCACCGTAGGCAGTGCCGCGCCTCTACCTGCCACAGACACAATACGTTGGGCCTCTAAATTGTTTTGTGCAAGTGTTCTGGGTGATTGACAGCCCCGTAACAGTTTGAAATTGTTCTTGTAAAGGGGGACAATAATGCTACATGTGTGTTTAATTGAACATAAGGCACCCACCTTATTCTCCGGATAATTATCTAGAAAGCGTCCCGTCTCCACCTGCAACAAGGACGAGTTAGAGCGAGGAGATTGCGGTGAGAAGGACCAGACCTTCAAAGGTCTCATCGTTCAGCCTTTTTGATGAGTGTTGTGCAGAATTTTGCCATTAAGGCCTGGGTTGATCTTTGTGCGCGCGTCGACAAAGTGCTTGGCGGTGTCAATTAACATTGTGTGGATAAAATGCCCATTTGAGGAATTCCCATAAACATTTCAAGGTTTCTTGACAAAATAATTGTTACGGAAAACAATAGCCAATTGTTGTGCGATATTGGAGTGTTTTTTTCCATGGTTGTCCTACCGAATGTTGACACCGGTGGTGAGAGAGCCCAGCTGTACTGTTTCAGCCTAACAAGCTGCTTAGAATTGATGCAACTCGGGTGATTTCGATGCCCGGACCTGGTGGAGGTGGGAGAAGGAGAGGCGCAGCGGCCGCTTCTCCAGGGCGAAGGACTGGAAGTGGGGGGAGCACGACACCGACACCACGTGGCTGTCCAGGTGGAACCTCCAGCTGGCGTTTCTGCGGGCACAGTGCGGGTCGGAGCCGGCCACCGGCAGCTCGCTGGGCTTACGTGAGAGCGTTGTCGGCGGGGGCCGTGGTGTGGAGGGTGGAGTAGGACGCCACGAGTAGACTGATGTCCTCGTCTAGCTCACATCTAAGTCAAGGACCGGAGCTTCAAATGTCAGACTCACTTGGAACTGCTGACTCCAGCATGGACGTCGGCACCTCCACCTTTCCTTGAAGTCCGAAATCCGTCAGGAGTATTGGTCCAGACTTCCTCTGAACCGCTGAAAGAAGCATCTTCACCGCTCGGAGCCCTGCACAGCAAGTGTAACATCTAATGGAACTGTGTACTGCAATTAACATCTGGTTCGTAACTTTGTACATTTGTACCTGGCTGTACACGCATGAACATCTGGTTATTAACTTTATACATTTGTACCTGGCTGTACACGCATGAACATCTGGTTAGTAACTTTGTACATTTGTACCTGGCTGTACACGCATGAACATCTGGTTAGTAACTTTGTACATTTGTACCTGGCTGTACACGCATGAACATCTGGTTAGTAACTTTGTACATTTGTACCTGGCTGTACACGCATGAACACCTGGTTATTAACTTTGTACATTTGTACCTGGCTGTACACGCATGAACATCTGGTTAGTAACTTTGTACATTTGTACCTGGCTGTACACGCATGAACATCTGGTTAGTAACTTTGTACATTTGTACCTGGCTGTACACGCATGAACATCTGGTTAGTAACTTTGTACATTTGTACCTGGCTGTACACGCATGAACATCTGGTTCGTAACTTTGTACATTTGTACCTGGCTGTACACGCATGAACACCTGGTTATTAACTTTGTACATTTGTACCTGGCTGTACACGCATGAACATCTGGTTAGTAACTTTGTACATTTGTACCTGGCTGTACACGCATGAACATCTGGTTAGTAACTTTGTACATTTGTACCTGGCTGTACACGCATGAACATCTGGTTAGTAACTTCGTACATTTGTACCTGGCTGTACACGCATGAACATCTGGTTATTAACTTTGTACATTTGTACCTGGCTGTACACGCATGAACATCTGGTTAGTAACTTTGTACATTTGTACCTGGCTGTACACGCATGAACATCTGGTTCGTAAGTTTACACATGTGGAACTGGTTGTACTGGCGAACCATGAACGTTTGGCTAGGACTTTACGCATTTGGAACAACAAACTGAAGTGAACATTTGTCTAGAAAACTTGCACCAGTGGAATATATTAAACTGGCATAGACGTTTGCCTAGCAACGTTGCACATGTGTAACTGACATGAACGTTTGGCAACAACTTTGCGCATGTGAAACAACATGTGGAACTAACATGAATGTTTGGCTAGCAATTTTGCACATGTTAAACATGTGGAACTGACATTAACGTTTGGCAAGCAAATTTTAACATGTGAAACTGGAATGAACACTTGGCTACGGTCCATGATTCCTAGGTAAAAACCCCAACTGTTACCCAGTCCTGGGAAGTACATGGACCAGTCTAGCCTGACAGGTCGCACCGCCCTGCTCAGCAGTCCCAGAACCCCAACGCTCCATGGCGGCCGCTAGATGCATGCTGTTCCAGCGCTCCTTCTGCCGCGGGGAACTACGTTAGGTCCAGCGTGTCACACTGTGTCGTGGACTACCTGGGCGAGGTAGATCCAGGAGTCCGAGCGCCACGTTCCCAGCAGCTCCCCGCTTATTTCCACCAGGCTTCCGTTGGAGCCCTGCGCAGACACAAGATTTTTCAAGTAGTCCTTGCTCCTGGGAAGTTACATGAAAGAGACTACTTGTTTTAAATCCACCTTTCGTCGAGAACACCGTCCATTCCGACTGCTGGCTGTGGGAATAACCCTCAAAGAAGCGCAGATAAATAAGTACACAGAACTTTTATGTTACTCTCCGAATTATTTCCCTTGTGCCTTAGATTTCTCTAACCGGCCTATTTATGTGTTCTCTCGTTCATACGCTGGTACACGACGTGCAATAAAGTAAATATACCGCGAGCAGCCGGAGCTCGTGCAACGTGAAGTTCTGCGGGTCGCGGAAAGGGTCCAGCAGACGGCGATAGAAGTTCTTCAGAATCCGGAGGAAGAGCCTCGAGTCCTGGGGCAGCTCGGGGCGGAACAGAACCTCATTCTGGGCTGCACAGACAGAAGACTCTTGGTGTCCTTTGTTGGAATATAAAACATCTTGAAGCCATAAACATTTCTTTCATTAGGCTGAAGAGATTGGCCACATTTAAACTTTCTGTCAAGAGATTTCAGTATTTTTGCTTTGTTATAGACACGATCAATTCTGAAGGGTTCTCGAATAAAAGAAAATTGGAGGCAAGTTTCACCACCATCGGCTCAGCCCCGCAGCGTCAAATGTGCGCGACAGTTTATTGACTTCCCACTTGAACCCTTCTGTTCTGAAACCTCCTACCCGTTGCTCTATAGAAGCGCCTCCATTTTTATAAATAAAAAATGCATTAATGTTCTTTGGGAATGTCCCTTCCTCTAAGTCTCTGTCATTTTGCGCGAGAGTAGCAGATATAAATATCAATTGTCATTTTTATTATAGATAATAAATTAGAGGGGGCCTTGTAAAACTTCAGCGTGCTGTTTTAATGCACAAAACATTACCTAGGATCCATTTCTATATTGATTCCATCGCCTGGATACAAACCCAAGTTGATATCTCATCCCCTTGATATGTAGGAATTACGTTAGAAATACCCCCTATATTGATTATATGTATATTTATTTAAAAATAAAGAAGGCATCTCTCCTGACCACGAGCACATGTGCTTTTTAGATGGCAGAGCGCCATCTAGTGGAGCAAAAATAAACTAAACGTTTATTTAGCTTGCTCCGTGATAATGTGCTCGTGGTCAGGAGATGCCTTCTTTATTTTTAATATCAACACCTGACCCACTTATCTTTTTTTTTTCTATTGTTTTTTTCATGTGTTAAGCGTCTTTACGCAAATTTGGCCTTAAATACCCATTTCTTGATTTTTCGGGAAGCCATTGGAACCAAAAATATTTTTGGTCGCAATGGTTACAGCCTTCTCCACGCTGACGAGCGCCAACAGCGCGAAACGCGTTCGTGGATGGCTTTTCTTGATTTATCAAGAAATTGGGTTGGCCAATTATCACGGAGCAAGCTAAATAAACGTTTAGTTTATTTTTGCTCCACTAGATGGCGCTCTGCCATCTAAAAAGCACATGTGCTCGTGGTCAGGAGATGCCTTCTTTATTTTTAATATCAACACCTGACCCACTTTTATTTTTTTCTATTATTTTTTCATGTATATTTGTTTATATAGTGTCAGTTTAATTCTACTGATGATTGGCTTTCTTCTGATGACAAAACGCTAGAATATTGGCCAAGTATTTTAGAGCAGAAGTGATGTCTTAACAGAGAAATGCTTATTTCAATCTGAAGCCAATCGGAGTTATTCTCTCTAAATTACAATATGGTAATAAAATAGGTAAAATTATTGTAGCACATTTTCTGGTTTCAGATATATTCTAATTTATATAGGGTATTGTCGTAAATTGTTCAAGTTATGGTGTCCACATTGGATACAGACTTGAAATAACCACTTTCTCAGACAACGTAATGAATGCTCCAGTTGTCTCAGATAACTCACGTCTAGCGCTGGCCAGGGCTGCCAGATGCTCCACGGCCCGCCGTAGCTCCGCGCTGTCCGCCACGTTGATGCTGCCCTGGACGCAGGAGTCAGACCACCACGACGTCGGGACTCGGCGACCACTCACCACCAGCTTCACCAGGCGAGCCACCTCGGTCTCGCATTGGAAAGGGTTGGTTTCAGGTTGGCAGTCTGCACCAGAAGTGTCTGTGAAGGATTATCCCCGGGCGAGGGACTCACCGTAGGTTCCCATGAATCTGTCCCGCGGCCCTCGGGTTCCTCCAGGAAACGGTTCCAAGTCGCCAGCTCGTCCACGTGGCCCTCCAGCGTGAAGTTTCCGTCGCGCCGACAGCCCAACCCGACGACGTCCGAGACGTTGAGCGGCAGCGTGCCATTGTCCTCTTCCGGGTAGAGGACGAAGGCGACGCGCAGCCCGCCGACGTACAGGTGCAGGCCCTCGCTGACGCCCCAGCTCATCCCGAGGTTCCACCATCGTCCGTCTCGAGCGGACACCGGTCCGGTGGCGTGGGTGCTCCAGGTCTGGTTGCCGGCGGTGACCCGGCCGTGCAGCAGCATGCCATCGTACCACAGGGACACGAACTCTGTCGTCACTCATTGGTTCTCTCTATGGAGTTCTTCTTAGAGTGTACAACACAAATTACGGATCATTGTGAATGCGAAGGTCAAATCATACTAGGTTTGTGCCATAACTACAGTCACGACAAGTCAGACAGGAAGTGTACCTGAGTCCAGCAGGAACTGCACTGAAGCCGGCACCTCAGGCAGGCGGTGCCAGAGCGCGAGGGAGAAGGCCCCTGGGCAGTCCAGGGAGGCCCAGCAGGCAGAGTCGGATAGCGGCAGCAAGAGACAGTTGCGGCCCCTCCAGCCCCGCGCCCCCACCCAGTCCCACCGGGCCCCGCACGTAGCGCCCCGCCCCAGCCGTGGACACAGGGTCTGACACCACGTGGTCAGCGGACACAGCGTAGTCCAAGTCTGGGAACACAAGCGAATTTCGTATAATAGAAGACACGCATGAAATATACAGTAAAACCTGTGTATAGCGCCCCCTCTTTGGACTCACCAAATAGGGTGCTATAGAGAAGGGGTGTATAGACGGGTCACTTTTAATCGGGCGCTATAGAGAGGGAGGCGCTATTTAGAGGGGGCGCTATAGACAGGTTTAACTGTATATATATGTGTGTGCGCAGAAATTGGCCGAAAGTAAGCAACTCCAATATAGACGTAAAAAATATTTTGTTCTTTTTTGAAGGGCCAGAAAATCCAACCCGTAGCATACAGTCATAGAGAGCCTAAGTCACCGGCGAGCTCCCGGAGTATTTTAGCCTCATTGGTGCCACGCATGGATAGACGCAGGGTGAGTAGAGTCTGCTTCAAAATATTTCTGTTCACAGATCCGAAGAATTCAGAGGCAGCGGAATTACAAGGTCATGGCGGTAAGGGAGCGGCTC
>CP092875.1:87805390-87879221 GCA_030710605.1 Cordylochernes scorpioides | reverse complement strand
TACACCTGGTTCAAACCATGTTGGACATGGTCTCAACACTTACATCTTAGATAGTTTTAAAGCTTTTATAGGATTTGAAACAGTTAAGTTGTTGGAACTTAGTACACGCTGGGCATCTCTGTTTTAGTCTTATTTATTCATATTTATTCTTTTTTTTTTCTCAAGCAGTTTTTCTCTCAGTCTCTCTCCCTCTTCAGTTTATAAGTTTATGGCGGTGTCCCTATAACTCTCCAGTTTCCAATCAATGACCTGGTTCTCTCAGATTTGGTTCCGATTTAGGGGCTATTATTCCATCGTTTTTAGCACAATGGTTTGTATATAAGCGAAGTTCATCCCACAATCCCCAGTTATTTTCTCTGGTCTTTGCATAACTTGATCACCAATCCATCCCATGTAAGACCAATGGTAGTTATCCGCACTCTCCAATCTCGTACTTCCTTTCCATCGACATCTCTGTAGTTTTGAGGTTAGGTTGGGAAGTGGTCCCAATTTCTTTAATTTCATTTTGTGTGTGTTATATGCCACTATGCCTGGTCTGTTTGACCTGATGTCAGTTGGTATATTAATAATGATACTAAAATATACTTCCTCTATCCTATTGGTAAACAACTTGAGTGAAACCTCGTCTGGCGAAAATAAAGCGAATAGTGTTCTAGGGTAACATCAGTCGGCATCGTGCAGACGAGAGTGAACATAAAATTATCAATACTTTGGATTGATCATACAAACGCCGTTAACATTTATTTTGAACGTTATTCTACATGCGTGGGTTTGCTATAATTAATTATTTATTAATTCGTTCATTTTTAGGAGATTATTGGAAAAAAAAACTTGTAATCAGTAGCTGCAGTTTGTGTGGCGTGGAAGGTAAGAGGGAGGGTGGTAGAGAAAACAAAGGTAATTCCAAATATTCAATCAAGGTAACTCCCGCCTCTTTAATGAACCTCGATCCGGAAGACCCTCACTGTGAAGCATTGCGCTACACCGTTGAGGCCACACCACTACAAGTACACGCAGGCTTTCTTGGAATACCTCAATCAAGCGGGTTATACGCCTATACAAGCTCGGATAGTCAATAAAATCAGTAGAAGTTTGAATTGACATCCGCCTAAACTCAGCGCCGGGTTCAGACCTGTCGTCAGTTTCTGGACTACCTCTGGATTATAGCGTTTCGTCAAAGGAATTGGTATGTAGAATGGATTCATTAAATAAATCCTGATCTACGAAATCAGAAGTTGCACCCAGGGTCAGAACCTCCGAAGGCACTACGAACACAAGGTGATGCTTTGGTAGAATTTTGAAAGTCAAGTGGACTTTGAACTGGTTCCCGTGTTCGGGAGATCCCCGCTACTTTCAACAAACGGCGTGAATTCCTCAACAACCAGGTGCTATCGACAACGCTCCGCCTCACAAGACGCGTCCATCTCAAATAAAAAATCATAATCTGGAAGTAATTGAGCTTCTGCCCCACCCAGCTTACTCTCCAGATCTTGCTCCGTCGGGCTACCATCTGTCCATATTGAAGGACCATTTCTTTCGTGAGAGACACTCCTGAAATATTAACTAGTGCAGTATTTCTAAATTTTTGGCAAAAAAATGTCCTAAACCATTACACTTAATAGTTATATTACATTATAGGATTTTTTATTTGTATTATTTGACATTTTTAAATGATAAATTATTGATAACATTATAAAAGCCCTCTGTGTAGGTGAATAAATACAACCACCTTAGAAACGATTATCCACATTGGCGGTAAAATGGTCTATAAATTCCTTAACTCATCTGTCTGCAGCATGGCTTTTTTTCGCCATCTAATTGGCTGCCTACTGGCACGTGACCAAATATGATATCAGAGATAAAATGTGATAGCTAAACATATATATATATATATTATAATGTCTTAACCAAATATATAATATTGTGAGAGAGAGAAGACTGGTATAACTAAAGTAATGTACTATTTCTTTAAAAAGATAGTAATGTAATTTTCCGATAACCTGGGATATTCTCTCTCTAGAATCTTGAGTTAGTCGAATAGAAATGCCCTACTCCATGAGAACCAAGTGTTTATATAAATAAATAGCTAATTTTTTTAATAATCCTGAAACCCGAGTAACCCTAATCACCTATATTAAGCGCCTTAATACATTTATGTAGGTACTCGGTCATTGGCCGTTCAACGAGCTAGTCTAGAACGACGACGCCTTATAAAAGTTTGTCTCAATCCTAAATAACATGGAGTATTAATTCGTCGCAGATGCGAGGACATTTTGAAATTTACTCAATCGTATATTTGATGTCGGCCGACAAGGAGAGAGCGACGTTTCTTAAAGTATGTTGACGTTGGAGACACCAAGTGGGTAGAAGGCCGCGCTCCTTATGGCAGCGCCTCAAGGCCACCGAGGAATGTAAACAAGGGGAAGTCCACAGCGGATCAGCAAGAAAGTTCCATGTTAGGCTTTGAGGAACGAAACGTACTTTTTAATAGATTCGCATGCACTGGAGATCGAACTTCTTTTAGATATCTAAGTATGGAAATAATTTCCAATCGCAGTTCTAAACTATTGTGGAAATGAAGTCAGAATCTCTCACCAGAGCTCCAGGGGTTGAAGAGAATGTACATCTTGGACGTAGACTGTGCGGGGGCTCCACGGTCCGTGAACACCTCTAGCGTCCATTCTCCCACGGGGACCTTTCCCGGGACCTGGACCTGCAGCTGCAATGTGGATTTGTCCACCAGCCGTACTCGGACATCCCACTTGTCCTTCGCTCTGGTGAACTCCCGTCCTGAGGTCCCTCGAACTTCCAACTGGACCCTTGTGCCCTTGGGGAATGTTGGCCGAGGACCTGGAAGTCAGACTGCGTTGTTAAATTAAGGGGGGAGACGAGTTTTTTTTTTTTTTTCATTCAAAAATAAAGGAAACTTTTAAAAAGATTCCATAATGATACAAGGTTCACATACTCTCACCAGACCTGCATTCTCACGTGTTTTTAAACCACTATTTCCCATATACACTCACCAAATTTGGGCTTCACCAACAGTTCCCACATGCACTCACCAAACTTGGGCTTCACCAACAGTTCCCACATGCACTCACCAAACTTGATGCACTCACCAAACTTGGGCTTCATCAACAGTTCCCACATGCACTCACCAAACCTGGGCTTCACCAAGAGTTCCCACACATACACTGACCAAACTTGGGCTTCACCAAGATTTCCCACACATACACTGACCAAACTTGGGCGTCACCAAGAGTTCCCACACATACACTGACCAAACTTGGGCTTCACCAAGAGTTCCCACACATACACTGACCAAACTTGGGCTTCACCAAGAGTTCCCACACATACACTGACCAAACTTGGGCTTCACTAAAAGTTCCCACACATACACTGACCAAACTTAGGCTTCACCAAGAGTTCCCACACATACACTGACCAAACTTGGGCTTCATCAAGAGTTCCCACACATACACTGACCAAACTTGGGCTTCACCAAGAGTTCCCACACATACACTGACCAAACTTGGGCTTCACCAAGAGTTCCTACATACACTCACCAAACTTGAGCTCCACTAACAAGCTGAGGCTGTAGGAAGGCACGGGCCGGTCCAGGCGAATCCCGAGGGAGAAGGCCTGACCCCTGCGGACAACCAGGACCTTGCTTGCGGCGCTAAACCGCGAAGTCCGATGGTCCCTGGAGTTGGTGTCCAGGTGCATATCGAGGTGGGCGATGCGCAGGCTCGGACCCGCGCCGTTCAACCCATTCTCTGGAGGTAACAACCATCATCATTGGTCTCGTGCAGAGAGTTTCGCGCAATTTTAGTTAATGCTCTAATTTATTTCAAAATAGAATTTTGTTCATCGCAATATTGTCTTTGCCTCAATGTGAATTGTATTCATTTTAATTTGACGATATTCCTTCAAATAAAATTATTTACCAAAATAAGCTCTTCTGTCTTTCATGTATAAGCTATATCTGCCATGTGTAAGCTATGTGAACAAAGACGCACCCACGGAGTTGTCGTCGCTGTCCCCGTCGTCCCACAAGAACGTCCCCGGGCGGCTGGAGCTGGGCGGGTAGAACACTCGGCGGCCCCGTCCGTCTGGCCACCTCCGCCCCCACATGATCCTGTGCAAACACACTCTAACCACGCGGTATGTTCAACCACAATAAAACACGAGGTCTTATTCACTGTATCAATGTGGTCTCGTTGAACCACACTGTCACCGCCTAGTCCGTATTAACCATACTGTCTCTTCAATGTCCCGTTTAACCACACTGACATCAAATGAGCCTGTTCAACCACATCCCAACCGCGGAGAATCTTCCGGAGAATAAAGTTTATTTCCCTTTAAAAACATTTAAAGACATAACAACCCGCATCCAGCGATGTCCAGGCTGTATTTGTCCAGGCCTAATGCGGTTCTTCAGTGTTTTCTTGCTTTACGAGCATTGCATTGGTCTGGTCGCCTCTATTGGCACACTAATGAGATGGAGTAATAAAGTGTAGTCATAGTTTTTCTAGTAAGTTCATTGTTTACAATACCAATAGAATCTCCCCAAAACCTTTATTAATAAAGAGATATTTTTTTTTAATTTGAAGATTCAATTCTTTGCTTTGAGTTGTTACCCCGAGGTCATGAATGTGAAGCCACTTTTGATCACTTGCAATTATTCCCCCTAGAAAATTTTCCCGCGTTTATAACGGTAACATTTGTCAGATTTGGAATCTCTTTATGGGATGAGCTTTAACGATGCGGTAACCACATGTCTCACATTTTGCCGTGTTTTAAATGAGAGAAAATTAGTAAATGTGTAATTTCCCTTACTCCTCTATTTTCCTTTAGTAGAGCGTCGATTTTATACAAAAGTGAAGAATATGAAATATCTTTTGGGCGGCTGTACAGGAGGTCATCCTAAGCTTCTAAAAGACGCGGTTGTTCATTAACTTTGACGCGATCTAATATTTCTTCGCGATATTATTGAAGTATTCTTGATTGAAATTTACTAGAGAATATTCCTTCTCCTTTTAAATTTTATTTAATTATTATTTCTCTTGTTCTAATTTAATCGTAAATCTCCAATGCTTCTGGATGTTTTAAAAGGACACAGAGAGAGAAGGGATAGGACAATGTATGAGGATCAATTCTAAAGAAACATGTATTTATTATATTGATAAAATAATTATTTTCAAATTCAAAATGTAATAAATAAACAATTATTTATTGAAATATTTGAGATATTTTAGATCGACCGCGTATCTCCAGAAACTGTGGACCTACGCGAAACTTATTCTCTGTCTGCACACACTGTTCTGTGAGCGTTTGTCACGTGCTGAATGTGTTCTATGTATTTTATAAGGTAGGTTATTAATCTCTTAGTTTATTTATAAAAGGTAATCCTTTAATGTTGCTTGCCTTCAACAAACCACCGGACCAAGGAATGAGACTCACGTACAAGTATTGTATTTATATATAATTAAACCTCTTCCGTCAAATTGGACGCTAAAAATAAGCGTCATCTATCGACCGTCTCCGACTTGGTGACAAATCTACAACATATCAGAGCCATGGTCCTTGTCAGCTCAGTGCTGGCCTTGATCCCATGAGATCTATGTGGGATTCATGAAATCTTCTTAATTTGCCAAAGAAGTATTTGAAATGTCTCTAAAGTGTTGTATTGTATTTAATCTGTGCGCTTGTGCGTTAAACCATTTCTGGAGACTAAGGTGTTCGAAACATCTCCTGGACTGTCTTCCGACTGAACGTTGCACCTGGGTGGCCGTTTCAGACATCCTTCCTGATAACTCTTTTAGCGCTATTAAAGGCGTTGTTTCTTCAAGTGAAGAATTTTTCTTTGACCGTTAATGGATACACTTTAGAAAATTTATAACGTTCCAATAACCCCTCCATAGCTTCCATGTACTTCACTTTAAAACGTTTTTGGTTTAAAAGTTTTAAAATCGGAAACAAAACAAGTTTCTCTCTCTCAAACTTTGAAGCAAATTATTTCAATAGCGCTCTTTCTCTAGTTTATAAAGTGTTGGTAGAGTGTACGCTCTGCTCAATGTACGAATTGTGCCTCTCGTTATAAATACTGAGTTTATAATTTATTTATAAGGTGTGGAAATATAAGTGTTCTTAAGCACTCAATTCCTTCTATGACGATGTGCAGACAAACGGTCGTTCCGCCCGCACGTTGAGCTCCCGGGCAGTCTTCCAGCGGCCCTGAATGCCATTCATGTCCGGCCCGGCCTTGGCCATTGTGTGGCTGTGGAGGAAGTCAGTTATATCACTACCCATGGCGAGCGATCGCAACTTGGAAGCTTCAATTTGTATTTTGCTTAAGCGCGAGGAAATCCATTATCGTTTCTTTCACTTCGTTGATTTTTAAAAATATTTTTGAGTCGGTTCATTTACTAAATATTTTACCCACAGATCACATTATCTGGCGATTTTATATAACGCATTATGTTTGCCATATAACACTGATCTTGAAGACATAAAATGAGCTATTTTAAAGCGATGTAAGATGGTTTCAGGTTGGGGGACACACCGGGCTGTTTCCATGGAGAGAAAAAGAACCTTCCCATGTCCTAAACTAAATATAACGGAGTTAAACACCCTCTTTACATCTAAATATCTCAATGTATCAATGCGTCACGTAGAAAGTATTTTCCATTTATAAATTACTAGCGGATGTACCCGGCTTCGCCCGGGTTTTACCCGAGTAAAGGTTTGTCTAACGAACATTTGTTAAAACAATTCTCTATAAACTTATTTAAAAAAAAAAAGATATATTTTGATAATTTGAAACTCGTAAATTTGAATCTCTCGATAAAGTGAACATTTTTTCCCGGTCCCTGTGTGCCGTGTCATCTTGAATTTTGTCTTTCCTAATTTTCTACATTACAAAATCATCGTTTTATCTAGTGAACATTTTTTCCCGGTCCCTTGAAAAATACTCAATAAGTTGAATAAAATCAATATTAATTGGTTCTCTCGGTAATTGGAAGTTAAAGGAATAGTATCTTTGCCTTGGAATTGCATCATTATTCTTTGCCGTGTCATCCTAAGATAATCTTACTTTTGATAAATAATCTTTAAGATAATAAACTAAGTGATAATAAAACTTATAGATAAAAAAACTTGTTAACATCGTCACAATGGTGGCGCTGCTTGCGAGTTAAACCTACAAATCTGCAAATAACTCTAAGGATATTCAAGATATTATTTTCAGAAACCTTCCCAGTACTATACTAAATAACTTCCCAAAGTTTCATGGCGTTCCAATGAGTGGTTTGGTCAGGCATAAAGGACACACACACATACATACATTTTTATATATAAAGATAACATTCGATTTTTATTTTTAATTTATACAAATACATTATGGGTGAATCATATGAAAAGTCAGCCAAACTGAAAAAAAAAAAAAATTAACAAGGGAAGCAACTTTTGTCATGAAAAATCTCGAAGGATGTTTCATAAATATTGTGCTTCCAAGGTTGCCAATTCCAAAATGTATTGCCATCAAATAATTCAGTGCCGGTTTGTTTTTGTTGCAAATATGAAAGTGTTCTTGAGATAAGAAACGGCAAGGTTTTATTTTTTAGACGTTTCGACAAAAATATTCTGTCCTCATCAGGTAAATATTATTAGAAAGGCGTTAAAAACATACAAGAAAATAAGACCTAATCCAAATAAATTAATAGTGTGCGACGTTTCGGTAACAGCGTTGTTACCATCATCAGACAAAAGAACAAATGAGAAAAAGAGCGAATATCGTTTTACGGGCTACTAACCAAAGTGTGTGATGTTTGCGCCCAAAAATAAGGTGGCCCATGAGAGGATCGAAAGGCAGTTTAAAAACGCATTTCTACAGTCTGCTCTCTTTGTTAAAGCCTCCCTAAGGTCCTTTATGTTAATTATTTTCTAATTCCATAATATACTAATTATCATGAGAGTAGTTGTTGCAATATAGGATGAAATGAAAAATCATATTATTTAAAATTATCATTTTCCTACCCCCATATTCTGGTTTTTACACTTTTGACATCAAATATACCTAGCGCGATATCCTTTAAACAATTATCGAGATAAATTGGAAGAAATAAATGAGGCCAACAATTATCCCCCACAAGTTACACAATCCAGTTTTCAATAATTGTAAATCCTCGTCCATCATGGAGGCAATCTTCCTTAATTCTCATAATAATTGATATCTTGCGTTCACTAAACAATATTTGAGTTTCTTCTCCTGGTGCAAACAAATTCTTATGAGAATCCACCCTTGATCCTTGGGATTTTGAATAATGCTGTAAATTTGTTAGTTATTGGCCGAATATGAATTCACCTTAGTATCTTATATTCAAGCTGCATCTTTATATATTCGCCCACTTGGTGAATGATTGTTCGCTGGAAGAATCTTCAACTTCCAAAAACATGATGCAGAATATATTCATCACACACATTTCTGATATAAATTAAGTAAATTAGTCTGGTACTTGGTTAATTTAAATTTTTAAAATGTTTATAATTTTTTTCGGACTTAGCACTATACCTGGTAAAATTTCAGCCAAATTGGTTAAATATTGATTAAACGTTCAAGGCACATACAAATAAACAAATATACATACAACCCGCTGGGAGGGTTCACCACTGCAGGCCCTCCCATTAATTTCACATTGCAGTAAAAGGGCGGTAGATTTTTTTTTTATTTTAAAAAGAAGCATACGCGTCAAAAATAGTTTAAATTTCTGATAGCAGATGGCGCGCTATCAGGTTTTATTCGTTAATACGTTGATATAAAGAGATTGATAAAATACTAAAAAATGTAACGTTTATTTTATTTGAAAAGCTAATATAGAATACTACTTTGTTTTAAAACACGAATAAAATCTAGACTTTGTCCGATATCTACTGTATATACAAATGTATACTTTTACATATACTTGTGTGTAAGTTTTCACTGCCGGGAAGATTCCAGGATAGTATGGCAGCGATTCCTTCTTTTGAAAATTTACCCTCTGCGCACTTTTCATTTTCGAAATCAAAGATTTTATTTGAGACCAAATTTTAAAACATATGTTTCTTCGCAATTATAAACCTCATCTGGAGACTAAATAAAAGATGGCAAGCACAAACTCCAAAAATAATAGATTTGAAATATAAATGACAAATAAGTCTTCAGTGACTTCAACCCTAAAGACAGATGTTATAAGCAAATCAAAGGCGTGGAAAATTCAATCTCTTCCGCCTTTCCGTTATTCGAATAAATACATATTTTTTGGGGTCGGAAATGATGAATTACCGAATCATCATCTCTCCCACCTCTACCACGAGTAATTACATCAAACCAGAGAGACAATTTGTCACTCGGCGTTTCCGCAGCCCACTGTCACCCCTCTTATATACAAACACCCATATACATATATTGTGGAAGATATTTCCTTTATATTCTCTTTGTACCTAACCCGCATTTTTGTCACTTTATGCTCACTGAATATGTAATTTGATAATATTCTATATATGTGTGTACTTATTATATATACTTAATTGTATATGTGAGTTTTTCCCCCACAGCATATATATATATATTTATTAATAAGATACTATAGTTAGCTTATTGAATGAAAACTTGACTTACAAAGAGGCTTCCCTCGAACCCCACGATTATTTCTATTTACATATTACATTTGAAGTATGGAACATGACTTTTTTCTCTGCGTCACCTGAACTTCTTGTCTACTTTCCTTTTGCTTCTTCAGTTTTTGTATGCTCATTGTCTTCTTATTTTGTATTTCTTTTCTACTTCTGAAAACTTATATCTACCTCTCTCTCTTGTGTACGTTTGTTCTTTACTCCGACCATTGTTGAACTCTGCGCCTTAGTACAGGTTGGTTGGTTCTATTGACGTTTGGTGGCCGGTCAGTCATACCAAGTCAAATCATACAACACGGACGTTTCATATAGAAACCTATATTGTGGGGATGTCAAACTAATCGATAATGGTGTAATTAAACTTCCGAGGAAACTATATGAATCCTGAGAAACATGAAGCCACGATATCTCAACGCGACAGTTGTCTCAGACCCGAATAATAAAAAAAACTTCGAGACTAGGAGTCTTCCTACTGGAACGATCGCGTCACAGACGTCGAACTTACGGTCGAAGAGAGAATCTAATATTTCACTCGGCTTATACTTGCAATATCGCCAAATTCAGGAGGCTATAAGGAACTTACAAATATTGAAGGAATGAAGTGCCGGAACCTACCCGTGGCGATGAGGGATGTGCCACCACCCGCTCATGGAGCCAGCCACGTACCGTTACCGAGCGCCGCGCTGGAAGGCTGCCGACACCACCGCCGCCCACGTTGGGAGTGGTGGCGGACCTTAACGTCATTGCTATCATGTGCTTCTCAAAAGGCCATTAGCGCTCAAATGTTTTTTATTCTTCTATAGCCAAAATTTCCGTTAAAATACGATGTTCTATGAAGTAAAACAATGTTCCACGGCCGAGTCTACTTGCCGGGGCTACGTTGACTTTCTGCAATCCGCTCTATCAGGAATAACGCGACCGCTGAGTTCCCAACTAGCGCGGGGAGCGTGGGGGGTACATCTAGCTTAACTTGCCAGTCGCATACTCTCGGTGGTTCGAACCTCTATAGAATTGAAGGTTTCAAACATTGACTTTGGACAAAACGGGAAAATTGGGTGCGATGCCGACAATCAACAATCCTAACCCACGCCTCTTGTAGGCTTCCCCTCTGTAGCACGTCCTTCAGAGCCTGAAGCCATTTGTGCTGTGTCATCACTGGACTCCCATCATGTCCCCAGTTGGAAGCAGGAAGGAGGAATGTTTACCGCCACAGAGAGCAATATTTTCTATCCTGGTCGATATACCTTGTGTTTTGTAAAAAAAAAAAAAAAACTCTTGTTATTGTAAAAACAAAAATTCATCATGTGCAAAGAGATGTGTATAAAAATGGTATGTGGAGATAGTTATCCCCAGTTATTGAGAGTAAGTTCACCCAGACTAAAGTTTACTGCTTCAACAGAGAGGGTTTTAGAAGAATATACATGTCAAAATATTTTAATTTTTAGTTTCAACACAAAATACAATATAAAAATTTGTATTTTTCTTTTTTCTAATTAAAAAAATTATTAATATAATTCAAAATATAATTATATTAGTTAAAATCATATATAAACAGAATATCTCCCCCTGACTTAAGTCTTTATTTAATGCGCACTCCCGACATCAAGATGAAGTCGTGAACCGTACAGCACTGCTGGAAATCCCAGAGTTGAATCTGAGAGAACAAGCGCACAGAAAGAGCCTCAGTTTCTTGCTCCAACATCCTTACTAGGACTTCCGTCAGTTTAATCTACCCCATTTCGCTTTTTAGAGCTCTACTATTTTTAGGAAGATACCGATTATATATCTGACACCGTCGGAGGAATCTTGGATATGGTATTTGAACATTAAAAATAAAAAAAATATATTTTTTTTTTCAAAAATAAATTTTGTTATAAATTCAGCCTCAATGAATTAGAAAATTTTCAATGATATCGTTATTTGACTTTTGACCTTAAATGTAATATTAAGTTTTCCGTTAAGTTTAACATCCGTTAACATTTCTTTTGCTTATAAATCCATAGGTAAATTTTTGTTCTTAGAAAATTCATAATGAATAAGAAGACAATAATTAACTCTTTATAAAACGCTCACATACTGCTCGAAATAGTCATTTGAAATATTTAAAATAAATAACAGCCCCTTCTGTTTTCTTCATTTAATTTTTATTATCAATTTAATGATATAAATTTAATTAAAAGTAAACATATCAATTAATTGTGCTTGGTCAATCTTTATCTGGGGACACAAAGAATGATCAATCAATTTAAATGATATGGGGCACCAAACATCTCCATCAACGTATGACAGAAATAATGAGACCCGCTCAAATGTTTAACTATTGGATGTATGTTTGCTGGGATATATAGACCTATGTTATTTTGGAAAATCATTGTATCAATGAATAACTGTATTAAGCTTTACAACTGAGGTAAACTGACTTTTTTCTCAATTCGCTTCAAACCTTCTAATTTCCTGGTTGAAGGGATTTGGTGAGTTGGTCAAGTGGCCGACACCACCGCCCGACTGAGCGCCATCCTGTTGTCAATTGGTCTAACCAATTTCATTCCTCCATTTAACTGCTATTTTAATAATTGGCCATATTGATTCACAGAAATATTTGAATAGTCACAAATGTCACGTTTTGATAAGAGTGGGCTTGCTATATTCGTTTACATTCTCCTTATAAATGATTAGTTTCAAGTTATAAAAATTCTATTATACTAACCTAATTGGTAGTATAGGAAAGGAAAGCACCAAAGCACGAATTTTTCTTCTACACATAAAACAAACTTATACTGTCCATACTGCGATGACAAATATAGGGAAGGCTTGGCTCATCAGGGGTGAACCTTCCCAGCGGTTATGCCAATTTAATCTACCAGACCGCTTCTTAGATCTCTAATACTGTATTGGCCGATTCTACTTGTATATGCTACACTGAAGGTTGTAATCTCAGAAATGGTATTAAAAAAAACTATGAACATAAGCTTTTAGGACAGTAGAATTACATATAAATGAGCCAAACCCTCCCAATATTGTCCATCGCAGTATGGATAGCATAAAAGTTTGTTTTATGTGTAAACAAACATTCGTGTTTTTGTGCTTTGATTTCTTATATACAAGGTATGATCAAAAAGTTCGGAAAATTAGTAAAAAAAATTTTCTGAAAGAGTTTTCGAAAAATAAAAATTATCATCATAATCACGAGACCTCGTTCTCTACTAGAAAATATTTGTATCTTTTCGATATCTCAAATAATAAGAATTTTATAAGCATTTTTTCAAGAAAAGAAACAAAGGCGCGGTGTTTTTTTACGATGGATCTTAAAAGTGAACAAAGGGTATGCATAAAGTTTTGCAAAAATTAAGAAAAACGGCGTCAGAAACGTTTCAAATGTTGAAATTGGCGTTCGGGGAGTCAGCCTTATCACAATCAAAAACGCTTAAGTGGTTTGCCCGTTTCAAATCTGGTAGAGAGTCAACCCAAGATGACGCACGCCAGGGAAGACCTCCTTTGGAAAATCATGAAGAACTAACCCCAAAATTCGGTGCTTTAATAAAGGAAAACACTAGGACAACGATCAGAGAACTAGTAGAAGAAACAGGGGTTTCATATGGAACGTGTCAAAAAATATTGACCGAGGATCTTGGACTTGAAAGAAAGTTTTCGAAATTTGTTCCCAAAAATGATTCATCACGATAACGTCCCAGCACACAGAGCTCTTTCCGTGGGTGATTTTTTGACTAAAAATAGCATGTTGACAATGCTTCATCCCCCGTAATCGCCTGATTTAGCACCAAATGACTTCTTTCTCTTTCCTAGAATGAAGTCAGTTCTAAAAGGACATAGATTTGACACCGTTAATGCCATAAAGGAAAAATCGTTGAGCGTTTTGAGGATCATTACTTCTGGCGAATTTTCTGGGTGCTTCCGGAACTGGGAAAAAAGAATGAAACGCTGTATAGATTCCCTCGGACAGTATTTTAAAGAATATTAGCCATTTTTTGTATGCAGAATGATCCAATACAGTATTAGAGCTCCGAGAAGCGGTCTGGTGAATTAAATTGGCGAAACCGCTGGGAGGGTTCACCACTGTTGAGCCAAGCCCTCCCAATAATATATTTTTTCATCGCAGTAAGGACAGTAGAAGTTCGTTTTATGTATAAAAGAAACATTCGCGCTTTTAAGTCCTTTTATTTTATATGTATAGATGGCGCGTTATTGCTTTGTGTTAATTTATTCCTAACTGGCCTTGTCTTTATAGTTTGCTGAAGAGCATTGCTCGAAGCAAATATTTGAATGTAATTCTACTGTCCTATAAGCTTATGTCCATAGTTTACTTGAAAACCATTTCTAAAATTCCATCCTTCAGTGTAGCATATAAAAGCAGAATGATCCAATACAGTATTAGAGCTCCGAGAAGCGGTCTGGTGAATTAAATTGGCGAAACCGCTGGGAGGGTTCACCACTGATGAGCCAAGCCCTCCCAATATATTTTTTCATCGCAGTAAGGACAGTAGAAGTTCGTTTTATGTATAAAAGAAACATTCGCGCTTTTAAGTCCTTTTATTTTATATATTCATCTAATAAATCTTTTATGACCCAATTCCCCGAATTTTATGATCATACCTTGTATAGATGGATGTTATTGCTTTATATTAATAATTGATTAATTAATTAACTTTATTAACATCATGAAACGCGATATCCCAAACTCAGGGATATTTGCGCCAATACATTTCACTGCATTACAGCAATACGGCTATATACAATCCTGTTCAATTCATTATTTTACATAAATTAACTAAAGAAAATTGTCCAAAGAGAAAAACAAACAACAAAGCAAAACACACAGAGCAAGCATCGCAGTTCTTTTTTTTTTCTAAGATTCCTTCTCTTTTTTCCAATTCAAGAGAAAGTTGTATATGTATTTACAAAATTGATCAAAATTTTTATACTTTTCTTTTTTGTCTACAAATTCATCAAGCTGTCCAATACGACCAAATCTATTTTCCCTAAAATCCCGGAAAATTGGGCACTCCAGAAGTAGATGTCTCGCGTCTTGAATTTCACCTCCGCAGAAGCATCCTGGTTCCTTCACGGCGCCGATAGTTGCCAAAAATTTCCCAAAATTGCCATGATCTGTAATGAATTGGATATTATAAAAATTTGGACGGAAAAATCTTGGAATTCCTAATACGAAAAAGCTTCTAAAAATTTCATTAGTGTTCTCAAAAATTTCATTCATTTTTGCGTGTAAGAATGATTTGACTATACTTGGAGCATGGGGTTCGTAAGTAATTAGATCTTCAATGGACATTTGAGCTAGATCAAATTTGATTATTCTGGATTCTATATAATCTGTTAGGAGTGGAATTTTTGCCAAGCTATGCACACAGTTTGATGAAGTGGTTTTGTATGCTCTAACTGCCCATAAAATGATCTGGTACTGCATGGAGTTCAGTTTTTGTTTACAACGATTGTTTAAATATTTGAACCAAATTTCAGAACCGTATGTAAGTACAGGCCTAATGATTGTTTTGAATAAAGTTAACCTCTTTTCAGTGTCTAAACCCCACATATTGCCACTTAGTGAACATAATAAATTTTTCATACGTCCTGCCTTACACAGAATATCATTAACATGCGGTGTAAAGTTAACTTTGTTTTTCCATTTGTGATTAGAAAATTTCATTCCCAGAATTTTTACTTGCTTGACCGGCATTATTATATTGTTATTAACCTTAATAGGTATTTTTTGTCTGTTATGTAGGTATAGCATATTAGTCTTCTTTGTACTGATCGTTAATTTATTTCTATTACACCATTGGATCACATAATTTAAGGTGTATTCACTTGCGGTTTTTAGTCCTTCAATAGTCTTATTCCAGCAAATTATTGTAACGTCGTCTGCATAACATATAATATCTGCATTCATTGAATCAAAATTTATCAACAAATCATTTAGCAAAATATTCCATAGAAGTGGAGATAAAGGTCCACCCTGTGGACATCCTTTAGTTAGTTTCTTATAAAAAGTTTCTGATTCGTATGTAAATTTCACCTCCCTTTCATTATTCAAATAAGATTTTATGATCCGTATTAAATCTGAAGGAACATCATCATTATCCATTCTTTTTATAATAGCAGGCCACCATGCATTGTCGAATGCACCCGCAATATCTATAGCTATCAAGGAAGTCAATTCTTTTTGTTTATGTTTCAATATAGTTTCTATAATCTTATCCATTCCAGTAATTGTTGATCTAGATTTCATAAAACCATGCTGCCTTGAGCTCATTAAATTATTCTCTAAATAATAGTTACTTAATTTATTTTTTATTATATTCTCAAATGTTTTAGATAGATTAGATGTCAATGATATAGGTCTATAACTTTTATTTATTTCATAATTCGTTTTGCCTGGTTTTGGAATTATTTTTAAGAATGATTTTTTCCATTCATCCGGATAATATCCCATTTCTATACATTTATTGAATAATTTATGCAGAATTGGGATTATTTTTATTTTAGCCTGTCTAATCATATTGTTACTAATGTAATCAGGGCCCGGTGCTTTTTTAATATTTGTTTTTAAAATTGTTTCCTCTATTTCCTTAAATTCGATATAAACACTACTTTTATTTTTATATTTAGGCGTATAATTTCTAATCAAAATATGATCATCTTTATCCAAACCTCCAATATCATCCTGAAATAGATCGTTCATTAAACTTTTTATTTTGTCGGTCTTTAAATGATCTGGTAAATTATCTATTAGTGGTAATCCTAAATTTCTATTTTTCGATCTCAATGACTTGAATATCCTATAAGCATTACCAAATGAGTTATTTGAATGACTTTCTTCTATAAAAATTCTCCAACTCGCTCTTTTTGCCTTTTTACTTTTATTTAAATATTTATTTCTCATTGATTTATAGGTCTTTTCAAGGACCTTTCCATGTCGGTAATACAAATTTCTAATATAGTGGAAATCGTTTTTCATTTTCTCCAGCTTCCCATCCCACCAGTATGTATTTGTTTTATGATTTCCGTTTCTTGTCTTGACATTTAGTGACAGATAAGCTGCCTCTTTAATTATTTGTGTGAGAGTCTTTACAATGTTGTCAATATCTTTGATGTTTGACGCGTGGTTTATCATGGTGATAATATTATCTACGTCTTGTATTGCTATTTTTTCGGTAAATGTTTTCCAATCAGCATCTTTTTCTATAAATTTCCATGTTGAGTTTTGAACTGTCCTTTGCCTGTTAAAATTGTGATAAATGTCAAAGGTTATTGCTACGTGATCTGAAATGTGCGTCAATATAGTCGTCTTCCAGTTTTGTACCAAACCTATTGATTTTTTGTTTGAAATCGTAAGATCTATAAAGCTAGAATTTCGGCAGGTGGGTATCTTAAGATTATGAATAAATAGGTTATGTTCATCTATGATGGAGTGGAATTTGAAACCATTGGAGTTTGTTGTCGGATCAAACCAGACTGGGTGTCTAGAATTAAAGTCACCACATAGTATAATAGGTTGTTGATTGTAGGTCTCCAGAAGCTCTTGGATAAATTTTCTATGAGTGTCATTAAATCTATGTGGATGTATATAAAAGTTTGCGATAATAGTATTTGATTTTGCTGAATTTAAAGAAGTGGTTGTACAAAAGGAGTTTGTGAATTTATTGATTTTATTAAATTTTAAACTCTTATTCATAAAGATCGTTGCAGTATAAATTTGTTCATCTGTCGTTGAATGCACTATTTGAGATTCCAAATCGAAAATTACATCTCTATCAATCAGATAAGGTTCCTGTATTAGGATGATATCTGGTGGGTTGTCTTTTATAGAAGCTTGAAGCTCATTCAGTGCCAAGATGCTTTTTCTTACATTTTGTTGTAAACATTTAATTCCTTTTCCCTGCATGATATTCAAACTAAATAAACAAAAATCTTAGCTGCGAAATTTGCCTAATTGTCGGTTGGATCATATCTCGTTCGTTGGATAATTCTGTCTATCTGTATTTTGTATAGAGGACAGTCCGAGGAATTAGCTCTATGATTCGGCGAGTTTCTAAATTTAGGATGTTTTAGACAGTTATAACAATTGCAAATTTTTGAACAGTCATGAATTCCTTGCGCGCCGCATAATTTGCATATCTCGACGTTAGTACAATCGGCCAATTTATGGTTGGGATTAAATTGAAGGCATTTCTGACATTGTTTTACCAGAATCTTATCTTCCACAAAACAGCGTTCAAAGTCAGTATATAATTTATTATTCATATTTTTAAGGATTCGGTAAACCTTTGGAGAAACCCTAAGAACTATGTTGTGGTGGGGCTTATTCGATTTCATGCTAAACAAAACATGGATATCATTTTCCATTTCGTTCAATTCAGGGTTCATACTGCAGATTATTTTAGTAAAATTAGCGGTTTCTGTAAGTTTATTAACATTTTTGACTATTACTGTAGGATCTCTTGGTTTGGGGATAAAAATTTTGCTGATATTTGCGAGTTCCTCTGCCCTGCCTAACTCATCATTTAGAGATTCCATGTCTGATTCTGTAGGGGTCTTTATTATTACAGATTTCCTAGCATTTATAATTTTGTTAATCTTTATTTTTTTTCCTTCGTCCCTAAGCTTTTTAACTTTGCCTGATATAGTTTGATACATTTTTGTATTATCTTCCACATTTATAGGTGTTGCCACTATTGTGAACTCCTTATGTAAATTTTGTTTTTTTTTTATGTAATCTTGTGATGTTTCTGTACGAGCTACTTGAGCATATGTTGGAGTTGTTTTAACTAATTCATCTTGGATCCCTTTCAGTTTTTGGTCCATAACATCTGTAATTGTTGTTTTCATTAGTTCCAATATATCTTGGTTATTTATTTCTTTTAAAGTTGAAATACCATCCTTGGTTTGCCTAACCATAGTTGACAAAAATGTAATATCATTTTTAGTTAGATTTTTTTGATTTTGTTGAACCTTTTTGTCAAAATAGTTATAAATTTCATCCAACTTATCATTTAATGTTTGAATAATTATTTCCATATTCTATTTTTGCATATTTGTGCGAAAACAACAATTGAAAAGGCTTTCAAAAATGACTAAACTCTTAAACAGCGATTGCCAATTAAAAAAAGGTTATAATATTTTTAATTAAACAATTTATAAAACTTTTATAAATTATACAATAAGTAAAATGAATATTTAAAACAATATTTACCGGAACTAGCGGAGCCTAGCGACGCACGTCCGGTCAGTTTCGCCTCCTGGCGGGAAAAAATATTGATTATTGCTTTATATTAATAATTGATAGTGATTTAACAAAATGGATAGATTGTAGAGTGGACTACTTTATAGCAGATTATTTGCCTCGACTTTATCGCCGACATATCGTAGATGATCTAAAACTCCTTGCAATATAATATTGACTGATGTCAACTTTTATATCAGCATCCCAACTCTTTAAATTATATTCTTTTCCATGAAATATTTCATCTTCACTCCAGCTAATGAACAATTCGCGGTATTTGTATATCATATTTTACTTACAATACACTTTATTTGCAATTAATTGGATATCTTAATAGGATATATTTTAAATTCCTATTGTTAATATAATATTGTATGCTCCTCCATACAAATTATATACTAGATTCTCATTAGTATAAACTTTAAAAACCACAAAATCAAATTTTAAAAAATAAAGAAATGAAACATTACCATCTCTCTTAAAGAGAGAAGATAGGGAAAATGTTGTTTATTTCTTCACCTTGTATTTAACTATTGGAATCATAGCTCTATCTTTGTTCTTTTCTATAAATTTCTCTCTTCGCTTATTTCTTTTTCTACCCAGCATATGAGCGCAACTGCCGAAGCTCCGCTGGAATTTTTTAAAATCGATTTTAATCTAATTATTTATTAAAAATATTAAAAACAACCTCTCATATTTTCATCATTTGCTTCTTAAATATTTATAGTATAATATTTTAATGGTATTATCAATTATTTATATATATATGGCAATATGTTTCTTCTTATATTTATTAACAAATATTATCTCTACAGACCTTACTGCGATGATAAAAATTATTAGATGAGAGGGCTTCGCTCATCAGTGGTGAATCCTGTCAGCGGTCTCACCAAATAAATCTCCAGACCGTACTGTGTATAGGACCCTGCACTTACTGAGGAAGACAGAGGTGCCATTACAACACAAGTTAAACATACATCTTCATCGCAGTAAGGACATTAGAGGAAGTTTGTGTTACTTGAAAATACAAAATATTCGGGCTTAATGGTTTCATTTGGCACATATAGATGGCGTGTTTGACAACTGTGTGGTGAAACAACCCGAGCCTACGATGGGAGAAGTGAATAAAGAACTGAGAGATTTCTCCACAACTGTGTGGTGAAACAACCCGAGCCTACGATGGGAGAAGTGAATAAAGAACTGAGAGATTTCTCCACAACTGTGTGGTGAAACAACCCGAGCCTACGATGGGAGAAGTGAATAAAGAACTGAGAGATTTCTCCACAACTGTGTGGTGAAACAACCCGAGCCTACGATGGGAGAAGTGAATAAAGAACTGAGAGATTTCTCCACAACTGTGTGGTGAAACAACCCGAGCCTACGATGGGAGAAGTGAATAAAGAACTGAGAGATTTCTCCACAACTGTGTGGTGAAACAACCCGAGCCTACGATGGGAGAAGTGAATAAAGAACTGAGAGATTTCTCCACAACTGTGTGGTGAAACAACCCGAGCCTACGATGGGAGAAGTGAATAAAGAACTGAGAGATTTCTCCACAACTGTGTGGTGAAACAACCCGAGCCTACGATGGGAGAAGTGAATAAAGAACTGAGAGATTTCTCCACAACTGTGTGGTGAAACAACCCGAGCCTACGATGGGAGAAGTGAATAAAGAACTGAGAGATTTCTCCACAACTGTGTGGTGAAACAACCCGAGCCTACGATGGGAGAAGTGAATAAAGAACTGAGAGATTTCTCCACAACTGTGTGGTGAAACAACCCGAGCCTACGATGGGAGAAGTGAATAAAGAACTGAGAGATTTCTCCACAACTGTGTGGTGAAACAACCCGAGCCTACGATGGGAGAAGTGAATAAAGAACTGAGAGATTTCTCCACAACTGTGTGGTGAAACAACCCGAGCCTACGATGGGAGAAGTGAATAAAGAACTGAGAGATTTCTCCACAACTGTGTGGTGAAACAACCCGAGCCTACGATGGGAGAAGTGAATAAAGAACTGAGAGATTTCTCCAAATCTGGTCAAACATCTGTAGCATCACAGATTTGGTACCACGGCTGCTACCTCACGTTCGAAGGCAATGACAACCGACAAGTCCGTGCAATTGTCGTGAATTACCGTGATACAACTCCTCGTTCCTGCTCTTCCAGTTTTATATTGAGACCGTTGCTGCTGCTGTAAATGTACAGTTACATTTATCACACTTCTATATATGTGTGTGTGTGAACAAATATATTTTAAAATATATATTTAACAATTAAATAACTAAACATGGGGAAACGCTAATTTTAAATCAAGCACCGTGAATTTGTGCAACATGTCCTCGCATTCTCCATAGCTGATTGGTTAGTGGATCACATTCCCGGATGCAGAGAAGCCACGCCCACCATGACGCTCACTCCCGGACCTCTTGTCGACCACGTTGAAAAAACTCTTGGAATCAAAGTCGGTTGTATTCAGTAATGGAGTTAAAATAGTAAAAGTTGTTAACCTGATATTTGTCTAGAGTGTGGACACGAGCAACACTTGTAATAGTCTTAGTATTCGGTGTGAAAAAAAATATTTATATTAAAAATAAAGAGAGCATATCCTGACCACAAACACATATGCTTTTATATATATACATTCCTTATTTGGGCAACAGAGTATAAAGATTTATTAGACCATATACAAGATACATTTATTCGTAGGTTTTTGAATTTGCCTAGATATACACCAGGATACATAATAAGACCAGAAACAGGCCGCGTCTCATTAATAATAACAGCTCTGAAATTGACCTTGAAATATTGGCTGAGGGTGCTGAGTATGGATACAAATAGACTGCCTCGAATATGTTTAACTAGAATGAGGCAATTATCCTGTGCTACAGGTGCGCCCATTGGTTTCATAAAACAATTAAGCAATTTACTCAATAATAACGGATCCTCGTGGCTTACTTATTGTAATGATCCTGATTCACTAAGGAATGCTATCCCTGGAATATTAAGAACTGCGATAGAGCAAACAATACAAAACGACTTAACAAGAATAACCCAGTCAAAGTTATATTCCCACTATAGAGATATATATATACAACGTTTACCACCGAAGAATACTTCTTAAGTGAACTCCCTTTTCCTATCATCAGATTAATCGCACAATTTAGAACCCTTTCAATTTTTTTCAGAGAACACCATTTGATTTTATTGAGGCGTGAAGACCTGAAATGCACTTTCTGTGGATCAGGAATAACAACGGAGATGTTGCACTACTTATTTGATTGTGCTGCTCTGTCTGGGGAAAGACTAAAATAAAATGATAAAACGGGGCAACTTTGTCCTTCATTTCCGGCACTGATTAATGAAATATCAAAGAATAGATATATAGCGATGGCGATATTTGGATTCCACAAGACTATATCCCGGAAAAAGGCCTCACAGTTTTCTCCCTATCCCTTGTGAACTGGCGAATCCTGTATAGGGCGAGAGGCCCTAAATAAAGGCTTTTGTTGTTGTTGTATATATACATTCCTTCATCACGATAACGCCCCAGCACACAGAGCTCTTTCCGTGGGTGATAATTTGACTAAAAGTAGCATGTTGACAATGCCTCACCCCCCGTAATCGCCTGATTTAGCACCAAATGACTTCTTTCTCTTTCCTAGAATGAAGTCAGTTCTAAAAGGACATAGATTTGACACCGTTAATGCCATAAAGGAAAAATCGTTGATCGTTTTGAGGGTCATTACTTTTGACTAATTTTCTGGGTGCTTCCGGAACTGGGAAAAAAGAATGAAACGCTGTATAGATTCCCTCGGGCAGTATTTTAAAGAATATTAACCATTTTATATATAAATATATTCGTGTCAAGCGGAACTCATTTTGATTCTATTCAAATGAAGCTTGTGGTATGTAGCTTCTGCATAAGATATGTATACATGCGGGGGAGAAGTATTTTTAAAAATAGCAAAAGATTTATTCTTCCAATAGGAAAAATTATTCTTATTGGTCTTACCATTTCTGACCATTCGTGAATTTGTTGGACATACATTCATTGCATACATCTGGTGTCTTCACCATGAACAATTGACACTCTCTGAGCTAGCTCCTATAACTATTCAAATAACCCGAAGGTAACGGTGGACCAATATATAAACACTAGCCTGATCAGCCAGTAGAAGAACGAGCTTAGGAAATGAAAGATGGTTTAAGGTTCTTCAAAGAAGGTCCACATGGACCGTCTTTCTTTGTTTCTCCAAGTGAGCCTTTGAGATACATATTTGATCTTCCCGTGTCTGGACAAAGAGAACTAGGATCTAAGAGGGCGTCCTACAACCGGGCGATATACACCACTGACCGTTAAAATTTCTATACACCAGGAAGAAATTCAAATAACAAAATGATATTTATTGGACAAATGCATTATACTGGGAATAAAAAGTGGTTAAAATTTAAATAAATATGAGGTATGGCGATCGGAACTCAGAAGAATCATCTCTGGTAGCAATAATGACAGCAGGGCACTAAGTCAAGCAGAGATTGGATGGCACGTACAGTTTCCCCTGCAACATGATGCCAGTTCATCAACAGTAGTGGGGGGGCGTATAGTGACGAGCCAGTCGCTCGACAACCAATGACCAACGTTTCTAGTGGTTACTGATCAAGAGAACGTGCTGGCTCTAGGGCAGCAGCTGAACATTTTCTGCATTCAGGAATGTCTGTACAATACAGGCAACATAGGTCGTGCATTATCCTGCTGAAACGTAGCGTTTTCCAGACCTTAAATAAAGAGTACTTCTAAAGGCCTAAGCACATCCGGAGTGTAACGGGGACAGTTCAAAGTGCCGTACAATAAATAGGGGATAGAGACGTGTACCCAATGGCATCCATTACCATCACTCCGGGTGATGGGCCGGAATGACGATGTTGAATGCAGGCTGGCAATGTGCCTTCTCCCCGATGCCACCAAACACGGATGCGGCCAATATGATGCTACAAACAGAACCTGGATTCGTCTGAAAACACGACTTCACGTCATTCTTGCGTCTAGTTTCGTCGGCGATCACATCATTGAAGGCGCTCCTGTCTGTGATGTAGCGTCTAGGGTAGCCGAATCCATAGTCGCCGAGCTGACAATCCATGCTGCTGAAAATGTCGCAAACTGTTCTTTCTGGCACGCTTTGACTTGTAAACGATCCCATTTCTTGACTCAAGACTCTTGAGGGGGTTGTACGGTGCCATGCGGGTAACATGTCGGTCTGAGATCCAGCACGTCGTTTCCTATGACCTTCCTGAACCCATCGTCTGGAGCGACGTGAGCAGCAACACTGTGGTACGATAAACTTTAAAAAAAAAACAATATAAAACTCAGAAACGTTTTGATAAGTGTTTCTCCCTACACAAGGCATAGATCACTACAACTTTTCACAATAAAGCAATGCTTCAAATACAATTTCTGTATCAGAAACCTTCTGTTAAATCAGTTTTTAATCTCTTATTTTCAAAACATTCAAAACATACCAGCGCCCTTATTTTGCATAAATGTGCGTATCACAACATCTTTTTCCCATCGTTTAACTTCCACGTCAGTAACGTGTCGTCTTCTTGGTGTAGCAATTTTAATGGCGAGACTGTACTTGGACCGCTCTGCCGTGTGTGTTTTGGTTAACATAGAACTTGTGTGAACCGTCCCCCTGGTTTTATACAAGTGAACCAAGGATCTACCTGAACCGTTTTACAGTGTTTGTACAAGGGATACTTGATATCTACATTAACAATCCTCCAGTGGTGTACAAGTCAACTTAGGATCTACCTGGAGCATTTTCCGGTGTTTGTACAAAGAAGGTATATTATCTGTTTGAACCGTCCTCCCGTGTTTGAACACGAATACTTGTGATATATAGCTACGTTCTTCCCCATTCTTTGATACCTTGTGTCATATGAAACATTCGAGAGAAAGAACGAAGATATTTCAAAATACAAGATGAGCCAAAGCTCGCTAATGTATTTCAAGTTTTAAATTATCCATTTCCTTCTGAAGATGTCGAATTTAACATTCCCTGCGCTTAGGTACTTTTAGTTCCATTGAACTTTTAAAGATCGGTTTGGCACTTGTAGATTCAAGTTTCGACCTGTGGGTTCCAACAGTAAGGCCTATGTATGATTTAAAAAGGAATCAGCAAAAGACTTCCCTGTGCACCAAAGCTGGTGTGACCATCTAAAGACATTGAGAACTTAGGCCAAACAAATTTGAGCTATCAATCTGTGTGATTTCTTGTTGTGTATAAAGAAGAAGTTTTGTCGGGATGGACGGAGGCAGGTGGCCAACAATGAGGCGCGGCCAAGGTTGGCGGAGTTACACAAGACACCGTTAGCCACCGCCGCTTTATTGGCTGCGTCACTCAGGCCGCGACTGGAACACACAGCCAACCGTTGGAGTGTACATACGCCATTTGATCTGAATGAGTCACTTACATCAATGGTAACTGGAAGAGTGTGCAAGTTTTCCACTTCGAAATTATCTTTATGGGGAAATCATCTGACAGTTTAAGCCAGATATTTATAAAGTCACGTAGTGGGCAAACGTAGATACCAGTTGACGTAGATACCGTGGGACATGTCCAATTAAAGCCCCGGCGACATTATACTTGCAAATGTCGCACAGAGGATGACCTCGTTTGAACGAAATATTTGAAACTAGAAGATCTACCCGGATTCGCCCTGAATCATCCCAAGTAAACCCATATATACAATATATGTTATCTCACTATTACAGTATTTGTATCTTCCATTTTTAATTTTTAGCAAGGCAGTATAATGTCTGTATAAATCGTTTTTAATTTTAAAAAGTAGCTTTAAAATTGTGTAACAATTTTCAGCGTTAGAAGGCACAAAGTGATGATGATGACATTGTATTCGAGCAAGAATTTAGTTCAATAGAGCAGTATATAGCAAGGAGGTGCACACATATATATAATAGGAATTAATAATAAAACCTCTCTCTCTTATATTGAGATAAAAAAATATTAATGATTCTAAAACTTGTTAATTAAGACATAAAAGTATTCTGGGGATAAGAACCTGCTCATAAAACAACATCCTATAAAAAAACAACCGTTAGCCAAAAATAGATAAATATTACGACACCATCTACATATTTATATTTTACTAAAGTATGAAAATTTTTATAAAGGTAAAGTTAAGATTTTAAGTCAAAATTGCGACTTCTTTATCGTGGGGCACGCACCGTAATAAATCTATCATCATGAGGTCATCAGACTAATCTGCATATTCCAAGCTAGAAAATTGGATGACAGCGATTCCATCTCTTAGCGTGTAAAAGGTTACCCGGCTGGGTCAGGTATGCGGAACAAATAAACTTTAATTTATGTTGTAGCAAGGTGTTTATTATTTTATTAACAGAGTGTCGTTTTTGATGTTTATATTTTGCTACTCTGTAAACTTTCCACATTGCTTTATCTTTTTTTTATAATTCATAATTTGTATTTTTCTTAAATAAATTTCTGTGTCACCCTGAAGTTTGTCTTTCCTAATTTTCCACGTGGCAATATATATATGCTCCTATCTTTGAATTCATTTTGTCTCGTTACGTTTTATTTTAATACACGATGGATAATCGACACCACACAGATATCTTTCATCTTCATGGTGTATGTTGGAAAAAAGAAAAGACAAAGAAACAAAAAATGAAATGAGAAATAAATAAATGTTTGTATCTAACCATTGTACTTACTGTAGCGATAGGCTGGTGGTATTCGGAAGAAAGTGAGATCTGATGAATTTAACATAATGAATTTTATTCCACTATTAAAATATGATAAAATAAACTATCTTCAATCGGAGCAATTATCCTGGACTATTCTGTTGATCACCAATTTGTTTCCAACTTTAGCCTTTCCACTTTCTTCAGCTTCTAAAACAGACTGTTTATCAACTTCTTTAATCTTTTCACTCTCTTCAGTTTCTATAACGGGCTACTTATCAACTTCTTTAACCGTTTCTTCTTTTCCTCTGAGATTGAGTTCTTTATCTCTTTCGTTCAGACACTCCTATCCAACTTTTCCTCTGAGCTTGAGTTTTTTTTTTTATCTCTTTCGCTCAGCACTCCTATCCTTTTTAACAATTCTTACAAACAATCCTCCGCCGGCCATCCCTCCGTGCCTTTTACACCTTGCTTGCGCAAAGTCTCAACTCATTGGCTCTCTTTGTCACGTGATCAGCAAATGATATTATACAGATAGTGTACAAAATGAATTAGTTTTAACAGCGCATGTCTGCTGTAGTTGATAATGTATGAGCACACGAATATACCGATGAGACACCGATGGATAGTGGGCTTCCTAGTGTTTCTGATTAGCGAGTTTGGCACACGAGAATATCCATTCTTTGATGGCGGCGTCCAGACACGTGCTAAGGTCTAAAAGCGCGGATTAAGAATATGGAGTTTTCAGCCTAATACATTCCAACGTTCCCAAAACTAGGTAGAGTCCAACCTCTCTAACACTATGTACAGTCCAACCTCCCCAAGACTACGTACACTCCAACCTCCTCAAGGCTAGGTACACTCCAACCTCCCCAAGACTAGGTACAGTCCAACCTCCCCAAGACTAGGTACAGTCCAACCTCCCCAAGACTAGGTACACTCCAACCTGCCCAAAACTAAGTACAGTCCAACTTGTCCAAAACTAAGTACACTCCAACCTGTCCAAGACTGGGTACACTCCAACCTGCCCAAGACTGGGTACACTCCAACCTCCCCAAGACTAGGTACAGTCCAACCTCCCCAAGACTAGGTACAGTCCAACCTCATCCAAGACTAGGAACACTCCAACCTACCCAAGACTAGGTACAGTCCAACCTCCCCAAGACTAGGTACAGTCCAACCTCCCCAAGACTAGGTACACTCCAACCTGCCCAAAACTAAGTACAGTCCAACTTGTCCAAAACTAAGTACACTCCAACCTGCCCAAGACTGGGTACACTCCAACCTGCCCAAGACTGGGTACACTCCAACCTCCCCAAGACTAGGTACAGTCCAACCTCCCCAAGACTAGGTACAGTCCAACCTCATCCAAGACTAGGTACAGTCCAACTTGTCCAAAACTAAGTACACTCCAACCTGCCCAAGACTGGGTACACTCCAACCTGCCCAAGACTGGGTACACTCCAACCTCCCCAAGACTAGGTACAGTCCAACCTCCCCAAAACTAAGTACAGTCCAACCTCCCTAAGACTAGGTACAGTCCAACCTCCCCAAGACTGGGTACACTCCAACCTCCCCAAGACTAGGTACACTCCAACCTGCCCAAGACTAGGTACACTAAAACCTCCCCAAGACTAGGTACACCCCAACCTCTCCAAGACTAGGTACACTCCAACCTGCCCAAGACTAGGTACACCCCAACCTCCCCAAGACTAGGTACACCCCAACCTCCCCAAGACTAGGTACACTCCAACCTCCCCAAGACTAGGTACAGTCAACCTCCTCAAAACTAGGTACACTACAACCTCCCCAAGACTAGGTGCACTCCACCCTCCCCAAGACTAGGTACACTCCAACCTCCCCAAGACTAGGTACACTCCAACCTGCCCAAGACAAGGTACACTCCAACCTGCCCAAAACTAGAGATACCTTCCAACCTGCCCAAAACTAAGTACACTCCAACCTGCCCAAGACAAGGTACACTCCAACCTGCCCAAAACTAGAGATACCTTCCAACCTGCCCAAAACTAAGTACACTCCAACCTGTCCAAGACTAGGTACACTCCAACCTGTCCAAAACTAGAGATACCTTCCAACCTGCCCAAAACTAAGTACACTCCAACCTGTCCAAGACTAGGTACACTCCAACCTGTCCAAGACAAGGTACACTCCAACCTGCCCAAAACTAGAGATACCTTCCAACCTGCCCAAAACTAAGTACACTCCAACCTGTCCAAGACTAGGTACACTCCAACCTGTCCAAAACTAAGTACAGTCCAACCTGCCCAAAACTAAGTACAGTCCAACCTGTCCAAGACTGGGTACACTCCAACCTGTCCAAAACTAAGTACAGTCCAACCTGCCCAAAACTAAGTACAGTCCAACCTGTCCAAGACTGGGTACACTAACCCGTCCAAAACTAAGTACAGTCCAACCTGTCCAAAACTAAGTACAGTCCAACCTGTCCAAGACTGGGTACACTCCAACTTCCCCAAGACTAGGTACACTCCAACCTGTCCAAAACTAAGTACAGTCCAACCTGTCCAAAACTAAGTACAGTCCAACCTGTCCAAGACTGGGTACACTCCAACTTCCCCAAGACTAGGTACACTCCAACCTGTCCAAAACTAAGTACAGTCCAACCTGTCCAAAACTAAGTACAGTCCAACCTGTCCAAGACTAAGTACAGTCCAGCCTGCCCAAGACTAGGTGCACTCCAACCTCCCCAAGACTAGGTACAGTCCAACCTCCCCAAAACTAGGTACAGTCAACCTCCCCAAGACTAGGTACAGGCGACCTCCTCAAGACTAGGTACACTCCAACCTCCCCAAAACTAGATACCTTCCAACCTGCCCAAAACTAAGTACAGTCCAACTTGTCCAAAACTAAGTACACTCCAACCTGTCCAAGACTGTGTATACTCCAACCTGCCCAAGACTGGGTACACTCCAACTTCCCCAAGACTAGGTACACTTCAACCTGTCTAAAACTAAGTACAGTCCAACCTGTCCAAGACTGGGTACACTCCAACCTGCCCAAGACTGGGTACACTCCAACTTCCCCAAGAGTAGGTACACTCCAACCTGTCCAAAACTAAGTACAGTCCAACTTGTCCAAGACTGGGTACACTCCAACCTGTCCAAAACTAAGTACAGTCCAACCTGTCCAAAACTAAGTACAGTCCAACCTGCCCAAAACTAAGTACAGTCCAACTTGTCCAAACCTAAGTACACTCCAACCTGTCCAAGACTGTGTATACTCCAACCTGCCCAAGACTGGGTACACTCCAACTTCCCCAAGACTAGGTACACTCCAACCTGTCCAAAACTAAGTACAGTCCAACCTGTCCAAGACTGGGTACACTCCAACTTCCCCAAGACTAGGTACACTCCAACCTGTCCAAAACTAAGTACAGTCCAACCTGTCCAAAACTAAGTACAGTCCAACCTGTCCAAGACTAGGTACCTTCCAACCTGCCTAAAACTAAGTACAGTCCAGCTTGCCCAAGACTAGGTACACTCCAACCTGCCCAAAACTAAGTACTGTCCAACCTGTCCAAAACTAAGTACAGTCCAACCTGTCCAAAACTAAGTACAGTCCAGCTTGCCCAAGACTAGGTACACTTCAACCTCCCCAAGACTAGGTACAGTCCAACCTCCCCAAGACTAGGTACAGTCCAACCTCCCCAAGACTATGGTACAGTCCAACCTTCCCAAGACAAGGTACACTCCAACTTCCCCAAGACTAGGTACACTCCAACCTGTCCAAAACTAAGAACAGTCCAACCTGTCCAAAACTAAGTACAGTCCAACTTGTCCAAGACTAGGTACCTTCCAACCTGCCCAAAACTAAGTACAGTCCAGCCTGCCCAAGACTAGGTACATTCCAACTTGCCCAAAACTAAGTACAGTTCAACCTGCCCAAAACTAAGTACAATCCAACCTGCCCTAGAGTAGGTACAGTCGTATTCCGGAGGTTTGACTGTAAATATCAAATTGCCCGTGGGATATGACTCCAAGCAGATATCGGCGGCAGAGAAAGTGTCCCATTTTCAGCGTGCTTGAGTAGCTGACGCAGCCGGCGGTGGGCGGAGTGGGGCGCGCGTGGGCGGCGACGTCGCTGGGAGCCTCACTGACGGAACATGTGAAACTATTTAGGCAAGGAGTCTGCGCCACAGGAAATTCTGCCAACTTCACCAAAAATAGAAAGGAAAGTTGCTATGTACTTACAACGCTACTACTGACTGGTGGGGATTGAAGTTAAATGAGTCAACGAAAATAACCTTTCCAAATGTTAAGCAGATGTGTGTGCATTGCTTCAATTCCAGAACAAGTGAATGGTTTAGAATACAAAATCCGCCAAAACACATCGAATTTAAGATGGGTGCAGCTCCAAGAGTTGCTTGTGCATGTCCGCCGCCCCTATTGACTGATCCACGTAGGAACATCTCTGGAACTACAAAATCGATGATGGAATGAAAATTGAATATTATCGTTAGTCCTAGACTCGGTTTGTCCAGTAAACCCGAGATAAGATTTCAGACTTTTGCCAACAATCGCCAGAATGGCGTCTACTCCAGCATGACACATTCAACACTAAGATTTGTTTATTTTCTTAATATTCGTACATTAACTTTAGAAAATCAGCCTAAATTACCGAAAATTGCGAAGACATTTGCTTCGCAACTCTATTACTTCCAAGATGTCGTTGTAAGCCGCGAACACCCCGGAGGATGCAATATGACAAGAATCCCGACAAGAGCGAATCCCCGGACCCGCCCGAGACACCTCCTCGAAGAGTTAAATTCAGGAAGAGAAGTCGAAGGATATCGAGGAAGGCTCCAGAGAAGAAGATCAAAAGAAACTCCAGCGATTTCTTGCAATATTCCGAAGTCCTGATTGTCGCCTCTCTCGCCCTGACGACCCTCATCTTGACGTGGTTCGTGATCAATCTGCATGCCTACCTGGACCGTCTGGCCAAGCGGGTGTCGGACCTGGAGCTCGGCATAAAGTCCACGCCGGACTCCCTGCACGTCCTCCACTGCCAGATCCGCACCCTGGAGACCAACTCCAGTATCTTCCTGGCTAATATCGCGGCCTTACTCTGCAACCTGACGTCTCTCGACGAGGATATCAATAGTCTAAAAACGACGATGCACAGTCTTAAGCGAAGCATGGATGCTTCTCCAGAACTCCGGGGGATTCCCGCGAACATCCAAACGCTGACCCAGATCATGGCAAGCACAAACAGCAAGGTCGTTACTCTAGAATCAATGGCTAAATGTTTTCGTGATGACCATAAGAAAATGGACCGTGCAATCGTATTGCTAGAAGAGAATGCCACCTACGCCAAGACCTCCATTGAAGAACTATTAAATAAAACAAACGAACCTATAGAGATGAATAAGACGATAGAGGATATTCAAGACGGCATCAAAAATATTTCCACAAACTTGAGCCTCTTAAACGTCACAGTTCAGTCGAATGTCCTTCCTCAAATAGACCAATTCCAGGATTTATTTCGGGAGCTGCAGGAACTAACAAACAAGTGCAATATCACCGGTCCTCAAACTCCCATTTACCGAAATCTGACTTCAGAAATGAAGCCTATTGAAGAAATTCGCCAAGAAGCCTTCAACAGCTCCAGAGAAACATCGCTGATCTACCGCATGTCGTCCCTGTACCACATGCTGGCCAAGAAGATGTTTCACGCCGAGTCCCCGAGCTAGTCAGGAACCTTATGTAAATACATCGTTTTGTTAACTAAAGACACGATAAGGATATATTTGAAATATCACAAACTCTGAAAACAAGCGTAGCTTCGTTTTCTAGTTGTAATTTTATTATTTCTAAGGGGTTCTAAGCTGTGGGTATACATCTGGATAGCCAAATTTTATATTGATGCTATTTTATTCTTCTACTGAACTCTCTAGCTACCCAATATACCAATTAACAGCATTTATAAAAAATGATTTTACCAGCTAGATAGACATTGTTTAAAACTTCTGATATATATTCCTGAAATGGTTTCATTTATCATTATTAATAATTGCTTATTTTATTATTTCTATTGATTATATATTTTCTTAATTTTTACATTTTATTTATTGTTTTCTTATTATTCTTATATCATTATTATATCTTTTTATATATTTATATTTTTGTAAGTATTCACATTTTTAGATGGTTTTTCCTCCCATAAAAAAAGCTTGTGAAACGTCCGTGCGCTGTTATTTCAACACCTGGTTGAACGGACAAACAGGTCAGCAAAATATTGGAAAATAAAAATTAATTATAAACTCCAAAGAGAGTGAGCCCCATCTTTAACATTTCTCAATCTGTATTAAAGACTATTCATGTTATAACTGGTCCAATGGCGGAATTGTTTGAAGAAATCTAACGCTGATTTAAAACATGTATATTGTGAAAACTATTTTAAAATTAAATAAAAATATAAAACTCTCAATTAATTTAAATGTGTGTGACCACCACCGTTAACAGAACCATTCAAATCCATTTTTATTGCTGGGAGAGAGAGGATTAATGACAAATGGCCCTCCAGTGCCACCGACGGTCAACTCACAGATTTTTCTCTGCGACGTCTGCAGGAAGTCCTCGTCATGGGCCAGGAACACGTCGTTGTCGCGGCCGGGGGAGTCCTGCCACAGCCGGGCGGTCACACAACTGCCACTAGAGCACAATATAGGCTACAACATGTCTCATGAAAGTGTCTGTTCACTCAACTTCCAAACCCAACTCGACTATCCAATAAGCCTTTGAGAAACTGGCTGCCGCCAAGTGCGATGGGGAGACTCGGAGTCCCATTACAGTGTGCTGGCGATACCCGCGGCGACGTGGGTCCACGCGGTCTCAGAGATCCTCTCAACAAAAAACCTCCCTTCTCTCGAGTTCATCTCAAGTTTTGAATAACTTTATTTTAATGTAAAAGTATGAGTGTATTTTTTTCATGTATGTTCAAAGTAAGAATGTATTTAAAGATATTTCCTAATAAGGCCGTGATACTCTTTCTGTCGGTTGATTGGTAACCGAGATGTTATATATGGTGTGATGTCAAGAGAGTTGAGAAACCTGGACCCGCAGGTTTCTGAAGGCGCGACAGATGTATATGATAATGTGTCAACGGACCGTAGGTTTCTCAAGGCCACAGATGTTATATGATGATGTGTCAACGGACCGTAGGTTTCTCAAGGCCACAGATGTTATATGATGATGTGTCAACGGACCGTAGGTTTCTCAAGGCCACAGATGTTATATGATGATGTGTCAACGGACCGTAGGTTTCTCAAGGCCACAGATGTTATATGATGATGTGTCAACGGACCGTAGGTTTCTCAAGGCCACAGATGTTATATGATGATGTGTCAACGGACCGTAGGTTTCTCAAGGCCACAGATGTTATATGATGATGTGTCAACGGACCGTAGGTTTCTCAAGGCCACAGATGTTATATGATGATGTGTCAACGGACCGTAGGTTTCTCAAGGCCACAGATGTTATATGATGATGTATCAAGAGACCTGGGGCCGCACGGGCAGATTCCTGAAGGCGTGCTGCTGGAAGTGCGGGGACGAGGCGCCCTTCAGAGCCACCAGGTAGATGCCCTGCGCACAGCCGAATATACAAATAGTTTTAAATTTCCCATAAAGCAATAAAAAATAAGTTTTGTGTGTGCCTCGTTCTTCCCCACGTCTAGCCCGCCCTACAACCACGTCGGTGACCTTGGGGGAACCACACCTGCCAGACACTTCCTTGCAGATCCCTGCTAACCGGATCAGGTAATTTTTGCAAAAAGATTCGGTTTAATCATATATATTAAAAATAAAATATAAACAAATATGTAGTAATGTACAGTTGTTGTATCTGTTGGATGAATGTAGTGTGGCATGTTGGTTTGCAGTCGTGGTGGCCACAATGATTAGAGTGGTTTCAGGCGTGGAATTGAGATTACACAAAAGGACGAGGCATATTAGATGTCACCACGGAGATGGCGAAAGAGTGAGTGTAGCCGGCGCCGATAGGGGAGCTCTGTCTAGAGGGGTCTGTCCATCATTGTGTCTCAAAGCCGACTAATCTGTTTGAGTAAGAAAGGGCACACCTAGGAACCCGACTTGTTTTTCGGACCTCTTTCCTCCTTCTGGCATCGACTGTCACTCACTCGAAATTTTATTTGTCACTTTGGCAATTACATATACATTTATACAATACATGGAGACATAGATATATTGGAATATATTACAACAGTTTATGCCCCGGTTGATGAAAATTAGCTTAAATATATATCCTGAAATCTAAAAGGTTGAGAGAATATAAAACACTTCTTAAGTAGGAAATGTATATTTTAAATTTAAACTTCATTTATTTTGTATATGAAAATAAAACTTCTCTCCGCAGCAGTATGTATAGACGAGTACTCTACCATAAGGGCTGCGTGAAAGTGCCAAAGTATGTGAGCCGGAACCAAGGTAGATGAGGCGGACCCAAGGTAGAGGGGAGGAGCCAAGTTATATGAGGGGGAACCAAGGTACATGAGGGGGAACCAAGGTACATACATTCACGTGTAACCAGGGTATAAATAGCTAACACCACGTCAGATGGCGGATATCCCGTATGAGAGGAAGTTGTCAGCGTCTGACTCAATGATCTTATTTTTATATAAAAGAGGGCGTACCTGAATCTCTCTGTGAAATAAAAAATTTTGTTTTCTTTCACACATCCATGTACGTCCTTTTTTATATAAATATATTCAATAAATCGCAATTTGACTCGATGATCTTAGTTTAGTCAAAGAGAATTGTTGGTAAAACTTCAATGTTTTCTTGAATCAATAAATCCGCAACTAATATCTTCCATGCTTAACTATTGGTCTTTTTTGGGAATATCTTGACCTTTTCTCTACTTCTTGAGGACTGTGCTAGCAAGAGACAATACTGGCTGTACTTGATTCAATGACATCCTAGTAGTTTATGAAATCTTATAATTCAATGTTTCATTTTCTATGCGAAGTCACTCACGAGAGAGCCGTTGAAAAGGTGGAAGGGGGTCTGGAAAATGGCCGGCCAGGAGTCGTGCCCGAGGTCGACGAAGGCCAGCAGGCCGAACACCCACGTGGTCAGCAGCAGACCGCAGGCCAGGCAGTGGGCCCGTGCACACGCGCTGCACACGCCACTCACCGAATTGAACCCTCCGTGCATAGGAAATTACGGGGATAGGAGACGTGCATAGGAGACGGAATTTACCCTAGCTCGTAGACCAGCAAGGACTTCTTGACCGCAGGCGTGGTCAAGTTACAGATGGTGATGAGACTTCCCGCCGTCGATATCTGCACCACTGGCGACTTAGCCCCACGATGGGTTCGTGCATCAGGGCACATAGAATATCTACAGACCGACGTTTCATAGCCCATCCTGGGGACGACTGCGATATTCCATCAACGTTTATGGTTTTGGCCGCTCTGGATTCGTTATGGCACCAAAGTTGCAAGTCGATGTTTATGTACATCTGATTCATTGCTGCTCCCAGAAATAACTCTGAAGTATCGTAACTCAAATCCCAGTCCTGGAGTCCTCACCCCAGCGAGGGCGAGCATCACCGGCAGCAAAGTCAGCTTGAAGGCGTCCCGGACTTGAATCAGGCATCTGGGTCACAGATTAGGGAATTGGTTATTTCCTTTGTTAGATAACTCTATCTGGAACGAAATGCCTTTGTACATAATGAAGTAACAGAGGGGAGCCTGATGGCGAACAAGCTTCATCGTCGACCTTCTCAACCTAGCATTGTCTGCTTATTGACTCTTTATAAACAAATCATATTTGCAGAGTCAAACATATGGAACTATACAAATCCCGCCAGACTTTAACAACGTTTCCACTAGCCACACGAGAATGTAGGCGCAGCTAACCAGTTAGTTGGTTACTAAGCAACGCAACTAACCGAAATTTAGAAGTTAGGTGTATAGCTTCTTCTTGTAATACAACAAAGAGGCGGCTCTTTGCTTGAATCCATCCCAGTTAGCGCAACGTGATATTTCTGGGCGGCGAAGTATTCCACTAATTCTCTGATGTTGTCCATCCATGTGTCTTTCAGATATTTCAATAGCTGGTCTTTGCTACCATTTCTAACCACATGGCCCAAATATGGACATGTTCTCTTGACAGGTATTTTGATAGGTCCACATTCCGTTCCTCGTCTTTGTTGGTAATGTTAGCTCTCCGGGACACAATTCTCAGCATTCTTTTTTTACTTTATAAATAAAGAAATCGCGTTATAAATCGTTTATATATTTTCAAATATAAATATATGTTTATTTTTAAGTAAAATAAGAATGCTGAGAATTATGTCCCGGAGAGCTAACATTACCAACAAAGACGAGGAACGGAATGTGGACCCATCAAAATACCTGTCAAGAGAACATGTCCATATTTGGGCCATGGGGTTAGAAATGATAACAAAGACCAGCTATTGAAATCTCTGAAAGACACATGGATGGACAACATCAGAGAATTGATGGAATACTTCGCCGCCTAGAAATATATATGTACTAGACTAACGACCTGAGAAACGCCCAGGTTTTCTTCGAGTGGTTTTTAGCCAAGTACATATAGAATAAAATGTTGTTTTCAGAGAATTAGTTCCAGAATTTTGTTTATCTGGATTTTATATCAGCTTTGGGTTGCTTCACGTATATTGTATTTAGATTTTACTTAATTCGATGTTTCTTCATTTTAGTTTTATTCACTTTCTTATTGAGTATTTTACTTTGTTATTTCTCTTACTTAATATCTCAACAAATTTCTCAACCACAAATAATCTAATAGGGTGAAAATAAATGAGATTATTTATAGACTGCGATTTTGTTGATGGTAATGGATTGGTCAAGAAAGTAGATTATTTTGTTTATAAGCCATTTTAGTTTGTTTCTATGGAACATATATGAGGATTTACTATGGTCCATGCCTGCTGCACCATTGGGAAAATTTCTAGAGGAATTTATTAATTTATTGTTTAGAAATATTAAGTGCTACTTAAAATTTGTAACAATTAATTTGACAATGTGTTTCTTTCCACACATATCATCAACTATATTATCTCTACAGATCCCTTACTGCAGTGATAAAAGAGTTATTAGTAAATTAAATTTAATTGCCATTTATCGTTAAAATTTTACACAAATAAATTTACTGGCAATGCGTTTCTTTTAAATATCATCAAATATTATCTCTACAGACCTTACTGCAATGATATGAGTTATTGAATGAGAGGGCTTGGCTCATCAGTAGTGAACCTGTAGTCGTACTTTTCATTTTGACTTGTAATATTTTAAATGTGTTTAAAAACTATATTTTTATTAAATAATGAATATGAAAAATAATAATACTTCACGATGTTTTATTTTAAAATGAATAATAATTTGTATATTTTTGATAACTCTGTGACCTGAAAATATAGAAGTTAGATAGATATACATAGTTAGTTCGTTGCTGGTAGATGTAAATATTAGCCACTATTTTAATTTGTCAGTTTGTATTTAAATAAAAAATAATTAATTTGATTAAAAAAGGCTAAGGCTATTTCTTCAAAACATCTACCACAATTGGTGAGCTCAGCGGTTTCGCCAAATTAATCTCTAGACCGCTCTACTATTGTATTGGATTGGTTTGGAGTATACCCTGTATTTTCTATGGAAGGCAGCATACAGACCTATAAGCTTATGTCCATAGTTCACTAAACACCCCTAAGCTGTTGAGTTCTCATTCAATAACACAAACATCATAGTAATTATAATAATCGATTATATATATGAAACGAAACACACATTTCAAAAATAATTATTATAAATTTAATCAATAGTTGGGGCAATTAAATTTATTTTAAAAAAGTGCTAATTGCTTCATGAGCGTGAATTATTTGCTCTTCCTGGGTTTAGTATAGTTAGCGCTCCGTGAAATAAGATTGAAGTGAAAAGGGCTTATGGCTGCTACTAATCCATAGAGTTAGAAAATGAAATCGGTGTTTTCGCCTCCAAGGCTCTGACTATGATTTCGTCGACATCAGTTTTAGGCTGAGTAACAAATCCAAATTGGAGTGGGGAGAGCCGTTTGTACCGGTCTGCTAGCTATTGCGGTGAATGCTGCGCTCAAATACCTTGGCTGGCGTGTTGAGTAATGGGACAGAATCTGTGAAGCGGTCAATGAAATCAAAGATGAAATCAATACCTTGGCTGGCGTGTTGAGTAATGGGACAGAATCTGTGAAGCGGTCAATGAAATCAAAGATGAAATCAATACCTTGGCTGGCGTGTTGAGTAATGGGACAGAATCTGTGAAGCGGTCAATGAAATCAAAGATGAAATCAATACCTTGGCTGGCGTGTTGAGTAATGGGACAGAATCTGTGAAGGTCAATGAAATCAAAGATGAAATCAATACCTTGGCTGGCGTGTTGAGTAATGGGACAGAATCTGTGAAGGTCAATGAAATCAAAGATGAAATCAATACCTTGGCTGGCGTGTTGAGTAATGGGACAGAATCTGTGAAGGTCAATGAAATCAAAGCCCCGAAACCATAGTTTCCAGATGGGCGTTCTGAATTTTACGAATCTGGTGTTGTAGCTTTGTCTTCAACCTGAGTTTGTTAGTTTGCAGAGAAGGTCAATAAATGGAGCATAGTTCTAGCGTCTATTTCGACGGGAGAATTAGCCTTTCTTTAATAGATCTCAATATCTTCCCTGAAAATTTCCCCTCACAACGGATATTAACATATTTTATGTTCATATTTTAAAATGAAGAGTTGTGACCCTGTTCCCGGAACTTTGTGGCTGCACGTTGTCTCACCTCTCGTAGTCCTTCGGGTAGAGGAAGTAGCCGACTTCCAGAGGGATAAACGGCAGCACTGTCGGCACACCAGCAGCTGACTTCATGGCATTGAATGCAGCTGGGATTAGAAGCCACCCACCCCAACCCAGGAAGAGGTAGCACGGCAGCCGCAACGCCAGTTCGCCCTGCACCACGGCCCGGAACAGCGCGTGGCCCTCCAGCGTCAGCCAGAGAGCGCAGGCCACGTGGCCCAGGTGGGAGAGTCCGGAGCCCCAGGCGCAGGCCCCGGGGTGATCCAGGTCCAGCCAGTCCCCGACTGTGGCCAGGAGTGCAGCCAGTCCCAGCTGAAACCTCAGCAGGTGGACCCGCTCGTGGAGGCCTCTGTGACAGTGTTGTGATGTTTATTGATTCATCTCACAGAATGTATCCACGGTGCCAATGTAGACGTTCACAGATAGCACAGTAGACATTTGCAGTGGTCACGGTAGACATTCACGACTATCACGGTAGGCCTTCACAGACACCAGGGTAGACATTCACAGACATTTATCTGTGGCTCTCTGGTCGGGATGGCGCCTACATTCGGCCATTCCTGGATTTCAATCGTCCTCGATTGAACCTTGCGTTGCAGGAACGTCGTGGGTTGCGTCGGGGGGTATCTTCTACTTCTGGCTCCTCGTCCGGACTTTCTTCTGTAGCTGAATCATCTTCTTCACTGTGCCAAGACTTCAGTTGACTGATATGGGCCGTTGTCGTGTAGAACCGTCCACTGGTTCTTTCGCTTAACTGAGTCACTCTATACGTGTCGCTTGGCAGAACCTCGGTAATTATCAAAGGTCCTCGATATTTGGGTTGTGCCTTGGTTGGTTCACCCGTCGTTTTGGGTACATGCCTCATCACTACAATTTCTCCTACTTCGAATTGGATTGTACGGCACTTCTTCTTATCGTAGTATGTCTTCATAATTTCTTGTTTCTTCTCAATTTGGGTTCTCACACTCTCTTGAATTCTATCCGGCTCGGTCCATGGGTCCACGTCTTCGTCGGCTAATCTTCTAAGTATCCCATCGTGGAATCGAGGGGAATAGCCGTGGAGTGTTTCGAACGGTGTTTTATTCGTCGTCTTGTTCACCGCATTGTTCAGGTCTCGCTCTACCTCCTTGATCTTCAGGTCCCAATCCTTCCGTCGCGGATCCTCGATACTGGTTGCTATAGTGGACAATACTGTTCGGTTCACTCTTTCGACCATCCCGTTCCCTTGCGGATGTTTCGTAGAGTTCAGAGTATGATGTATTCCATTTCCTCGACAGAATTCTTCAAATTGCCTTTAGGTAAAACATGACCCTCTGTCGCTGATGATCTTGTCGGGTAGTCCGAAATCATTCACAAAACTTTTCATTACCTTCAGGACGTTCTGCGTCGATGTATTCCTTACAGGGCTTAATCGGACAAATCTTGTCAGATTATCGACAATCACTAAAAGTTCCTGGTTACCTTTTGTACTTCTCACGAAGGGGCCTACGTGGTCCATGTGTACGATGGAAAACGGTCTCTTGCCTGACTTAATGGGATGTAGGAAGCCTTGTTGTTTTCCACCGGGAACTTTGTTAAATAGACACTCGAGACACATAGCCACATGGCGTCGAACGTACCTCTTCATTGAAGGAAACCAGTACAATTCCTTAATTTTGTTGACAGTCCTATCAGTCGCAAAATGTCCCATTAGATCATGGAATTTGACAACTAAGCTTTTCCTCATACTTTTGGGTATAACATACAGGGCTCGTTCCTCTTCTCCATTTTTCCCCATGCGGAAAAGTCTGCCTCCTTTGTAGCTGTAGTCGTTAATTCTATTTTGTTCTCCTACTGTCCTATCACACGGGTCCTTTCGAAAGATCTGGATCAGGTCTCTCAATTCAGGGTCGGAATGCTGAATCATCAAGATTTGTTCTTCCAGTGTGATTGTGAGGCACACTTCAAGGTTTTTCTCCACGATTTCCTCCATCGTGTCTCTAGGGTCGTCGACTGGAGCTCTACTCATTCCGTCTACGTGGGCCATCTTCTCCCCTGGTTTATGTCGAATTTCGAAATCGTATTCCTGAATCAGATTGTACCATCGCGCTATCTGAGGATTTGTAGTCTTCTTCGCGTTCATGTAGACCAGTGCTTGGCAATCTGTAACCACTGTAAACTTGATTCCTACGAGGAACTGACGTAGTCGATCCAAGGTCCACACTATCGCCATCAGCTCCAATTTGCTTGAGTGGTACATCTTCTCGGCCTCTGTTGTCTTCTTGCTCACACAGTAGACCAAGCGCCATTTGCCGTCTTCGTCCATCTGTAGCACCATTCCTGCTAATCCCTCAGCACTCGCATCGCAATGTACTTCTGTCTTGAGTTCAGGGTTGTAATGAGCTAGTACCGGATATTCGACCAGATCCTTTCGTAGTCCTCCAAATGACCTTCGCTGTTCTTCCTTCCATTCAAATTGTGAACCTTTCTTCGTAAGTCTGCTTAGCGGTTCTGCTTTCCTCGCGAAGTCCTTTACAAATCGTCTGAAGAAGTTCGTCAGTCCCAGAAAGCGTCGTATGTCGTGGACATTCTTGGGTTCTGGAAATTCTTCTATCGCCTTGATCTTTCTTGGGCCTGGCTTAAGTCCGCCTGTACTGATGACATACCCTAAGAACTCAACTTCCCTCCTTCCGAACTCACATTTGGAGGGTTTCAGTGTCAACTTCGCTGATCTTATTCTTTCGAGGACTTCCCTCAACCTTTCGATCATCTCCCGCCAATCCTTTGCCGGGATAATCACGTCGTCGAGATAGCAGAATGCCTTCTTGTTCAGCAGCGGACCTAGGACAGTGTGCATCAGTCTTTGGAATTCAGCTGGTGCGTTGGCGAGTCCAAAAATCATCCTTTCGAATTGACCTGTATCATCTGGGGTGATGAATGCTGTCTTTAATTTTGCCTTATCGGTCAGTGGTATCTGCAGATATCCATGCGCCAGATCCAGAGTGGTGAAGAATTTCGCATTCCTTAGGCCTTCCAGAAGGTCGTCTATCCTTGGTAATGGGAACTTGTCCTTAACTGTTTGAATGTTGAGTCTCCTATAATCTACCACCAGACGATGATCTCCAGTTTTCTTCCTCACAAGTAGGACGGGACTAGCGTAGGGTGATCTAGTTTCCGTGACTATTCCATTGTCCTTCCACTCTCTGACAATCTCCCTGATTGCTTCGCGTTCACTTGCAGTCGTCTTATACGGTCTCAGACAGACTGGCTTGCTTCCATCAACCTCCTTAATGTCCATCTTGGTGACATCGGTGCACCCTAATTCCTCCATGCCAAGAGCGAAACAGTCTCTATACTCGTTTACTACATCTAGGATTTCTTGTCTCTCTTTCGAAGTCAGAGAATGATTGACGTTGATGTCCTCAGGCAGTATGGGGCGCTTACGTTTCATTTGGTCTTGTCCTTCCCTCTTCTCTTCATTTTTAGTCTGAAACGAATCCTCTGCGACGTCCAGGTTAACAACAATATCATCAAGGTTCAGTAGTTCAACTCGCCCTACACATTGGTTCTTCCTTACTCTCAACTTGCCCTTGCCAGCTGAGATGATGGGTACGGTCGTCTTTCCATCGACCACTTCCAATAGGGAATCGACACAGGCGTCATCTACTCCTGTGAACAATACATATCCGTCCTTTACCTCGTCTGTGATTGCACTTGTAAAGTTAATGGAGTCGCTCTCCAACTGAACAGTTTCGGTTGCTCTCAGTTCGATGCGACGCGACTTGATTTCTTCTTGCAGATTAGCAAACGGAAATTCGGATGAATAGCCCATATGCAAGTTTTTACCAATTCTGGCGAAGGATACGTAGGGCAGATCTGTCCACGTTCTTCCAATTAATAGGTCATAGGGTTGGGCATCATCGTTGACAATGAATACAGTGATTTCCCTTCCGACGATGCCATCAATCTCCAGGTCGACTGTCGTCTTCCCAACGGTCCTGGCAGCTGGTGCAGTCTGGTTACCGATGCCGTACAGACTAGTCGAGTCTGGTTCGATGTCGACGCTGATCCTCCTTGCGACCGATTCTCTCATTAGACAACTGCTGCTCCCGGTGTCTATCATTGCCTTCACGGTTTCCTTGTTGTCGATCTTGACATCCTTCAAATATACATCTGGCGGGACAGTCTCCAGTCCTTCGACTTCCAGGTTGGCTACTTTTAGTCCTTCTTTGGGTCTTGTGCAATTCCTTTCCTTGTGTCCCGTTTGACCGCATCCTCGGCATGTCAACGTAGTCCTGGGTGCTGGGCAGTCTCTGGCAATGTGTCCAAACTGATTGCAGTTGAAGCACTTCGGTTCTCCCTTGTCGTTTCTGATCGTACGGTTGACCATTCTCCTCAAGGTGTTAGGGTACGTTTCACTGATTTCGTTCCTTGCAGCGTCTTGACCCGAAACATTCGTTCCTTGTTTAGTCTCTTTAACTTCGCTTTGGTTGGGGAATCTCGCAGATTTCTGCTGAAACGACGGTGGTATGAGGTGTTTCGCATTCCAATGCGGAGGTCCCATCTCGGTGCGAACATTTTCGTACTCGTCCAGTTTATCCGCCAACTCATCTGGGTTGTTTAACTTGGTCCAATCGTCAATGAGATGATTGCGCAGCACATTTGGAACTTTTTTCTTTAGCTGGTTAGTGACGGACAAATCCTTTAGGGCGTCGAAATTTTCCACGTTCATTCCTTCGATCCATTCGTTGAAATATCCTCGCAATTCGAAAGCGAAGTCTCTCCAGGAACCCTTTTGAGATCTCTCGTGCTTCTCGAATTTTTGTCTGAATTGTTCGGGGCTCAACTTGTACCGTTTTAGGAGCAACCTTTTCACGAACCTATAATCGCCGCTTTGTTCTTCTGTCTCCCGAGCGATTAATTGAGTCATTTCGTAAGGTAGCAATCCTAGGAGGCTGAACGCCCATTGGTCTTCATCCAATCCTAGTCGCTTTGCCTGTCTTTCGAAAAGAATTAGGTAAAAACTCAAATCATTGTCCTTCGACTCGTACTTGGGCATCAGTTTACGTATCTCGTAATGTGCGTCATTGCTGGTACTTCGAGACGTATCGTTGTTTCCGCGTGTAGTCTGGATGCGCAGCTTCTCAAGCTCGAATTCCATTACCATTTGTTCTTTTCGTTCCCGTTCGATTCGTTCCCGATCCTCGATTCGTTTCCGATCCTCGATTCGTTCCCGCTCCTCGATTCGTTCCCGATCCTCGATCAGAGTCTCCAACAGTTGCTTTGCGAACTCTTCTTCGTAAGATTGGCTATTCAAAATAAGGTGTTTTAAGTCGACGATCCTGCTCTCTGGCGGTACTACCTCGCCGAGTTCATACGCCAACTTGCTCAAATCGCATTTCCTTACTTTCTCTAAATAAGTCATGTTTTTCAAAAGGAAAAATAAACAAAGCAAAAAATTTTAAAATAAACAAATAAAACTGACTAAACCAGATACGTACTGTTTCAATTATTTCTTTAAACGAAATCAACTTTTCTTTGTAATTTTGAGACAATACATTTTTTTCTTTTTACCGCGATACTTTGCGATAATACTTTTTATCGAGATGATTTTGCAATAATACTTTTACCGCGATACTTTGCGATAATACTTTTATCGAGATGACTTGCAATAATACTTTTACCGCGATACTTTGCGATAATACTTTTGTCGAGGTGACTTGTAATAATACTTTTAGGAATAGGTAATTAAATTTCGTACATACCATGCAACTCCTCTTACGTTGATCGGTCACCGCGCCACGTCCTTCTCGTTTCCAAATTATTCCAGTGAATCTTCAATTTTCTTCAGGACTATCCCACTTCTGAATTTCTGTTGGCTTCCGTAGGCGTTTCTTACTGGGAAAAAGAAAGAGAGGATCCAATGAAATAATTTAGTAGCGTTTATTAAAACAAAATCATAATAGTGAACAACACATATAACAGAGAGTACCGTCGTCTTCCGGGTATTCCTTCTACTGGGGAGCTCGGGTTCTATATTCTGTGCGTTTATAATCTGTTTATCTGTGGCTCTCTGGTCGGGATGGCGTCTACACAAGGTAGACATTCACAGACACCAAGCTAGATATTCACAGATACCAAGATAGACATTCACAGACACCAAGGTAGACATTCACAGATACCAAGGTAGACATTCACAGATACCAAGGTAGACATTCACAGACACCAAGCTAGATATTCACAGATACCAAGGTAGACATTCACAGACACCAAGGTAGACATTTACAGATACCAAGGTAGACATTCACAGATACCAAGGTAGACATTCACAAATACCAAGGTAGACATTCACAAATACCAAGGTAGACCTTCACAGATACCAAGGTAGACATTCACAAATACCAAGGTAGACATTCACAAATACCAAGGTAGACATTCACAAATACCAAGGTAGACCTTCACAGATACCAAGGTAGACATTCACAAATACCAAGGTAGACATTCACAGACACCAAGGTAGACATTCACAGATACCAAGGTAGACATTCACAGACACCAAGGTAGACATTCACAGACACCAAGAAAATATTAAAACACATCATCAACCATTTCAACTTTTATTTACCGACGGTGATTGTCACCATTTCCAAGGCGAAACTTCAAAAGGATGCTGGCCTCTTGTGGGGATTTATTGTAGTCTGAATACCAACACATCTTATTTTCTTTATCAGGTATTTGTACCTTGTTAAAAAAATGTTTTTTTTTTTTCAGATTTCCGTCCCTGCAGAAACCGTCCCGTAGATAAAAATCACAATGCCACTTGGAAAGGATCCAAAATGTCATATAAAGGAATCAAAAACAAATATAAAAGAATCTTTCTAGAGGGAAGAAACCAATGGGAATTTTCTAAATAATAGAAGTATTCCTAACTCAGAACAAATACTTAATAAAGAGAAGCCATAATCTCAAATAAAGTGGAAAAATACATGTTTTTACACTTTTAAGTTTATTGTGCAATAAATTAATAACGAGGGAGCAATCCTCGAAAATATTTTTCTTTCAAAGAAACAGGTACACCTTTTATTATATTCAATGGATAGAGCCTTTTGACTCAAAAATGTTTAATATTTTAGTAGTCATTATAAGTTTGTCTCAGCTTTGTGCTTATATTGTGTTTTGAATCGACGCACTGGATGCCCCTTTTGGTATTCTGGCTACACACGAGGTTAACATTCTTTTAAAGCTTCACCTTGGTGACAGAGGGTCGCCGTCGGTAAATAAACGTTGAAATGTTGACGATTTGATTTAGTTAAATAAACCAATCGGCAATAGTATCCTCCCATAGCTGCCAAGATTTTATTAATTAAGGTCCCCAAAATCTGAAAACCTCCGACACGACAGAGCTGTCGTTCAAGAGCTAAATTGGCTGCTTAATTAAGCATTTAATTAACAAAACAACATAGCACGCTCTACCCTGATCCATCAATATCACTCATGGTCATCTTTACACACATAAGTCTAAAGCCACAATCACTTATTTTAAAAAAGTTTTAAATACTTCCTATATGTGTCTTTGAATATAATGGCAAAATGCTAGTTATGTGTGTCAATTATTATACTGACAGTTTTCAGGTAAACTATAAAGCCCATCAAAGCTAGGTTGAACCACAGAACATTTCTGAACTTTATAATTTGAGCGGTGTGAGACGCCTAGGTAGTAGACTTCGCTTCAAAGCACCGAGAGTTGGCGCTCAGCGATTCTCTTGACAAGTCTTGTAACTAATGTCAGTGAGCCTATTTATATGTGCAAACGTTGAAAGCGTCTGATGGAAGACCGAAAGGAACTTCCTTATCGTAAAGTCCATAGAGGATGTGGAGAAAGAGACTCGGTTTTCAAAAAGTATTTCTTCTTTTAAACAATTTTGTTCAACCGTACTGCGCACACACATTTGTTTCTTCCAATTTCAGAGTTGGTCACGGCAAGGAGCGGTCCTCCAGGCAGCGCAGGCTGCGGCGCTCGCACGCCACGTACAGCAGCATGCCGCACACCACCCCGAACATGAAGACGGACAGCGGCACGTAGTAGTACCACGCCACGTCCGTGAATACGGTCAGCCCGGCGTCCATCACCCCGTCGACGCTCAACCCGAGGCCTTCCCGAGTTTAGAAGCGAGCATTTCATTTAAAGTTAGGCGTCCTCTCTCTGCAGGTCAACGTTTCCATAGTTTCTGAAACAACATGTGGCCATTGAAATCAACTTTGCCTTCAGTTTCCAACGGTTTGCCTCTAGAATCCAAGGGAAATATGTTGACTATTAGTATGCTCAAGACCCACTCGATGGTCCCGTGTGGAACTGGATTTATTTTCCAATGTTAACGCAATTGTTCCAAAGTTGCACACGTCGGTGGGACCCATCTGATAACTTCGAAATTTTCAAGCTTCCAAAGATGTTTGGATGGTTTTGATCTGGGACCGAGATGTTTGTTCTCAAGAGATCAAATACACTATTTAAAAAATAAAAAACATTAGAACACGTTAAAAAAAACACTATAATAGAACTTGCTACAAAACACAATAATACACATTACACAAACACAATATAACACGCTACACAAACACAATATAACACGTTACACAAACACAATATAACACGTTACACAATATAACACGCTACACAAACACAATATAACACGTTACACAAACAGAACAGATTATGTCGTAGATGCAGGCTAGAACACGTCACAGAAAGACTAAAATATGTCACAGAAACGTACTAGAACTTGTCGCAGAAACGGGCTAGAACACGTCACAGAAACGGGCTAGAACATTTCGCAGAAACGGGCTAAAACACGTCACAGAAACTGGCTAGAACACGTCACAGAAACGGGCTAGAATATGTCACAGACACGCGCTAGAACACGTCACAGAAACGGGCTAGAATATGTCACAGAAACGGGCTAGAATATGTCACAGAAACGGGCTAGAACACGTCAAAGAAACGGGCTAGAATATGTCACAGAAACGTGCTAGAATATGTCACCGAAACGGGCTAGAACACGTCACAGAAACGGGCTAGAATATGTCACAGAAACGGGCTAGAACACGTCACAGAAACAGACTAGAACACGTCGTAGAAATGGGCTAGAATATGTCACAGAAACGTGCTAGAATATGTCACCGAAACGGGCTAGAACATGTCGCAGAAACGGGCTAGAACATGTCACCGAAACGGGCTAGAGCACGACACAGAAACAGACTAGAATATGTCACAGAAACGGGCTAGAACTTGCCGCAGAAACGGGCTAGAACATGTCGCAGAAACTGACTAGAACACGTCACAGAAACAGACTAGAACACGTCAAAGAAACGGGCTAGAATATGTCACAGAAACGTGCTAGAAAACGTCACAGAAACGGGCTAGAACACGTCACAGAAACGGGCTAGAATATGTCACAGAAACAGGCTAGAACACGTCACAGAAACAGACTAGAACACGTCGTAGAAATGGGCTAGAATATGTCACAGAAACGTGCTAGAATATGTCACCGAAACGGGCTAGAACATGTCGCAGAAACGGGCTAGAACATGTCACCGAAACGGGCTAGAGCACGACACAGAAACAGACTAGAATATGTCACAGAAACGGGCTAGAACTTGTCGCAGAAACGGGCTAGAACATGTCGCAGAAACTGACTAGAATATGTCACAGAAACGGGCTAGAACACGTCACAGAAACGGGCTAGAATATGTCACAGAAACGGGCTAGAATATGTCACAGAAACGGGCTAGAACACGTCACAGAAACGGGCTATAATATGCTGCACAAGTACCACAGAACGCGTCACACAAACATGCTAGAAGAGGCTATACAAAGACAGTGTTTTCCACGTTACACAATGCAATGGGTGCACAGATTAAAAGCATAAGGTGAAGCCAACTGGGATTCGAGTTACTCACTCCGACACAAAGATGGCAGTCAAGTATATCAATATCAAGATAGTGGAGAATAGGTGTTGAAACCACGTGATCATCCTGAGCCAATTGGGTAACTCGGGGGCTTCCTGCACACACTCGTCATGGTATTGCCAGGTAAAATGATCTGTGTGGTAGAGTTGAGGGATGTGCGAAGTAAAGTTGAAGGATGTGCGGGGTAGAGTTGAGGGATGTGCGGGGTAGAGTTGAGGGATGTGCGGGGTAAAGTTGAGAGATGTGTGGGGTAGAGTTGAGGGATGTGCGGGGTAGAGTTAAGGGATGTACGGGGTAAAGTTGAGAGATGTGTGGGGTAGAGTTGAGGGATGTGCGGAGTAAAGTTGAAAGATGTGCGGAGTAAAGTTGAGGGATGTGCGGGGTAGAGTTGAGGGATGTGCGGAATAAAGTTGAGAGATGTGTGGGGTAAAGTTGAGGGATGTGCGGAGTAAAGTTGAAGGATGTGCGGAGTAAAGTTGAGGGATGTGCGGGGTAGAGTTGAGGGATGTGTGGAGTAAAGTTGAGAGATGTGCGGGGTAGAGTTGAGGGATGTGCGAAGTAAAGTTGAAGGATGTGCAGGGTAGAGTTGAGGGATGTGAGGGCTCACGAAGGGCGGCCTCAGTAGCAGAGCCAGCACGAAGGTTCCCGGGCGGTCGCAGAGACAGATCGAAAAGGTCGCGGAGGAACTCTCCAGACGACAGCCCTCACTTCGCCACTTATCGCCCTTCCTGCGCCGAGCATGTTTATTTTGTCAGAAAACATCTTAATGGCTTAGCAACAACCATTGCAACACCACGTTTTAGTCCTGAAACTGCCACAAAGACTAACACAGTCTGACTTTCTAGGATCCACCTACCAGTCCCACCGTAGGCAGTGCCGCGCCTCTACCTGCCACAGACACAATACGTTGGGCCTCTAAATTGTTTTGTGCAAATGTTCTGGGTGATTGACAGCCCCGTAACAGTTTGAAATTGTTCTTGTAAAGGGGGACAATAATGCTACATGTGTGTTTAATTGAACATAAGGCACCCACCTTATTCTCCGGATAATTATCTAGAAAGCGTCCCGTCTCCACCTGCAACAAGGACGAGTTAGAGCGAGGAGATTGCGGTGAGAAGGACCAGACCTTCAAAGGTCTCATCGTTCAGCCTTTTTGATGAGTGTTGTGCAGAATTTTGCCATTAAGGCCTGGGTTGATCTTTGTGCGCGCGTCGACAAAGTGCTTGGCGGTGTTAATTAACATTGGGTGGAGAAAATGCCCATTTGAGGAATTCCCATAAACATTTCAAGGTTTCTTGACAAAATAATTGTTACGGAAAACAATAGCCAATTGTTGTGCGATATTGGAGTGTTTTTCCATGGTTGTCCTACCGAATGTTGACACCGGTGGTGAGAGAGCCCAGCTGTACTGTTTCAGCCTAACAAGCTGCTTAGAATTGATGCAACTCGGGTGATTTCGATGCCCGGACCTGGTGGAGGTGGGAGAAGGAGAGGCGCAGCGGCCGTTTCTCCAGGGCGAAGGACTGGAAGTGGGGGGGAGCACGACACCGACACCACGTGGCTGTCCAGGTGGAACCTCCAGCTGGCGTTTCTGCGGGCACAGTGCGGGTCGGAGCCGGCCACCGGCAGCTCGCTGGGCTTACGTGAGAGCGTTGTCGGCGGGGGCCGTGGTGTGGAGGGTGGAGTAGGACGCCACGAGTAGACTGATGTCCTCGTCTAGCTCACATCTAAGTCAAGGACCGGGGCTTCAAATGTCAGACTCACTTGGAACTGCCGATTCCAGCATGGACGTCGGCACCTCCACCTTTCCTTGAAGTCCGAAATCCGTCAGGAGTATTGGTCCAGACTTCCTCTGAACCGCTGAAAGAAGCATCTTCACCGCTCGGAGCCCTGCACAGCAAGTGTAACATCTAATGGAACTGTGTACTGCAATTAACATCTGGTTCGTAACTTTGTACATTTGTACCTGGCTGTACACGCATGAACATCTGGTTAGCAACTTTGTACATTTGTACCTGGCTGTACACGCATGAACATCTGGTTATTAACTTTATACATTTGTACCTGGCTGTACACGCATGAACATCTGGTTAGTAACTTTGTACATTTGTACCTGGCTGTACACGCATGAACATCTGGTTAGCAACTTTGTACATTTGTACCTGGCTGTACACGCATGAACATCTGGTTATTAACTTTATACATTTGTACCTGGCTGTACACGCATGAACATCTGGTTATTAACTTTGTACATTTGTACCTGGCTGTACACGCATGAACATCTGGTTAGTAACTTTGTACATTTGTACCTGGCTGTACACGCATGAACATCTGGTTATTAACTTTGTACATTTGTACCTGGCTGTACACGCATGAACATCTGGTTAGTAACTTTGTACATTTGTACCTGGCTGTACACGCATGAACATCTGGTTAGTAACTTTGTACATTTGTACCTGGCTGTACACGCATGAACATCTGGTTAGCAACTTTGTACATTTGTACCTGGCTGTACACGCATGAACATCTGGTTATTAACTTTATACATTTGTACCTGGCTGTACACGCATGAACATCTGGTTAGTAACTTTGTACATTTGTACCTGGCTGTACACGCATGAACATCTGGTTAGCAACTTTGTACATTTGTACCTGGCTGTACACGCATGAACATCTGGTTATTAACTTTATACATTTGTACCTGGCTGTACACGCATGAACATCTGGTTATTAACTTTGTACATTTGTACCTGGCTGTACACGCATGAACATCTGGTTAGTAACTTTGTACATTTGTACCTGGCTGTACACGCATGAACATCTGGTTATTAACTTTGTACATTTGTACCTGGCTGTACACGCATGAACATCTGGTTATTAACTTTGTACATTTGTACCTGGCTGTACACGCATGAACATCTGGTTAGTAACTTTGTACATTTGTACCTGGCTGTACACGCATGAACATCTGGTTAGTAACTTTGTACATTTGTACCTGGCTGTACACGCATGAACATCTGGTTATTAACTTTGTACATTTGTACCTGGCTGTACACGCATGAACATCTGGTTAGTAACTTTGTACATTTGTACCTGGCTGTACACGCATGAACATCTGGTTAGTAACTTTGTACATTTGTACCTGGCTGTACACGCATGAACATCTGGTTAGCAACTTTGTACATTTGTACCTGGCTGTACACGCATGAACATCTGGTTATTAACTTTATACATTTGTACCTGGCTGTACACGCATGAACATCTGGTTATTAACTTTGTACATTTGTACCTGGCTGTACACGCATGAACATCTGGTTAGTAACTTTGTACATTTGTACCTGGCTGTACACGCATGAACATCTGGTTATTAACTTTGTACATTTGTACCTGGCTGTACACGCATGAACATCTGGTTAGTAACTTTTCACATTTGTACCTGGCTGTACACGCATGAACATCTGGTTATTAACTTTGTACATTTGTACCTGGCTGTACAGGCATGAACATCTGGTTAGTAACTTTTCACATTTGTACCTGGCTGTACACGCATGAACATCTGGTTATTAACTTTGTACATTTGTACCTGGCTGTACACGCATGAACATCTGGTTATTAACTTTGTACATTTGTACCTGGCTGTACACGCATGAACATCTGGTTAGCAACTTTGTACATTTGTACCTGGCTGTACACGCATGAACATCTGGTTATTAACTTTGTACATTTGTACCTGGCTGTACAGGCATGAACATCTGGTTATTAACTTTGTACATTTGTACCTGGCTGTACACGCATGAACATCTGGTTATTAACTTTGTACATTTGTACCTGGCTGTACACGCATGAACATCTGGTTATTAACTTTGTACATTTGTACCTGGCTGTACACGCATGAACATCTGGTTAGCAACTTTGTACATTTGTACCTGGCTGTACACGCATGAACATCTGGTTATTAACTTTGTACATTTGTACCTGGCTGTACAGGCATGAACATCTGGTTAGTAACTTTTCACATTTGTACCTGGCTGTACACGCATGAACATCTGGTTATTAACTTTGTACATTTGTACCTGGCTGTACACGCATGAACATCTGGTTATTAACTTTGTACATTTGTACCTGGCTGTACAGGCATGAACATCTGGTTAGTAACTTTTCACATGTGTAACTGGCTGTACACGCATGAACATCTGGTTAGTAACTTTTCACATGTGTAACTGGCTGTACTGGAATTAACATCTGGTTATTAACTTTGTACATTTGTACCTGGCTGTACACGCATGAACATCTGGTTAGTAACTTTTCACATTTGTACCTGGCTGTACACGCATGAACATCTGGTTAGTAACTTTTCACATTTGTACCTGGCTGTACACGCATGAACATCTGGTTATTAACTTTGTACATTTGTACCTGGCTGTACACGCATGAACATCTGGTTAGTAACTTTGTACATTTGTACCTGGCTGTACAGGCATGAACATCTGGTTAGTAACTTTTCACATGTGTAACTGGCTGTACTGGAATTAACATCTGGTTATTAACTTTGTACATTTGTACCTGGCTGTACACGCATGAACATCTGGTTAGTAACTTTTCACATTTGTACCTGGCTGTACACGCATGAACATCTGGTTATTAACTTTGTACATTTGTACCTGGCTGTGCACGCATGAACATCTGGTTCGTAAGTTTACACATGTGGAACTGGTTGTACTGGCGAACCATGAACGTTTGGCTAGGACTTTACGCATTTGGAACAACAAACTGACGTGAACATTTGTCTAGAAAACTTGCACTAGTGGAATATATTAAACTGGCATAGACGTTTGCCTAGCAACGTTGCACATGTGTAACTGACATGAACGTTTGGCAACAACTTTGCGCATGTGAAACAACATGTGGAACTAACATGAATGTTTGGCTAGCAATTTTGCACATGTTAAACATGTGGAACTGACATTAACGTTTGGCAAGCAAATTTTCACATGTGAAACTGGAATGAACACTTGGCTACGGTCCATGATTCCTAGGTAAAAACCCCAACTGTTACCCAGTCCTGGGAAGTACATGGACCAGTCTAGCCTGACAGGTCGCACCGCCCTGCTCAGCAGTCCCAGAACCCAACGCTCCATGGCGGCCGCTAGATGCATGCTGTTCCAGCGCTCCTTCTGCCGCGGGGAACTACGTTAGGTCCAGCGTGTCACACTGTGTCGGGGACTACCTGGGCGAGGTAGATCCAGGAGTCCGATCGCCACGTGCCCAGCAGCTCCCCGCTTATTTCCACCAGGCTTCCGTTGGAGCCCTGCGCAGACACAAGATTTTTCAAGTAGTCCTTGCTCCTGGGAAGTTACATGAAAGAGACTACTTGTTTTGAATCCACCTTTCGTCGAGAACACCGTCCATTCCGACTGCTTGCTGTGGGAATAACCCTCAAAGAAGCGCAGATAAATAAGTACACAGAACTTTTATGTTACTCTCCGAATTATTTCCCTTGTGCCTTAGATTTCTCTAACCGGCCTATTTATGTGTTCTCTCGTTCATACGCTGGCACACGACGTGCAATAAAGTAAATATACCGCGAGCAGCCGGAGCTCGTGCAACGTGAAGTTCTGCGGGTCGCGGAAAGGGTCCAGCAGACGGCGATAGAAGTTCTTCAGAATCCGGAGGAAGAGCCTCGAGTCCTGGGGCAGCTCGGGGCGGAACAGAACCTCATTCTGGGCTGCACAGACAGAAGACTCTTGGTGTCCTTTGTTGGAATATAAAACATCTTGAAGCCATAAACATTTCTTTCATTAGGCTGAAGAGATTGGCCACATTTAAACTTTCTGTCAAGAGATTTCAGTATTATTGCTTTGTTATAGACACGATGAATTCTGAAGGGTTCTCTAATAAAAGAAAATTGGAGGCAAGTTTCACCACCATCGGCTCAGCCCCGCCGCGTCAAATGTGCGCGACAGTTTATTGACTTCCCACTTGAACCCTTCTGTTCTGAAACCTCCAACCCGTTGCTCTATAGAAGCGCCTCCATTTTTATAAATAAAAAATGCCATTAATGTTCTTCGGGAATGTCCTTCCTCTAAGTCTCTGTCATTTTGCGCGAGAGTAGCAGATATAATATCAATTGTCATTTTTATTATAGATAATAAATTAGAGGGGGCCTTGTAAAACTTCAGCGTGCTGTTTTAATGCACAAAACATTACCTAGGATCCATTTCTATATTGATTCCATCGCCTGGATACAAACCCAAGTTGATATCTCATCCCCTTGGTATGTAGGAATTACGTTAGAAATACCCACTATATTGATTACTAGCGGACGTACCCGGCTTCGCCCGAGGTTTTACCCGAGTAAAGGTTTGTCTAGTGAACATTTGTTAAAACAATTCTCTAAAAACTTATTTTAAAAAATATATATATTTTGATAATTTGAAACTCGTAAATTTGAATCTCTCGATAAAGTGAACATTTTTCCCGGTCCCTGTGTGCCGTGTCATCCTGAATTTTCTCTTTCCTAATTTTCTACATTAGAAAATCATAGTTTTATCTAGTGAACATTTTTTCCCGTGTCACATTGCCGTGTCATCCTGAGATAATCTTACTTTTGATAAATAATATTTAAGATAACAAACTTAGTGATAAGAAAACTTGTTATCATCGTCACAATGGGGGCGCTGCTTGCGAGTTAAATCTACAAATCTGCAAATAACTCTAAGGATATTCAAGATATTCATGAAATTATTTTTCAAAAACATTCCCGGTGATATACCTAATAATATCCCAAAATTTCACGGCGATTGGATGTATGGTTTTTGAATCTATAGAGTACAGACAAACAGACAGACATTCAATTTTATATATATATAGATATGTATATTTATTTTAAAATAAAGAAGGCATCTCTCCTGACCACGAGCACATGTGCTTTTTAGATGGCAGAGCGCCATCTAGTGGAGCAAAAATAAACTAAACGTTTATTTAGCTTGCTCCGTGATAATGTGCTCGTGGTCAGGAGATGCCTTCTTTATTTTTAATATCAACACCTGACCCACTTATCTTTTTTTTTTCTATTGTGTTTTCATGTGTTAAGCGTCTTTACGCAAATTTGGCCCTAAATACCCATTTCTTGATTTTACGGGAAGCCATTGGGACCAAAAATATTTTTTGGTCGCAGTGGTTACAGCCTTCTCCACGCTGACGAGCGCCAACAGCGCGAAACGCGTTCGTGGATGGCTTTTCTTGATTTATCAAGAAATTGGGTTGGCCAATTATCACGGAGCAAGCTAAATAAACGTTTAGTTTATTTTTGCTCCACTAGATGGCGCTCTGCCATCTAAAAAGCACATGTGCTCGTGGTCAGGAGATGCCTTCTTTATTTTTAATATTAACACCTGGACCCACTTATATTTTATTTTTTCTATTGTTTTTTCATGTATATTTATTTATATAGTGTCAGTTTAATTCTACTGATGATTGGCTTTCTTCTGATGATAAAACGCTAGAATATTGGCCAAGTATTTTAGAGCAGAAGTGATGTCTTAACAGAGAAATGCTTATTTCAATCTGCAGCCAATCGGAGTTATTCTCTCTAAATTACAATATGGTAGTAAAATAGGTAAAATTATTGTAGCACATTCTCTGGTTCAGATATATTCTAATTTATATAGGGTATTGTAGTAAATTGTTCAAGTTATGGTGTCCACATTGGATACAGACTTGGAATAACCACTTTCTCAGACAACGTAATGAATGCTCCAGTTGTCTCAGATAACTCACGTCTAGCGCTGGCCAGGGCTGCCAGATGCTCCACGGCCCGCCGTAGCTCCGCGCTGTCCGCCACGTTGATGCTGCCCTGGACGCAGGAGTCAGACCACCACGACGTCGGGACTCGGCGACCACTCACCACCAGCTTCACCAGGCGAGCCACCTCGGTCTCGCATTGGAAAGGGTTGGTTTCAGGTTGGCAGTCTGCACCAGAAGTGTCTGTAAAGGATTATCCCCGGGCGAGGGACTCACCGTATGTTCCCATGAATCTGTCCGCGGCCTCGGGTTCCTCCAGGAAACGGTTCCAAGTCGCCAGCTCGTCCACGTGGCCCTCCAGCGTGAAGTTTCCGTCGCGCCGACAGCCCAACCCGACGACGTCCGAGACGTTAAGCGGCAGCGTGCCATTGTCCTCTTCCGGGTAGAGGACGAAGGCGACCCGCAGCCCGCCGACGTACAGGTGCAGGCCCTCGCTGACGCCCCAGCTCATCCCGAGGTTCCACCATCGTCCGTCGCGAGCGGACACCGGTCCGGTGGCGTGGGTGCTCCAGGTCTGGTTCCCGGCGGTGACCCGGCCGTGCAGCAGCATACCATCGTACCACAGGGACACGAACTCTGTCGTCACTCATTGGTTCTCTCTATGGAGTTCTTCTTAGAGTGTACAACACAAATTACGGATCATTGTGAATGCGAAGGTCAAATCATACTAGGTTTGTGCCATAACTACAGTCACGACAAGTCAGACAGGAAGTGTACCTGAGTCCAGCAGGAACTGCACTGAAGCCGGCACCTCAGGCAGGCGGTGCCAGAGCGCGAGAGAGAAGGCCCCTGGGCAGTCCAGGGAGGCCCAGCAGGCAGAGTCGGATAGCGGCAGCAAGAGACAGTTGCGGCCCTCCAGCCCCGCGCCCCACCCCAGTCCCACCGGGCCCCGCACGTAGCGCCCCGCCCCAGCCGTGGACACAGGGTCTGACACCACGTGGTCAGCGGACACGGCGTAGTCCAAGTCTGGGAACACAAGCGAATTTCGTATAATAGAAGACACGCATGAAATATACAGTTAAACCTGTGCATAGCGCCCCCTCTTTGGACTCACCAAAATAGGGTGCTATAGAGAGGGGGTGTTATAGACAGGTCACTTTTAATCGGGCGCTATAGAGAGGGAGGCGCTATTTAGAGGGGGCGCTATAGACAGGTTTAACTGTATATATATGTGTGTGCGCAGAAATTGGCCGAAAGTAAGCAACTCCAATATAGACGTAAAAAATATTTTGTTCTTTTTTTGAAGGGCCAGAAAATCCAACCCGTAGCATACAGTCGTAGAGAGCCTAAGTCACCGGCGAGCTCCCGGAGTATTTTAGCCTCATTGGCGCCTCGCATGGATAGACGCAGGGTGAGTAGAGTCTGCTTCAAAATATTTCTGTTCACAGATCCGAAGAATACAGCGGAATTACAAGGTCATGGCGGTAAGGGGGAGCGGCTGCTAGGGTTGAAGGTGCACCACCTTGTATGCTCGGTCACAGAATCCCGCTGGCTATTTGCACTTACAGGTTGGTTAAATTCATGCAAGGACGATTTAGTGATGAAATTTTAGTTTTTTTAAAGTTGCTTCTGTGACCGAATCTAAGTACTCTGCAATAACCACGGCGATGGACCCACAGCTTCCTTCGAACAACATTTTCCTCAGACACTCGTAGATTCTCTCAACGTCCCATGCCTCTGCTGGAAAATAAGTAACCAGGACGGCGGTAGTGTCGGCCACTCACTCGGCGTCGTGGTCTCGGGGGTCACCGTGGTAGCCTCGACAGTGGCGTTGCTGTCGTGCGAGGTGTCGTTGGTGTCGAGAGTCGTAGCCTCGTCTCCGGAGACTGTCGGCAAGGTAGAGCCGGGCTCAGGAGCCGCTGAGGACGAGGTGAAGGGAATTGCCGCGATAGTCCCATGTCCATTTTCAATGGGCACTGAAATCGTCGTAGTCGTAGTGGTTGTCGTGGTTGCCTTGGTGGTCGTGGTGGTGTCTGTCACAGACCACACTCAGCCTCTGGGCGGCGAAGGTCTTACTTACCTGCCCTGGCCTGGAGTCCCCTCCACTTACCTGGCGATTGGACCAGCTATGGGGGGAGAGCCTGAACACTACTTCAAAACTTTTTTAAAGACTATAATAATATTTTTTCTAGAAAAAGTAATCTGCTAAATAGGGTATAATATTCAAGTTCCACAGAGAGGTGTAATAAGTGCTTGTCACCTCAGCTCTACTTTCTGGACAATAGTTCCACATAACATGTGACTTTTGTATTCGCATCACAAAAATGCTTATTGTATTTTAATCCAAGATAATTTACACACACATATACACTTGCGGACAAAACTTAAGGAGGTTATCGGGATTCAGACAATAACTCTGACAGAGATACTTGATACATAATAACCTTTATTGAAGACACACAAAATAACCAAGTGGGAACAAAATTGACTCTGTCTCCTAAAAAAAAAAACAGGCAACCAGCATAATCAAAGACTTTCCACTTCCTTGATTTTTGTCCATGAGTTTTTATAGATGTAATAATAAAGTGTGCAATAGGGAGAATATACAAATGTTCAAAGTATCATATGTTTTATACAATATATGTGATTATTTCAATAACAAATATGAGTAGCAAATACAATAACAAAATAAAAATGCTGTGGAGATATTTTAAATGCAGAATGTCGAGGAAGTCGAAGCCTGGCTTCCCGGGGATGGAAGCCGTCTGCAACCCACGGAGCCTGGAGACAACACAAACACAAGAACTTATCTTCGGTACAACTATAAGGTAGATTCATTTCCGCCTCGATTCCAATGATCATCTTAGCAAAATGGCGCTGCACAATCGCTTTAGTAGTCCGATAAATACTCTATTTAAACTCCCCTAGTTTACGTACTAAATGTACCTGCGGGGATGTAGGTCAAGTCTTAGGTAGTTCTGCAGGTACTGATATAAAAACAAATTGACACACGGCCATATACAGTCTTATGTTGCACCGTGCTGTGTCCTTGGATGTGTCTAACGAGGTGAATCACGGCTGGCCTTGCTCGGGGGATGTCATCAGCACGTTGTCTTATTTTGCAATATTGTTAATGAACGGTTGCAGTGCCCTTTGTCCTCCGGATTGTGCCTTCTCTAGAGTGAGCTCTTATCCCACAGTAATCCATAATATGGAACAATCTCTGTATAATAACACTGTCTCTTTTCAGAAAATATTCTGCCTAAGATAACAGCCCCCTGTCTCAGAAGAGTAAATATCTCATAATTTATCGGAGCATGTTTCCAGAAAAGTCCCTGTCTTGTATCAATCTCTCTTTCAGAACAGCACCGTCTAGAAACCTCCACTATCTCAGAACAACCCCTTTCTGGAAACCTCCACTATCTCAGAACGGCACTGTCTGGGAACCTCCACTATCTCAGAACAGCACTGTCTGGAAACCCCCACTATCTCAGAACAACCTCTTTCTGGGAACCTCCACTATCTCAAAACAACCTCTTTCTGGGAACCTCTACTATCTCAGGACGGCACTGTCGGAAAAACCCTCTATCTCAGAACAACCTCTTTCTGGGAACCTCCACTATCTCAGAACAACCTCTTTCTGGGAACCTCTACTATCTCAGGACGGCACTGTCGGAAAAACCCTCTATCTCAGAACAACCTCTTTCTGGGAACCTCCACTATCTCAGAACAACCTCTTTCTGGGAACCTCCACTATCTCAGAACAGCACTGTCTGGGAACCTCTACTATCTCAGGACGGCACTGTCTGGGAACCTCCACTATCTCAGGACGACATTGTCTGGGAACATCCACTATCTCAGAACAACCTCTTTCTGGGAACCTCCACTATCTCAGGACAGCACTGTCTGGTAACCTCCACTATCTCATGACGACATTGTCTGGAAACCCCCACTATCTAAGAGCAACTTCTTTTTGGGAACTTTCACTATCTCAGGATAACCTCTTTCTGCGAACCACCACTATCTCAGAATACAACTATTGGGAACCTCCACTATTTAGAAATCATTAATGTAGCTCATAATTAAAGCTACTTCCCACGCCCAAACCTCTCGTTTAGTTTTACCAATGAATATATTTATCCGTTTGGAATGCCCTTTGATCAAAACTGGGAAATAAGAATTGACAGCGGGCTCCCATAAACGGAGAAAAGTCAAATTTCTCTAAAGAAATATAAAATGGTGAACAATTTAAGAACAGGTCTCCCGTTCAATAAAGGTCTTTAAAAAATCGAAAAAAAAAATTTTTTTCAATTAATTCAAATCTAATTTCATCCTTCGCAAAAAAAAAATTGATGTGACAATCACATTGAAGTTGTTTTCATCACAGAATCTGAAATGTCACCTGCGCTGCGACACCACACTTTACGTGGAACATCCAGTGTACCTTATGGCAATAATACAAAGGCGTGTCCAAATGACTGGCCTACAACATTGATGCTCACTATGTTAATTGAAAGTAGTGAACCTCCACTACCTGGCGTTTCTAGATAGTAAAAGCCATTACTCCTATATTTAAACTCACCAAGATGTTCAAAGACAAATTTACATCTTTTTTTAATTAGGAATGGCAAGTAATCTCTTCTAAAACTGTTTAAATGACGCAGTTAGTATTTTGCGATTATAATTTGTTCCAAACAGCCCTATTTGATTGTTTTTTCACGCTTCAATACTAAGAGAGACTTTGCAGGGAATGAAGGGCATGTTGGATGGCCAGGCCTGACAAATGAAGGGCATGTTAGATGGCCAGGCCTGACAAAAATAAAGCTGAGAGCGTTATAAAATTCACAGCAAGGGTTGTGAACCGTTGATGAATACGGTTCCAAATTTATTCATTTGAATGAAGTCGAGAAATATATTTTAAACTTAGGAAAATTGGCTTCCACCCTGAAACCTACTCTGTGCTCTTTGGCTCGTATCGGCCTCCAATACTTCAGAGAGAGAGCAATCTACTTATTCACCAGATATAGCTCTCCGTGTCATTTCCTAAACACATTAATTTCGCAAAAACATGCCCCATTATTTACATAATACTTCCATTCACTACCTCCACAGTGGCAGTTCCGACACGGCTCACGGTTCCTTTGTTGTCAGTTGATTTGATGAAAGCGCAGGCAGCTGAAAGCTTTTACAAAATAGTTTTAAATGTTTGGGAAATATATTTGGAGAGCGCTGCAGACTGCTGCCATCTAGAGGGCCATTTTATAACAGTTTTAGTTGTGTCGCTTTTATAATTCTTTAAATTACTAAAATATTAAGTAAAAAGATTTTACTATGTTATTAATTTTTTGTAATAAAAAATAATTTTGTTTTTAAAATATTTTTTTCAATCGAAACCATCTATACATATAATACGCTTATAAATTCACATGGAAAAGCGCCTTTTATTTTAGTGTTTGCATTCTTCACCACAATAAATATGGGCGCGTATGGAATATAGGGATAAGAAATTAAAGTGAGAAATTCTAATTAAAAATAAGAAACATTTTGAAAAGTTAGAAAATGTATACATTAAAAACCATTCGGCAAATATATTTATAAATGATTGGAGAAAACTTTAAATATAGAGCTATTATTTATCCCCTATGTTAGATAAAAGTAAAGGTGTAAAAAAATTATAAGCAGAAAAAGCTAAAAAGAAACTCTTGTTGAATTTTGTGATATAGGTCACATGGTTTTACTTATATAAAAATACAACGAGAGATACGCAAATTTCCTAATAAAATATATACAACAGGACTGCCACAGGATATACAACAGGACTGCCACAGGATATACAACAGGACTGTCACAAGATATACAACAGGACTGTCACAAGATATACAACAGAACTGTCACAGGATTTACAACAGGACTGTCACAGGATATACAACAGGACTGTCACAGGATATACAACAGAACTGTCACAGGATTTACAACAGGACTGTCACAAGATATACAACAGGACTGTCACAGGATATACAACAGGACTGTCACAGGATATACAACAGGACTGTCACAGGATATACAACAGGACTGTCACAGGATATACAACAGCACTGTCACAAGATATACAACAGGACTGTCACAGGATATACAACAGGACTGTCACAGGATATACAACAGGACTGTCACAGGATATACAACAGGACTGTCACAGGATATACAACAGAACTGTCACAGGATTTACAACAGGACTGTCACAAGATATACAACAGGACTGTCACAAGATATACAACAGAACTGTCACAGGATATACAACAGGACTGTCACAGGATATACAACAGGACTGTCACAGGATATACAACAGCACTGTCACAAGATATACAACAGGACTGTCACAGGATATACAACAGGACTGTCACAGGATATACAACAGGACTGTCACAGGATATACAACAGAACTGTCACAGGATATACAACAGGACTGCCACAGGATATACAACAGAACTGTCACAGGATATACAACAGGACTGCCACAGGATATACAACAGAACTGTCACAGGATATACAACAGGACTGTCACAGGATATACAACAGGACTGTCACAGGATATACAACAGGACTGTCACAGGATATACAACAGAACTGTCACAAGATGTACAACAGGACTGCCACAGGATATACAATAGGACTGTCACAGGATATACAACAGGACTGTCACAGGATATACAACAGAACTGTCACAAGATATACAACAGGACTGCCACAGGATATACAACAGGACTGTCACAGGATATACAACAGAACTGTCACAAGATATACAACAGGACTGCCACAGGATATACAACAGGACTGTCACAGGATATACAACAGGACTGCCACAAGATATACAACAGGACTGTCACAGGATATACAACAGGACTGTCACAGGATATACAACAGGACTGTCACAGGATATACAACAGAACTGTCACAGGATTTACAACAGGACTGTCACAGGATATACAACAGCACTGTCACAAGATATACAACAGGACTGTCACAGGATATACAACAGGACTGTCACAGGATATACAACAGGACTGTCACAGGATATACAACAGGACTGTCACAGGATATACAACAGGACTGTCACAGGATATACAACAGAACTGTCACAGGATATACAACAGGACTGTCACAGGATATACAACAGAACTGTCACAGGATATACAACAGAACTGTCACAGGATATACAACAGGACTGCCACAGGATATACAACAGGACTGCCACAGGATATACAACAGGACTGTCACAGGATATACAACAGGACTGTCACAGGATATACAACAGGACTGTCACAGGATATACAACAGGACTGCCACAGGGTATACAATAGGACTGTCACAGGATATACAACAGGACTGTCACAGGATATACAACAGAACTGTCACAAGATATACAACAGGACTGCCACAGGGTATACAATAGGACTGTCACAGGATATACAACAGGACTGTCACAGGATATACAACAGAACTGTCACAAGATATACAACAGGACTGCCACAGGGTATACAATAGGACTGTCACAGGATATACAACAGGACTGTCACAGGATATACAACAGGACTGTCACAGGATATACAACAGGACTGTCACAGGATATACAACAGAACTGTCACAGGATATACAACAGGACTGTCACAAGATATACAACAGGACTGCCACAGGATATACAACAGGACTGTCACAGGATATACAACAGGACTGTCACAGGATATACAACAGAACTGTCACAGGATATACAACAGAACTGTCACAAGATATACAACAGGACTGCCACAGGATATACAACAGGACTGTCACAGGATATACAACAGGACTGTCACAGGATATACAACAGGACTGTCACAGGATATACAACAGGACTGTCACAGGATATACAACAGAACTGTCACAAGATATACAACAGAACTGTCACAGGATATACAACAGGACTGTCACAGGATATACAACAGGACTGTCACAGGATATACAACAGGACTGTCACAGGATATACAGCAGAATTACCACAGGATAACAACAGACCTAACACAGGATATACAACAGAAATTCCACACGATATTCAACAGGACTGCCACAGAATATACAACAGACCTAACACAGGATAACAACAGAACTGCCTTTCAGAATTTTTTTTTTAATTCTTCTGTGTAGCCTTTGTGTTCTCTCCCAATGGGCGTTGTGATTTTGATCCAAAATATGTAAGCCTATGTTTGGTGGGTTTCTCCTTTCCTTCAGTCTCTGTTTGTACTCCTTTATTCGGTTCTCCAGGGTACGTTTCCTATGTATCCTTACTTTAGTACAGGCAGCTGTTATACCCCCTATATATTTTCTTAAGGCTTCGGGAGTTTCATTACTTTGTTTCTTGCTGTAAGGTCTCTGAGTGTGCCCAGACTGTTGTAAATATTATCTTATCTATATATATAAAAATGGATGTTTGTTGGTCCGTTGGTCCGCCCGTCCGTCCGTTCGTCAGTGATAATCTTCTACATCGCTCAACCAATCGTGATGAAACTTTGGGAAGATGTTTAGTATACTACCGGGATGGTTTCTGACTAATTACTCTTTAGAAATAACCTTTCGTTGCATTTTTATTTACAATAAAACGTAAAATCACTCGCAATCAGCGCCCCCTCGCGGCAGACGTATGCCTGAAATAGCCTCGCATGTGCTTATTTGTAGCGTCAAGCTTAGCCTATAGGTTAGGTACACAGCTTCGTACCCCCGCAACCTAGGTTCGTGGCTCAGCGTGGGTTTTTTTTTTTTCATTTCTTTTATATCAGGGGTCTCCAAACTACGGCCCGAGGGCCACATCCGGCCCGCAGACAGATTTTGTCCGGCCCGCGGAGACATACTTGAAAACTCCTTTTAGAGAACAAATATTTTTTATAGCAAATAAAATGTTTGTGATAAGTTGGATAAAGAAACACAGAATGGTAATGAGTAAAGACATGTATAATTTATGCAGTAAATTTAACTTCAGCATATAATAACTAACAAATTATTGAAATGAATCCAACTTACATTTTATACATTGTAAGTAATGAACAACACATACCTTATAACATGACAAATGAAATCCTAATGAGATGTATGTAATTGAGATTTTTCACCGACAATAGTTTGTAGTTGTGGAGTAATTTTACTTGTACCAATTATTAAAAGAGATTTAAGATGCTCGTCAGTTAATTTAGATCTGTATACATTTTTTGTGTACTTCATTTTGGAGAAGGTTTTCTCACACAAATAAGTAGTACCAAAAACGGAAAACAGCCCACGAGCAAATTTATGCAAATTATCAAATTGTGTCAGTGGAAGACTCTTATAAAATTCCAACAAAGATGAGTTTTCATATTTGTTCTTAATTATATCACTGCACTGAAGATCAATCATTTCCATTTGAGGTTCCGGGGCTAGGGTTTCAATGTCAGCATCAAAAGGATTCTGAAAAATCTTAATTTGATTCGCAATGGCATCAAAGTCCGAGAAACGAGTATCAAAATTTATCTTCAAAGCACTCAAAGTTTCGATTGCAAAATCGATAGGAAACTCAGTCTCAGTAGTGTGGCTGAATATTTCACATGTTTTAAAATGTGAAAAACATTTACTTCGTAGTTGTGATTGAAACAGTATCAATTTCATCCGGAATGACTTGATATTAGTGTATAAATCAGGAAGATGCTGGTTTTCTCCTTGCAATCTCAAATTCAGTTCGTTCACATGTTTTGTCAAATCAACATAGAATGCTAACTTCCATAGCCATGCGTTGTTTTGTAATTCAGTAAGAGGGCGGTGCTTTTCATTCAAAAAAATTTCGATCACTGCTCGAAGTTCAAAAAAGCGCTGAAGGACTTTCCCACAACTAAGCCAGCGTACGGCAGTATGATAAGGTAAGTCTGTTTCTCCAATCTCTGCAATAAATTGTCGGAATTGTCGGTGATTCAGCCCAAAAGATCTGATGAAATTAACAGTTGATATGACTGGTTTCAGAACGTCAGACATATCCAAACATTTTCCGCACAAAGACTGTTGATGAATGATACAATGTAAGACTAATGGTTTTGAGCCGCCGTCATTTTCTACAGCCTTTGACACAAGAGCGACCACTCCTTTATCTTTCCCACTCATGTTTTTGCCTCCATCAGTTGTAATACATTTCAAGTTTTTCCATCGAAGGTTCTTTTTATTAATGGCCATTTCAACTCCTTTAAAAATATCGGTACCAGTAGTTGTGCCATGAATACTATACATATCAAGAAGTTCTTCGTGCACTTCATAGCTTTTATCTACTCCTCTAATATAAATCAACACCTGAACAGTATCTGACACATCCGTTGACTCATCCAAGGCCAAAGAAAACCACTCAACATGTCCATTTTTGTCGAACAGTTGAGAGGATATATTTTCAGCGATGTTTTCTACCCTTCGAGCCACAGTGTTTGCTGACATACTGACAGTTTTTAATAAATTTACCTTTTCAGGGCACATTTCTTCGACTACTGCAATTATGCATTCCTTGATCATTTCTCCATCGGTGAATGGTTTTCCACGTTTTGCAATTTCAAGAGCCACACGAAAGCTGGCACGAGTTGCCGCCTCTTGTTCAGTTTTGACTTTTGTAAATAAAGATTGCTGCGATTTCAATCCGCGCTTCAAAGCTTCGAATTTTTCTGTCCGCACAATTCCTGTATATTTTGAGTAATTTTGAGAATGTTTTGTTTCATAATGACGTTTCATGTTATATTCTTTGAGAACGGCTATGCTTTCATTGCAAATCAAACATAGCGCCTTGTTACTGGACTCAATTACGAAATACTGAATGTTCAACTGATCTTTGAATTTTCTGCATTCACTATCAATTTTTCGCTTCTTTTCCATTCTGCTAAATCACACACAAAAGCAACAATTAATAATAACATTTAATAACTGTTTTAATGTCCATCTATACAGCGAGCAAAACAACAACTCACTCACCCGTGCAGGCAAGTTCACGCTCCGCTGCGTCACGTGGGAAAACATACGTACATCTTCTCGTACATGTTCTCAGCACATCCCCCTTTTTAAGATTTGAAATATATATATACATTACAAACTTTAAATGCATAATATAATTAATAATGAGGGCGATCCACGGGTTTAACAATTCGTCCACTCCGGGTTCTTATCTGGCCGTCTTCTGAGTCGTTAGAGGGATAATCCACAACTGGGGTCTTTTCATTTTCAACCAGTTCCTCCTCCGAAAAGGTCGGCGTCGATGGGTCGGCTGGATATTGCACTGTAACTCCTTTTCGTAGATGGAACCTGTTTCGACGTAAAGTCCCAACTGGAGTATCAACCATATATGACCTTGGTGTCGATGCTTTCTGCTTTACAATCCCCCAGGTTCGCATATCTGTAATCCAAACCGTGTCACCTTCGGATAGCTCCTCCATGTCCGTAGCTCCGCAGCGTCGATCATATCTGGATTTCATATCCTTTCTCCTTCTCCCTTCCTTTCTTTTCAGGGTCTGAGAGTCCACCGACCTTGGATTAAGATTCTCTGGTGCAATTGGCAAGGTCGTTCGGAGTTTACGTCCCAGATGGTTCACCATGCCAAGAAATCTTCTTACGCCATGAACATCTGTCGGAGTAGGCATCCCCGCCACCGCTTCGATTTTCGCTGGATCTGGTCGAATACCGTCTTCATCCAGTATGTGCCAAGAAAATTAATTCTTGGCACGCCGAAGACACACTTGGCCTTGTTTAGTGTAACTTTCGCCTCTTTCAGTTTTCGGAGCACTAAACGAAGAATTCGATCGTGAGTCTTGGAGTCGGAGGCAAATATCAGGATATCGTCCAGGTAACACATTACACCGTCCATGCCTTGCAAGATTATTGACATAACTCTCTGAAAATACTCTGGGGCGAGTGAGATTCCAAATGGCATTCTGCAGTATTTATATCTCCCAAAAGGAGTGATGAAGGTCGTTAAATGCTGGCAGTCTGGGCTCAACGGAATCTGGTGAAAGCCACTGTTCGCGTCCAGTTTCGAAAAGAATCTTGCTTCCCCCAGTTGCCCCAGCATGTGCTCCACACTGGCATGGGATGCACTTCGCGCTGTACATGTTCGTTCAGCCTTGAGAGATCCACACAGAGTCGTATGTCGCCATTCGGTTTACCAGCAATCACAGTCGGTGCACACCATTCAGTCAAAACGTTAACTTGTGCTATGATTCCCGCCTTCTCGAGCTCTTCCAATCTTGTTTTGAGCTTTTCCATCAAAGGTATTGGTACCCGTCGAGGAGTATGCACAGCATAAGGTTTTGCTCCAGGTTTCAATTTGATTTCGTAAGGGTTTCCGATCTGTCCCAGTCCTTCAAATACTTCAGGGAATTCCTTGATCGGGTTAATTCTCGTCGCAACCACTTCAATTCGCCTCGCCAGGTTCAAGAGCTCACATGCCCGGCGACTCAGAAGAGGTTCACTCAAACGACGAATGACATAAATCTTCTCCTTGATTCCATAATTGCCATTTCGCAGCGTTGATATAAACATACCCACAGTCTGAAGTTCGGAGAATTCAGCAGCTCTAATGTTGATATCACTTTTCACTAGTCGCTGCTGTCCCATTATCTTCTTGAAGAGACACAGAGGAACACATGTAACATCCGCCTGGGAGTCGAGCTTGAACTTCACCTTTTTCGCGTTCACTTGGATTTCTGCTGTCCATCGCCTCCTGCACTCGCCTTCATCATCAACGAGATTAGATGAATCCTCCGTAGCTGAGACCTCCAGGAGAAAACCAATTTCTTCATCAAGTTCAGAAACAGCTTTGACTTCCGCAGTCTTTGCCTGTTTATCTGGGCAGCAATTTGCAAAATGGCCAGTTTTTGAACATAGGTTACATCTTTGTCCTTCAGCACGGCAGGCCTGTCCTTCCCTGTGGGTGAAACCTCCGCACTTTGGACATCGTGATCTTGTTTTGGCTGACTTCTCCTTCTTCCTCGAAGGCTGCTGTTGTTGTTTCGGTAACTGTTTCTTCGAGCTGAACTTCACCTGATTGACCTTTTGGCTTGTTGAGGGACGCTGCAGGTCGACTTGCTGCTGTCGAACTGCTTTCTGCTGTCGAACCATTTTCACAGCCTTTTCCAAAGTCAGTTCGCTGTCCAACTGCATTCTTTCAGACAAAGCTTTGTCCCTCACTCCAACCACTATTCGGTCACGGATCAACTGCTCATGAAGACCCTCAAATTCGCAGCTATTAGCCAATTTGTACAATGAAGTGATGAATTCGTCCACTGGCTCCCGATCCTCTTGCATTCTTGAATTAAATTTCGCACGTTCGTAGATAATATTCTTCCTGACACAGAAGTGGCTGTCGAACGCCTTGAGGACGGAATCAATTTTCGTTGCCTCTTCTTCCTTTTCGAACTTGAAGGTCCTGATAATATCATCCGCGCGGTCACCCATCAAGTACATGAACAAATCGATCTTGTCCGCCTCCTCTTTCTTCTTCATTCCACTGACCACGAGGTATCGTTCGAATCTCTTCCTCCATTTGGGCCATTCGTTGGGAGTCGAGAAGTCGAAAGTTTCTGGAGGTTGAATCTGAGCCATGTTGAATTATCTTCCAAGGTACGCAAAAATCGATATTTTGCGATATACGGGTTCGTATTTTATCCAGTTATCGCTGCCACCATGTTTTAATGTCCATCTATACAGCGAGCAAAACAACAACTCACTCACCCGTGCAGGCAAGGTCACGCTCCGCTGCGTCACGTGGGAAAACATACGTACATCTTCTCGTACATGTTCTCAGCACAATAACAAATAAACATAACAATTAATACAGGAAAATTAATAATATGCAGTGTTGCCATCTTGGCCCTCGGAACTTACTGGAGTAATCAGTATGGCCCTAAGGCTGGAAAGTTTGGAGACCCCTGTTTTATATTATTGTAGCAAATTATTAAAAATATTATTTTATTTAAAATGTAGGCTTTTTAAAATAAAAATTAACATAAACAATTTTTTAATAATATTTGTAACAAACCTAGGTTCGAGGCTCAGCGTGGGTGTCTTTTTTTATTTTCATTTCTTTTATATTATTGTAGCAAGGTCTGTTTTTACAGCATTATTATATTTTGATTGGTTTATTTTAAATATGTTTGTTATGAAGGCTCTATGTAATACTATTTAGAGCACATTTTACATTTTAAACACCTAAGCCCCCCTCTTTTTAATATTGTAGCAAAGTATTAAAAGTATTATTTTATTTTAGATGTTTGCCATGAAACTTTGGGAAGTTGTTTAGTATACTATCAGGACGATTTCTGGCGAATTATTTTAGAATAATATTTATAACAATAATTATAGTGAAATTAAGACATAGTGATTATATTCTGTGTTTGTGCATATATAAATATTTTACAGAACATGTGAGAACGTTCTATTAGAATATCTCGAAAACAAAAAACAATACATATAAACGAGTTCACTGACATTTATTAATGCAGTGATTATAATCAATGATTACAATGAAGGGCTATATTATCTATATATATAAAATTGAATGTCTGTCTGTCTGTCTGTCTGTTTGTCTGTGTGTGTGTGTGTGTGTGTGTCCTCTATGGATTCAAAAACCATACATCCAATCGCCGTGAAAATTTGGGATATTATTAGGTGTATCCCCGGAAAGGTTTACGAAAAATAATATCTTGAATATCTTTAATATCCTTAGAGTTATTTGCAGATTTGTAGCTTTAACTCGCAAGCACCATTGAGACGGAGATAGGCTTAGGTTTGCTGCTCCTGATGACCTTGGGTCTGCCCCACCCCGTGAGAGAATGGATTCGCCCGGCCGCCAGTACCCACCGACCAATCAGGGCAGAGTTGGTGTCACAGCTATGCCAAGTAGACAAGAAAAAAAGCCTCGCGGGAGCTTGCCCAAGATGACCTCGGGGAACTTCGTCCATCTTCCATAAACGACCATGAATTTATTCAACCTTATCGAGTATTTTTCAAGGGACCGGGAAAAAATGTTCACTAGATAAAACGATGATTTAGTAATGTAGAAAATTAGGAAAGACAAAATTCAGAATGACACGGCACACAGGGACCGGGAAAAAATGATCACTTTATCAGTTTCAAATTATCAAAATATATCTATTTCTTTTTATAAGTTTATAGAGAATTGTTTTAACAAATGTTCGTTAGACAGATCTTTACTCGGGTACCGATTAATATTGATTTTATTCAACTTATCGAGTATTTTTCAAGGGACCGGGAAAAAATGTTCACTTTATCGAGAGATTCGTTAGACAAACCTTTACTCGGGTAAAACACGGGCGAAGCCGGGTACATCCGCTAGTCTATATATATAAAAATCACATTCAAATTTTAACGTAACGTTCCATTCTCAATCCCGTAGGGCTTTAGATCGGCTAAAAACATTTTTATCTTTATAAGTGAATATTAACTTTACTGTACTGAATAGTTTAGTATAATGTTAATTTAACATATTACAATTTAGCCACAGCAACGCGTGGCCGGGTTCGCTAGTATTTTTATAGTTAAACATTTTCTCTTTGTATTTATGTACTGAAGAATGGATCGCCTCAAAGACAATATTTCACTGATGAGCTCTCTTTCTTTTAAGAAGGGCGATAGTGGATCGCCGAAACTTGAATTGATCAACAACCTATACAATTATGGTATTCTCTACTAAAAATACAGAACAGAACTACCGCAAAATAAAGACAACAGGACTACTGCAAAGAGAAAATAAAAAACTACCGCGCAAAGATATATACAACCGAACTACCACAAGGTGGGACACAACAGAACTACCACAAAGATAGACTTACCCCACTTACCTACTGCACCATCCTGACCTCCTGCGTTCCGTGATTTAATTAGCGACGTCCCCGTGTCCCCGCATCGACCGGCGGTCATTGCAGCCATCACGGCAGCCTGACTGAAATATTTCCCCTTCAACCGGGGCGAAATGTTTCTTGACTAAACATCTGGAATTCTCACGCCGTCAAATAATTCCTGGAGACGATTGTTGCAGATGTGTCTTGGCTTCTTTATTTTACAAGAAGTAAGAAACATCTTCCTTCTATCTAACTTTCCGGCAAATTTAGGCGGTCTGGAATGGAAACATCATGTTTTGGCTCAAGGAAGGGAATGCATTCGGCTACAATCCTTGGTATGTGTTTTCACCTTAAGTATAATTTGCTGTTACACGTAGCAAATAATTGTCTTCACCGTTCTTTTAACTGCAAATTAGAATTCGAATACGACTAATGGTGATGTTCTGTATCCTTTTGTTTATTCGGTGTTGTTGTTGCTCTTTCAATATTTTAATAATTTTTGAAACTTTATAGTCAGTTATTTATTTATTATTATATACAAATGTGTAAAATATCAAAGGCAAAGAGGCACAAGTAGTGTACAAAGTTATTTGAGTAGTCAGCAATGGTGCAGCTGCTACTTGGCGGAGCCGAATTGGCTAGCTGAGAGGCTGTACAGCTCCAAGATGGCGGTCCGTTTCCCAGTCAGGGAGCGCTCGGCGGCCATCATGTACTCGTTCACCTTTGAACCGTCGGTCTCGGCAACGAGGGGTTCCCG
>CP092875.1:87729855-87805290 GCA_030710605.1 Cordylochernes scorpioides | reverse complement strand
TCCTCCAACGTTTGTGGAATCGGAAAGAGTCTTCTCCTCCTCTGGATACCTATGCAATAAGATACATTCTAGTTTGCATAATGACACTCTTGACAAATTATCTTTCCTACGCTCAAATCTTTCTCGAAATTGAATTTTTATCCTTTAAAATAAAGTAATTCATGGTTTTTAAACGGTGCTGTCTTCTTTATAAACATTAATACATAGTTGGGCAAAATGCAATAATGATTACATTTTCTATAATCACAATTGCAAATAATCATGATTACATTTGCTATAATTACAATTACAAGTAATTTTAATCACAATTGCTATCTCATTATATATAGAATACGAGTAATTATGTTTACATTCTAATGCAATTAATTTTTTTGCAAAGTAATGCATTGCAAAGTAATCGTAATTACAAGGTAATATATTACTTTGAATGGATTACTGCCCAACGCTGCATTAAGAGATGTGGTCTAAGAGTTCCAAGAACAGTAATTTTTTTCCAGATGTGTGTCCAGCAATTGACAGATAATTTCAAACTGTAACCCAAAGGCAATGATTTAGTTCATAAGCAGGCGCAAAATATATGGCTTTCAGGTTGTTTTCATCGAAGTAAGTGCCACGTCATTGCACTATATAAATAAAAAATTAAAAATATAATAAACGAAACGATATACCTCTTGGCGTAGAAAGACGAAAATGTTTTTCAATCCCGGGATATCCCGGGATCCCGGGATTGAGAAAAAGCAATCCCGATCCCGGGAATGAAAATATGTACCGGGATTGGAAGCCCTAGTCTAGATATGTGGTGTAGTAAAAGCAGTCCCTAACTATTACCCACAATGATTATCATGCCTTTTACTATGTGTTCTAGGGGTAAAAAAAGTTCCGACTCTGCTTCCAGGTGTTTACATTAATAATGGTTCCATCTACAATAGCTAAGAAGAGGGGGTCAGTGGAAGGATGGTCTAAACCGTGGTTTTTGACCGCTACGATCCGGGTTCGATTCGCGCATTGGGCACTTTTTTCTGATTAAAAAAAAAAAAAAATGCTCCAATGGCCCCCCAATTCTTGCAAAAGTCCAACCCTCCCAACGAGTGCAAGTAACCAAACGGGGCTCTGGCACATTTGTAAGTACAAAAGTCGAACTGCCTTTTCATATGTGTAGACATGTGGTGCACTTACAGTAAAAGCAGTCGCGAACTACTACCCACCAATGATTATCATGGCCTGTACCACGTGTACTAGGGATAAGCAAAAAAAAAAAAAAAGCTAAGAGGGAAGAATCTACACTTATGAACAAAACTTAGGGAAATGGAAAGTCTTTGATGTCACTAGTTGTCTATTTACTGGAGGAGACAGAGGTTGTTCACACTTGGTGTGATTTCAATAAAGTTCACTGTAATATCTTTCAGACTTATTGTCTCGATATACATGCTAAAAGGTATAATTTCCTTAAGTTTTGTCTATGAGTGTATACAACCCTATATTGGGGGTTGGCAAACTTTTGAGTTGGAAGAGTCAAAAATTACAATTTACAGAATATCAGAGTTTTTAAAGAGCCACAAAATTTTTTCTTGCCAACAATAAATAGTAGTCGAATAAATAATATTTGCATATGGAACTGTTGGTAAAAAATTATAGATTCATAGAGGAAGATCTTTTATTACCTAAAAGATTGATAAGGCAAAATTTGGATTATAGGTTATAAACACAAGGTAATAAAACCAAATCCAAGTAAATAAATAGTGTGTGACGTTTCAGTAACAGTGTTGTTACCATCTTCAGACAAAAGTACTGAATGGTTATTCCAGTTCATTCAGTAGTTTTGTCTAAAGATGGTAACAACACTGTTACTGAAACGTCACACACTATTTATTTACTTGGATTTGGTCTTATTACCTTGTGTTTATAACCTAAAAGGTATAAAAACAATAAAAGAAGGACTAGAGATAAAATTATATGTACATCAGCAGATCACGCCAGCCTGCCCTATCCAATAACCACTAGCCAAGTAACAATCAAACAAACAAGGCCGCGCTATATAGGCAGAGATGTCAATCTGCATAGGCAATACTAAAACTATGCAAGTGATAAGGCACAATTTGGATTATAGATTATAACACAAGGTATAAGACCAAATCCAAATAAATAAATAGTGTGTGACGTCATTCAGTACTTTTGTCTGAAGATGGTAACAACGCTGTTACCGAAACGTCATACACTATTTATTTATTTGGATTTGGTCTTATTACCTTGTGTTTAAAACTATGCAAATATCTGCAACATATCGTAGAAATATCTGCAATTTCAACAGTAACTATATAAAGAGCCGATGTGGCTCATGAACCACAGTTTGCTGACCCCTGCACTCTATGGTAGAGACATGATGAGCAACAAAATCAAGGCAGCTGTAATGGATAGTCAAACTTTGAACACCAAAAAACGGTTGAGTATAAGCACAGTGAGCTATAGCGGGTCTACATTCCAATGTGTGGCAGAGCTTGCCTAGCTTGGAGAGGAGAAGATTGAGGTACCTAAAAGCAAACACAAGGTAATATGACCAAATCTAAATAAATAGTGTGTGATGTTTCAGTAACAGCGTTGTTACCATCTTCAGATAAAAGTACTGAATTCAGTACTTCATTACTTTAAGTACTTCAGTACATTATTCAGTACTTTTGTCTGAAGATGGTAACAAAGCTGTTACCGAAACGTCACACTATTTGGATTGGTCTTATTACCTTGTGTTTATAATCTATAATTCAAATTGTGCATTATCGTACCTAAAATTACTATCTGCCAATAGGACCAAGTAATACTTTGGCTGAAGCATTACTAGTATCATGTTAATCCAATTGGATTAGGTCTTATTTTCTTGTATATAATCTATAATCCAAATTGTGCTTTATCATTTTTGATAGACTTCAATGGACCTAAGAAGTTCCTATGAGCTGAAGAATTCCAAAGTCAATATCAATGTTGAAGCCATCACTTGAAGATTCTATTTTAAAGAGTTCAGGATCTGAAGCTCTTCTCTATTTCAAGAAGTTGAGGAAACATAGCATTAAAAGGATGAGTTCTTTTTCTCACATCTATTTTCTTAAATTCTTGGATTAGTTTTATTTTCTTATATTATTTCTAAACCATTATAGACGTGTATTTTAAAAATGAAACAATAGCTACTGTCCTTTCTGCAATGAAAAATTAATGGGAGGGTCTTGCTCATTAGTGTTGAACCCTCCCAGCAGTTTTGCCAGTTTAATCTACACCGCTGTAATATTGCATTTTTCCTTTTATACTGATACTGAAGCTAGACACTATTACATCATGTGGTTTTGAAGCCAGCAAAGAATCAAAAATAAAGTCTCCAAAAGTCACTTTTAAAATATTACTTAATAATGCAATCACATTTTTAAATTCAAAATATAGAAATTAGCATAAATGAAGAAAAACATAAATAAGGTTAAAATAAGAATTACTGTTTAAACCTAATTAAAAGTATACTTTTGCATATTTATATATTTTAAAATTCTATTTAAATATGTTTGTGTGATATTATTTTATTAATTATTTTGTTAAAATTTTGCTCTTTAAAAAAAAAATCTAACAAAAATATGTATAATAGTAATATGAGGTGAATTCCCAGAAAAGGCCATATTTGGTAGGCGGCGCTGTACGTTGCCACCGCCGTACCTTCGAGGCGTTTTACACGAGTTCAAAATACAATTTCGGTGAAATACTTTGAATTTTACCAATTTAAATATATAAATCTAAATTATAATTCTAAAAAAGATTTTACAGTTAAAAAAACAACATTTTTTTAAATAAATTATTAAACTAATTTTTCTAAAACGAACATTATTTTTTTCATTATCTGAAACTAACCTAATTCAACTTATCTAAAACTAACCTTATTTAGCGATTAAACTAACCTAATTTAACCTATTTAAATCTAACCTCATATACACTTTTACACTACCTTTTTAATATCAAAATTAAATTAAAATACATTTATATTAAATAATAACATTTTTTAAAAATCGACTTTCTGGTTCACACTTTTGTATCTAATCAATTATGTATTTTTTTATTTCACTCTATAAAAAAATCTCTGTATAGTTTAGCTTAAAATATTTTAAGTGGCATTTTTTCAAGTCATATATTTATACACAAGTTTTATATTTATTTTACAAATATTGTGAAAGATGTGATTAATAAACTTTGTAAAAAAAAATTTTAATACATTTTTAATAACATGACGTTATGTTATATTCCAATAGGTAAAATAGGTTAGTTTCAGATGGCTTATAAATTAGGTTAGTTTCAGATAGGTTAAATTAGGTTAGTTTAATCGTTAAATAAGGTTAGTTTTAGATAAGTTGAATTAGGTTAGTTTCAGATAATGAAAAAAATAATGTTCGTTTTTAGAAAAATTAGTTTAATAATTTATTTAAATAAATGTTGTTTTTTTAACTGTTAAATCTTTTTTAGAATTATAATTTAAATTTATATATTTAAATTGGTAAAATTCAAAGTATTTAACCGAAATTGTATTTTGAACTCGTGTAAAACGCCTCGAAGGTACGGCGGTGGCAACGTACAGCGCCGCCTACCAAATATGGCCTTTTCTGGGAACGCTCCGTAATATGAGAATATAATTATATTCTAAAGTATTAAAATCAACGTAATTATGTTTAGTATTTTAAAATCGTTTGTTATAAAAACATCTAAGCAAAAGTGAGTCCATTTAGGCATTCCACACTTTACGCTTTTTAAAAATGGCGAAAAGTGCGACCATACTTACAATTTTGCCGGAATGAATGGCACCATCAAAATTGAAACAATGCCAATTTCGAGGTAGAGGAAAAATGCAACTAGTGTCCACTGAATACTCATGTTGAATTCTGAAAAAGATACCAAAAGCATTAAGTTTGCATCATCTATAAAAATGCGTAAAATATTTAATAAAAGTTAACATACAAGTTTGAAGATGAGAAATTGTGTATATTCAAATAATATATTTACCTATTATATGCTACCAACTATATATATTTCGTACTTTATCTTGTTAAAATCTATTTTAATACTTTTGAGTCATCTAAACGAAATTTCATGACAATGCATTTTAATTAAATAAATTACGATTGCAAAAGTTCTACAAGGTAAAATTTAAGAGATTTTTTTTAATAGAGAGAGGGAAATAGAATATTTAAATTTAAAAATACAGATAATTAAAATAAATAAACTTAGATACACAGAAATGTTTGGGAGGAAAAAAGGTTAATTAAAACCCCTTTTTTAAATCAGTCAAATTTCTTAGGAAAATGTGGGAGAAAAACGATCCTATTTATTAATAAAATTTATTGTTCAACCAATATTCATTATATAGAGAATGGTTTGAGAATTTCATTGTTGGAATATTATATGCATTACATATATATTAAATTAGATAATAAAAAGGCATATATTGGATTTAATAAAATTTTTATTAAATCCAATATATGCCTTTTTATTATCTAATGCAGTGATTCTCAACCAATGTGCCGCGGTAAATTTGTGTGCCGCGAAATTCTAAAAATGTGCCGCCGAATTTTAGTCATATGATTATGTATCAATTATTCCGCCTTCTACAAGCTTTCAGGTAAGCTTTTTAAGGCACATAAAAGGACACAGGACAACATCTAGACGACACGTGCAAACAGCCCGCCGAATCTGGTACAGCGCGCCGCCTGCGAAGGAACCAAGGACGCACCAAGCACACCTAGAGCCCGAAGCCCCAAGGCGGCAAAAATAGTGACCACGAGGATCGAAACTTCATCATTGGTTTTTCTTTTTTTCTTTTTCATTTTTTTACTTTTTAAAATAACGAAATTAGCAAATTGAATGTTAGAGATGTATATTACTTATATTTTGCATAGAAATATTGATACATAATTTGAATTTTCTTGCATTCAAGTTAGCAAAAGTGTGCCGCGAAATTCTAAAATTGTGCCGCCAAATTTTCAAATCTTTAAAATAATGCCGCAACAAAAAAAAAAGGTTGAGAATCACTGATCTAATGAATTAAATATGGATTGCTCTATTTTCAAAATATATTGATATATAGCTAGCAATAAATATGTATATATATATGTTTCTATGAAAATGTTAATCTGCAAGACGCAGGTTATCATCATCCCTTTTTGATTTGTTTTTGTCACTTTTTGGCGTTCCGAAAATAAACAATAAAAGGCTGTATCAGACTTTACTAAGACAATAAAGATTTGCTTAAAATAAATGTGTACGAAGATGTTGCATTTGGCGACGAGGATATAAGAGTAAGTACCCTCGAATTTTGAGGTAAATATTTTTAGAAAATATCTTTGATTTTGCATATAATTGATAGAAATTTTAAAAGTCACAAATTGCAAAGTTTTAGGATGCAAATTTAAGAAAGAGTGAAAAAAAAATGGCTAGTTACCAATTTAAGGAATATAATGAGGAAACTGAAACTTTTGAAACGTTTTATGAACGATTGGAACAGTTTCTCATATTGGAGGAGGCAGGGGATGAGAAGAAAAAGGCTTATCTCCTAACCCTCATGGGAAGTAAAACATATGGTGTTTTGAAGAATTTGTGCAGTCCTATTCTACCTAAAGATAAAACTTTTGATAACCTAATAGATATCTTGAAAAGGCACTTCTCTCCAAAGCGCTCAATTGTAGTAGAGAGGTTCATTTTTTTTAAAAGAATGCAATTAAAGGAAGAAAGCATCTCGGATACTTGGTGGAAATTAAGCGTTTGGCTTCCTCATGCAACTTTGGAAATTTTCTGGAGGATTCTTTACGTGATAAAATGGTTTGTGGATTATATAATGCCAAAATACAAAATAGAATTTTGTCGGAGGGCGACATTTCTTTAGCTAAAGTAATTGAGATAGCATTATCTATGGAAGCGGCCGAGAAAAATACAAAATTATTTCACTTGGAGCAGGGTGAAGATTGTGTAGATAAGTTGAGGATGGAACGCAAGGTTGAATCAAATTTCCAGAATGGCAAATGTAAACATTGTGGTAAACAGCATAAAGAACTATGTAGATTTAAGGAGGCGATATGCTTTAAGTGTAATAAAAAAGGACACATTGCCTCAATATGTTGGAGCAGTAGAAGAAATCTAAGGCAACATCAGAATCAGCCGGGAAATATACATCAGATAGGAGACCAAGAAGAGGAGGAAGAGTATGTCCAGAAAATTATAAGCGTGACGATACCTGAGTATAAGATTAATTTTGCTTCAAGTGACCCTCCCTATCTGATGGAGTTAAAAGTAGAAGGAAACTTTATTAAATTTGAAATGGATACGGGTAGTGGTCTAACACTGATATCAGAAAAGGATTTTAAAAATAGTCTTCAACACTTGAAATTGGAAAAAGCGAGTATTATTGTAAGAACTTATGATGGTACCGTGGTACCCATTCTGGGTAAAATCAATGTCAAAGTGGAGTGTCAAGATATTACTTACAAACTTAGAGCGTTGGTGGTGAAAGGAGAAAAGAGGGCTTTGATGGGAAGAGAATGGATAAATAGATTGAAATTGGGCTGTTTCGCGGTAAAACATATGCCTGTGGAAAATACCATTGAGGAAATTTGAAGGAAAATCAAGCCCTATTTGTGGAGACAACCGAACCAATAAAAGGTTTCACATTTTCAGTAAACATGTGTGATGTGAATCCAATTTTCCATAAGGCTCGTCCGGTGCCTTTCGCCATTAGGCCAGCAGTTACTGAAGCATTAGACAAAATGGTGGCTAAGGGTTATCTATGTGAGGTGGCGAGCAGTAAATGGGCCACTCCTGTGGTTGTAGTGCCGAAGAAAAATAAAGAGATCAGAATTTGCTGCGACTTCAAGGTAACTCTAAATAAATATTTGGACACTGCGGGCCTATCCCCTTCCCACACAGCAAGATTTATTCTCCACATTGGCTAAGGGAAAATACTTTTCTAAATTGGACTTGAGGAACGCTTATCTGCAATTAGAGGTGGACCCAGGCACCCGACCGTTACTAACGATAAATACTCATAAAGGGCTTTTCAGGTTTAAGAGAATGCCATTTGGATTGGCAAATGCGCCCAGTTATTTTCAATCTGTAATGGATAGGGTTTTGTCAGGTATAGGAGGCGTAATTTGTTATATTGATGATGTCCTTATAGCCACAGCATCAATTGAAGAACATCTGGCGTTGTTGAAGACTATATTTGCTCGCTTGGCGAAGTATAATATCAAACTAAAGAAAGAAAAATGCCTATTTTTGCAAAAAGAAATTGAATATTTAGGACATCTTGTCACGGAAGAGGGCATCAGACCTTTAGATCATAAGGTACAAGCAATACAGAAGGCCAAAACGCCTACGAATATCTCTGAATTAAGGTCATTTCTTGGTTTGGTAAACTTTTATGGGAAGTTCATACCCAATTTGCCAGAGCTTTTGAAGCCTCTTCATGAGCTTCTTCACAAAAAACGTCCTTGGGTTTGGACAAAGGAATGTGGAGAGGCCATTGACAAGTGCAAGAATAGCATTACCTCTGAGAGGGTGCTAGTCCCTTATGATGCGACTTTGCCATTGTGTTTGGCCACTGATGCATCGCAGATTGGAGTGGGCGCTGTGTTGTCACATATTATAGAAGGCCAGGAGAGACCGATTATGTTTGCCTCACGGACTTTATCGGTAGCAGAACAAAATTATTCTCAGATTGAGAAGGAGGCTCTAGCCATTATTTATGGAGTTACCAAGTTTCATCAATTTATTTATGGAAGAAAATTTATTCTTATTACAGACCATAAGCCATTGGTGACCATTTTGGGCTCAAGATCAGGAATCCCCACCTTATCTACTTCAAGATTGCAGCGTTGGGCGCTTATTTTGTCAGCTTATACTTACGATATTAAATTTCGAAGAACTCAAGACCATGGGAATGCAGATCTTCTGTCACGTTTTCCTGTGGGCTGTGAAGAAATTCCAAGATTAAATAATGTCTATGCTTTATCCTATGTGGAAGAATTGCCGATCACAGCAGAGGAAATTGCCACGGAAACTGAAAAAGACGAAGTGCTCTCATTGGCCAAATTTTATACTCAGCAAGGCTGGCCTGAAAAGGTGGCTGATCACCTCAGACCTTATTTTCAAAGGAAACTTGAGCTAACTGTAGATGGGGAGTGTTTGGTTTGGGGAATGAGAGTTGTCATTCCACCATCTCTCAGAATAAAAATGTTGAACTGTCTTCATGAGACTCATTCCGGTATGAACAAAATGAAGGCTGTAGCAAGATCACATTTTTGGTGGCCAAATCTAGATACCCAAATCGAGTTTTTTGGTAAATAAGTGCAGAAGCTGTCAGCAATCCCAGGATGGGCCAAATAAAGGAAAATGGCAACCCTGGAGATGGTCAACCAGACCTTGGCAAAGAATCCACATTGATTTTGCAAATAAGGAAAACATTAATTTATTAATAGTAGTAGATAGTCATTCGAAGTGGATCGAAGCCATCCCAATGAGAGAGACCACCACACGCAAAACCATTGAGCAACTACGGCGACTTTTTTCTTCCTATGGTCTACCGGAGGAACTTGTATCTGATAATGGACCTCAGTTTACTGGTAGTGAAATGAAAGGTTTTCTGGAAGGAAATGGAATTAAACAAACATTGATCCCGGCGTACCATCCGCAAAGTAATGGCTTGGCTGAAAGAGCGGTTAGAACAATTAAGACTGCCCTGGATAAAAATAAAAGGAAAATTGGGGATACCATTCAAGACACCTTATCAAAAGTTCTTCTGGCATATCGAAGCACCCCGCATGTGACAACAGGAAAGACTCCATCAGAGCTCTTTATTGGGCGTGCGCTTCGAACCAGAGTATCGTTGATACATCCCAGCTTGGCATCTAGAGTTAGGGACCAGCAAGCCAGGCAAATGAAGTATGATCGGCGAACCCATTTGGAAGAATTCCAGATAGATGATTTAGTGTGGTGTAAAAACTTTAGAGGTGGTGATAAATGGATCCCAGGAAAAATTGTGGGCAAGAAGGGAACTAGAGTCTACACCATTTTGATCCACGGACAGGTAAAGGCCTATCACAGGGATCAAATTAGAAAAAGGTGGAGGAATGGTGAGGAAGATGAGAGTGGAGATGGAGAGCGTCAACCCGAGCACTCAAGAGGAGCAGGTCCCAGTGCCATAATCTCGGAGGTTGTACGAGACAGAGGTTATATGGAGTCGCTGTCGCCAGGACTAACTAGCCAGCGGTCGGATCAAGATTCAGAGGTTCAGAGTGATACAGACGATGGAAAGTCATTGGAGCCTCTTCGCTCGCTGGACCCCGAGGCCTTGAAAGAGGAGGGTCCTGTCCTAAGGCGGAACCCACCTCGAGCGAGGAGACCGCCTGTGAGATTTCGTGTTTGAAGAGAGAAGATGGTGATATATAGCTAGCAATAAATATGTATATATATATGTTTCTATGAAAATGTTAATCTGCAAGACGCAGGTTATCATCATCCCTTTTTGATTTGTTTTTGTCACTTTTTGGCGTTCCGAAAATAAACAATAAAAGGCTGTATCAGACTTTACTAAGACAATAAAGATTTGCTTAAAATAAATGTGTACGAAGATGTTGCATATATATTAAATATAAATGTTCATTTTAAATGGAAAAAATAATCCACTTGAATTATGATACTGCATATGATTTTTAAGTAATGAGTATATTTTAATGGGATAATATTTCCACAAGTATGATATATATATATATATACTTTTTCATGAAGACAACTTCACTTCATGATGGGTGTTGTTTATGTTGTTTAAGTTAATAAATAAAGAACTTAGTTCAGTTGCAGTCTGCGTGATCAAAAAGGCATGTTGCGTTCCCGGTTTGGATAGATGAAAAGGGAGGATACACGATGTGACTTATTAAAGTTTCCTTACTTAAGTATATATATATATAGCAATTTAGGCCAACAACCCCATGTATATAACCCGCAGCAAGACCTTAATGTTGTATAATAGAAGCACAGCTGTCAATGATGCACTATCGACATATGTCTTTACATCATCACATGTAATGCAATTTGTGCAAACAGGATAGATAAAGTAAAAAAAAAAAAGGGGGGGGGGAAACTCTGTAATTGATTAAGAGTTGAGTTAAAGCAGGGATCGAGCATATAATATTGTCAGAACAAAGGTCTAAAGATGGAAACAGCCACGACACTAGTATACAATTTGATCAGACAACCCATGAAATCGTTATTAAATTGGGCAATCTATAAAAGACTCCTTCTGGAGGTTTAGCAACCCACTGAAGACGCTGGGAGCTATTTCATAGAGGAAAATTATAGCAACAGATCTCTATAATTTCTACAGATCAACTGTAAATAGATTCATATTAAGGCATTTTTATAGCCCAAATAACACAAACAATAGTCAAACATACAGATCTGTTTGCATCATGCCGTACCCTCCTAACAGCGTAACAATAGCCCGAGGAATCAGAAAATATGGTATAATGATAAATATGATGGAATAACGCACTGAAACACATAAAAGTACAAACATTACTAAAACCTGACAGATAGATACCCTCAAAGTAGCCCTGATAAAGTCGTAATTTGCGACTGTTGCTGTGTCAATATATCACAGCAAAGATATAGTACACAACTCTATTCCAACAGAGTCAGTAGTTCTATATTTAGTACAATTTGTGAAATTAAGGTGTGGGGGGTAGTACCATAAAGCAAAAGGAATGAAATATGTATGAGGGGAAACAAGAAGATTTCTCTAGATATTTATTTAAATAAATTAAAATTTGGGAACATGTCTATACTGACGAGATATGCTATTTACATAGTAAAATTTAGATAGAGGTGACCTGAAGTTACTTTATAGCCCTTTAGGGCCCATGCGAAATCTAGGTTGGTTACTACACAAAAAAGGGGGGGGGGGGGGGCGCTAAGTCATAATGACAAATGGCTTACCTTTTCTCGAAAGTGCCGGCAAAGGTCTGGTCTCCCGTCTGAAGACTGTCCTCTCACTGAGCGACTCCGATTCAAACTGCCTTTTGGCAAAGAAACCCCCTTTTATTCTTGTCTCTCTCCGTTTTCATTCGCTGGCCGCGTCAAAGTTTCTATTGGCTGGCATTTTCATTCGCCGAAAGAAACACCAATCAAAATGGCCAACGGCTCCAGTATACAATTTCATAGACGCCCCAGGCCTCTCCCATCAAAATAGAACATATAGTATTACCAAAACAAAAAAATCTAAAGAGAGAAACAGCCACGGCACTAGTGTAAAATTTCAGACCCCAGGCCCCCCCCTCCACATGGATTGAAATACTATCCTCCCTTTTCTCGGGACGGTATATATATCGCCCCCCGTCTTGGCTAAAAATCGACCCAGGCCCCTTTTACCTGGACTGTAATGTGATGCTTCCTTTTTTCGGGGAGGATATTTATAAGGCTTAGTCTTTTAGAAATCTTCCTTCTCCATTTTTTTCTGGTCACCTTTACCTAAATTTTTTTTTTTGTGAGGGGAATATATGTACATATGGAACAACAGCTTCCAGCGCGGATGTCTCTGGATGTCACTGGTGTCTTCTTCACCAGGCATCAGCTTTCGGCATGGAAGTCTGGTGTCATCAATTGTCTATGGTGCTCTGGGCAAAAAGGTGGTCTATAAGTCTATGTGGGAGGGAAGCCATGTATCCATTTGATATTGATTATACATACGCCTTCTGTTGGGGTATGGTTACAAAAACGTGCCCCAACAGGCACAAATAACAACATAAACAACATGGGGCAGCGGAAAAATGAGTACTTTTTCAAATAAATATATTATTGACAAATATTAGTGAAAAAAAGAAAACATGGACTTTGTTAGGCCTAGTGAACTCGCCTTGCACAGAAATGTAGCGGAAAATTGGCGAAGGTTCAAACAGCGATTAATGCTTTATCTTGAAGCAACACAGAAAAAGCCACAAAGCCTGATAAACTGAAAGTTGCCATTTTATTAAATTTTATTGGCGAAGAAGCCTTGGAAGTTTTCAACACATTTCATTTAAAAGAAGATGAAGCAGAAAATTTCGATCTTGTAATAAACAAATTTGATGATTTTTGCGAGCCTAAAAAGAACGTCATTTTTGAAAGATTCACATTTTTTTCAGCGACCCAGAAGGATGGTGAATCCATCGATAGTTTTATAACAGAACTAAAAGGATTATCCACATCATGTGAATTTGAATCACAAAAGGATAGTTTAATAAGGGATCGCATTGTGTATGGAATACAAGACAAGGCTTTGCAGGAACGCCTCTTAAGAGAGCCCAATTTAACTCTTCTCAAAGCCATTGAAATGTGCAAAACAGATGAAATAATTGCTTATTTCATCAAGATCATGCAGAACAACCAGAACATCTGTCAAATAAGAAAATATGAAAAGAAACACAGTCTGAAACAAAATCAAGAATCTGAAAAAGAATTCAAATGCCAAAGGTGTGGGAAGTCTCACAGAGCAAAAAATTGTCCTGCATGGGGTAAAATATGCTCCAAATGCAAAAAGATGAATCATTTTGCAGCTTTCTGTAAAAGTTCAGCTATCAGAAGTCTGAATGATGAAAAAGAAGAAACTGTATGGTCAATACATGAAGCAAAAGTAGTCCATACTTTGGAATGGAAAAAATCCATCATAGTGAATGGAAAGGAAATATGTTTCAAGTTGGACTCTGGAGCAGAAGTAAATGTTTTGCCATACACATTCACCAGACAAATGAAAGGTTTGGAAATATTTCAGACTAACATTATATACAGGACATGAAATCAAGATAAAAGGAATTGCCACACTAAATTGCAAAATTAAAAAATAAGACGGAAAGTCTAGAATTTTTCATTGCTGATGCATACTATTGTAGAGGCCACTTCTGGGGCCTCCACAAAGTCACCCACAGAATCAAAGAAAAGCCGGTGGACAATGAAGCGGACTTCGAGAATTCTTCTCTGTAAAAAACCAGCCCATCTCTTCACCTCCTTTTTTATTTCTTTTTTTTTTTAAATAACATATAGTACTATAATAAAATTTCCTTTTATTTTAAATAAGCAGTTATTTTTGGGCTTTCTATTTTTAATTAATATTTTTAAATTAATATTTCGAAAGATAATTTTTTTATTATAATTTTATTTTTTTATCACAGATAAAGATTTATTTTTTTATTTTTTTTTAATTTTTGTTTGGTCACCCTGGGAGAAAAAAGTTAGTGGCAAGCAAGTTTTTGGGGGGGAGCTGGTGAGGTGGTAGATAAGATAGTCACGAGGAAGTTTTAGTGGGGGGCGGTGCTGGTTAGAAAAAGATAAGAGAGTAGGGAAGCTCGTAAAAATGTAGCTCTAAAAGAATTTTTTTTTGGGAGGGGTTTCCAGCCTTCCAACAAATAAAAGCACTAAAGTTAAGTATTTTCTTTTTATAATGATTTTTTTTTTGCATATATATATGTAAACTTTCCCACTCAATCGTCATTGCATATTTATTTATTTTATTTCTTATCTTTGTGTTTTTCTTTTGGTCAATAGAGATAAATAAATATATAATGTAAATTTAACCAGAGTTTATGTCCTTCCTTTTTTTTAACCCCAGTGCGTGCAGGATACACGCAAACTATATATCTTTTTATAGCAGGATGTGTTATTTTTGTGAACTCCCTGAGAAAGAAAGAGGCTCATGGATATCAGACAATAGCGTCGGATATTCAGCTCACCAATGACGCCTTCAACGTGGTGCCGATCAGTTCCATTATGGCCACGAAAAGTTCACGGTAAAACAACACCCTGCTGTTTAAAAACATGTAACCTGTAAAATCCTGTCTAAAGCATAAAACTAATAGATAAATGTGTGCAAGTTGGAGGCTACGGAAAATCCAGTAAAGAATGGGAAAGTCCACGAGGCGGCCAACCACGTGGAGAACGGATCCCGCCATTTTCTTTTTAAGGTAAGATTTGATACATTTGTGGTAGTGCCTTTTTTTTTTTTTAATATTAGATAAACGAGCCATATTTTTTTAATTAAGCCAAATAATATGCTAGAAGGCCGCAGTTGTCCACTTACATTTTAGTTTTAAAATTTACAGTAATGCCAAATTTATATTTAAAACTATTTGTACTATGTGTAAAAAGAATTTCGCAAAAAAAAATAGAACGTCGTTTTTAGCCTATTGTGTAACATCATATTATATTTTTTTAAACTAATACAATTGAACATTGGAAATCATTGGGATTAGGCGTTCGACGTCAAATTTTACATATAGCAATTATAAGTAGTGGCTTAAAAATATGTTCAGTCAGCACTTTCGCCTCTAAATGTACATCCTGCAGAATCTATTAAACTTGATGTATTGGTCTTTATTGCAAGCAGCTTATTTTGTATTGGTCAGGTAAAGTTGGTTTTCTTCCCTTGGATCAGAAGTTAATGGACATTTTATCAGAAGATGTTCAGGGGTTTGTTGTTAGTTTCCACAAGTACATGCAAGTGAACCAATTTTGCCAATTCTAAACAAATATGTGTCGAGGTCACCATGTGTCCAGTATAAAAAAATTTTGAACGTTATAGAGGTTGGATTGTAACTTAAAACACTGCATCATTTTGCAATCTATCTTTTAAATCATATATTGTCAACACCAGTAATTTTTTTAGCAAGGTACACCAGTTTAGAGTATTTGAAATCTCAATTTTTTTTATTTTTGTGTTTATTGGTTAACAGTCTTAAAATTCCGTTATACTAGCTGGTAGATAGAAAATTACAAGGAAAATTTTTTAGCGAAAAAAAAAAATGCAAAGAATCTGAGAAACCATGGGAAAGCAAATAAAGATATCAATCAATGTCAAATTCTAGACTTCCTCCCCCGCAAGTTTGATTGACAAGTCGGCGAGACACTAAGGGTTTCAAGAGAACCGCCTTTGCCGTCTACAAGGAAATTTTTAACAAAGACAGTCTAGACCAAGCGTTTGGTGGGAAAGGTACGTTTTTTGAAAGGCTTAGCCTTTAGGCTTGGCACTATGCCTGTCACATATTTCTTCCATTTCTTTTATTTATCTATTCATTTTTAATTTAGTATAATATTCTAATAATATGCCAAATATATTTAAAAACAATTTTTGTAAAAGTCATTAGGACAAGATAATATATTTATGGATGCCAGCATGGCCAATTTTATGGTAAAAAGCCATCGCAACGCAATTCTCTTGTGTAAAAGGTTTTATTACCATTTAGATCACAGTTATGTATAATAATTTATTTTCTCCATTATTTATTATAATTTACTTTAGTTTTTTTTTTGGTTACTTTAATTTATGCGATAAATATGTTTATTCAATTTTAGTTCTAGATAAAAACGTGTCCCATTTTTTTTATTTTTTAACAGTGTAGATGATCTCTTAAACTGGTCTTGTATTTTTTTATCTTTTTATGCATGGGAATCTTAAACTGGTATTGTAATTTTCCTTCATTGTCAAGCATAGTAGCGAGTACGCAAAATAGTGTTTTATGATCCAGTAGAATGTTATATTCTCATTTGTAACTCCGTGGAGGGAAATGCGTGACAACAGTATAGCGTTTATTGACAGAAAAACCTCGTTTGTATGGATTATTAGCCTTTTTTTTTTTCCAGTCACCTTCGATTATATTTTTGCATGTGTCACGCACATTACAAATAGTACGGCATATAGTTTTATCTCTCCCATTTATAGGTGCATTTATATTTTTATTATTTAGTTATTATCGTATTCAATCCAATAGCGATTTTTTTTTGTTATAATATGATAGCCCATATTACAGAATTTGGTGGGGAAGGTTTTCCTTTTTAATGAAAGTAGTGAAATTGTTGTTTCTTTTCTTTATCTCCAGCCAAAGAACGAGATCATTTTATATAACCTGCATCCTTTGGAAATAAATGACTCTATTTCGGAATACGAACTTAGCAGTTTACCAGATATTTGGTTTTGATAACCTTAGATAAACAGAGATAGAGAGTATTGCACCTCGTGTGTGTTTGCACTTGACTGGTTTTGATAAGCCTTTCCAGAAAACCTTATCTTCAGATTGTATGGCAGCAGAGGCCTGTAACAAAAAGAAAAGCTTAATAGTATCATAGCAGACTTAAAAAAAAAAACCTCGTTTCGACATCGGCTTTCGTAGTTTTATGAAATGTGACGTTAGGCATTGGTAACCAGTAGCAAAGACCACATTTCTGGGAGGTCGGGAGTAGGCCTTGAAGATTTAGGAGGGTATCTTGCGTAGACTTAAACTATGGATGTTGGAGAATGTAATTTTGCCTACAAATTTGTATATTAAATAGGATTTAAAGATGCTCATGAAGGTGGACGTGAGTGAAGAACGACAAAAAAAACATAATATCCCGATGGACGCCACCGAGCGTAAAAACCACGTGGCATGAACCAGTTGAAGAATGGGTCATTGTGGTAGTATGTGAAGAAATCATCTGAAATATATGCATCATTTATAAAATATAGATTTAATCTATATATATCCATCTGCAGGCTGATGCACCATTTCGCTCAGAGTTTCCAGGATTGATTAATCGACATGCCGAGTTAATCTACGCAAGATGTAGTTATGCCAAGCCCGCACCTGTTCAGATGTGTCTAGGCTCGGTTCACCTCTGTCATACCACGAGAAAACACTGCGACAGCCATGTTGTAACGAGATAAACCTTTAGTACCATAACGATATATATATTTTAGCATGCAATCCCGCAATTTAGTGAGACTTCAATTGGAAAGTGTGCTGTATCAAACCAGGTCAAGTCAAAATACACATAATACCATCAAAAGTGTAAGAGAAATTAGCCTGCAATTGATAGTAAAATTTTAAACTACCGCGTAGTGAGCAAACGTAGTCCCTAGCAGAACAAATAGGTCAATCTAATATAATGATGTCTAATCTATTTTATTTAGTTAAAAGGAGGTCCAGGCTGGACTAAGGAAAAGAACAATATAGTAGACCCTGATATATATAAAATAAAATGCGTATAAAACAAAACCCTTCCCATAGATAGGCACTCTAGGTAAATTAAGAAAGCTGTCTAAGAAACAGTCAGTTCATAAAATTTTAGTATGTATTAAATGGGAGAGAACAAAATTGAGCAGAATTTTCTTTTATAGAATTTTTTTTCACGTAACTTTAAATTTTGAATTTTCTTAAGTGTAGTGTGCATATTGTAAGAGTAGACAATCAGTCTTGTTTAATATTAGCAATTAGGTTTAACCAATTTAGCACAAATATTCAAGTTTAGGGTAATTTTTTTTATTAAAGATCAGATTTGAGAGACCAAATTAAGCAGAATTTTCTTTTTATAGAATTTTTTTTTATGAAACTTTAAATTTTGAATTTTTAAGTGTAGTGTGCATATTGTAAGTGTAGACAATCAGACTTGTTTAATATTAGCAATTAAGTGTAGACTTTGTGATGTGAGCGGTGGCCATAGTCACTGACATGACGTAGTGTGAAGAGAGTGCATGTATAGAAAGCGTAAGTTCGTAAAACTTTAATATGTATCAGGTGGGACAGATTTAAGCAGAATTTTTTTTTCTCTTATAGAATTTTTTTTTTTTTGAAACCTTAAGTTTTGAAATTCCATGTTAAAATTTTTAAATTTCTCTCTCAATTCATATTGTAAGTATAGACAATCAGTCTTGTTAATATTTGGCAATTAGGTGTATCCAATTTAGCACAAATATTCAAGTTTAGGGTAATTTTTTTATTAAGATTAGATTTGAGAGACCAAATCAAGCAGAATTTTTTTTCTTTTGTAGAATTTTTTTTTTCATGAAACCTTAAATTTTGAAATTTTATGTTAAAATTTTCAAACTTTCTCATGTCAAAGCATATAGTATAGACAATCAGTCTTGTTAATATTTGGCAATTAGGTGTAACCAATTTGGCACAAATATTCAAGTCTAGGGTAATTTTGTATTAAGATTAGATTTAAATAGAATAAGGTATTATTTGATCAAGGAGCTAATACTTAATACTTCAGTATGGTGCATACTTTACAGTAGGATCGGTGGCGCAAGCAGCTAAATAGATGTACAGGTATAGCTGGGCGACATCAAGTTTACTCCAGAGTCACATAACAACTCCAGAGAAGGATGTACTGCCGAGGTCGGAGTAATGTTTGGCGGCGAGCTGTTTGTGCTCTTAGTGACGTCCAAGGTTGAGTATACGGGAGCCATCGTATGACGCTCAATAATCCCTTGAATTGAGATTAAGTAGACATAGACAATCAGAAGCCAGGTAGTTTAGAGCAGTGGTGCAGCAGAGTGTAGGTTTCCACATTAGTACAGATATCGGTTGGGTATATACAGACGCCCTTTAATTCCATATCCTAGAACTATTGCGTGTTGCCTACAGTCAACAGGTAGGATAAAGTTGTTGACTAGTGGTGTAGAGTGGTTGCTGTGACTGGAGCGTGTTTGAGGAGAGAAGGTCAACAATAGGATCTTATCAGTGGAGGAAGCGCCTCCAATTGTTTGTCGCCTTCATGAGTTGAATGTCCTATTCTTTGTCGCTCTAATAAGTAAATTGTCCTATTAAATTATCTTTGCAGTGGTACTAGGTGTTGAGGCAAAGACAATTTAGAGACTTTGATATTTACAATTCTTTTAAGGTTAGGTTAGCTTACAGTTGAGACTGATATCAGTCATTGATTCGAGTTTGTTCAGAGATTGTATGAGGCATAGGATAGTTTTTTGACAAAGGGCATTTAGTTCCCATGTAGTATTTCAATATTTCTTTGATAATAAAGTCCTAAAGGTTATTTAATATTATAGTGATTTAATAATGATATTATTATAGTATTTTGGTTTTTATGATAGAGTCTAACTTTAGTTTGAATGCGATCGTGAATGGAATGAGTGAATGTAATGATCAATGAATGAGACCACAAAGTTAAAGTCTAACATACTGTTAATCCAAAGATACATTTAGAATAGTGTTAGGGAAGTTTAATAGGATCGATTTTATTTTGATTTCAAATTTGTTAGGGATATAAGCCTCTCGGGACAATGCAATTCTCAAAATTAGAAAATAGTCGCTCCTTTAGTCAGGCTTCCTTCGGGAATATGAGTTTCTTTTTTTTTTGTTAACTTTTGATATGTGTGAGACTTTGGTGGACTTAGCGGGTTTTCACCGGCGCACCAGATGACTACATACAATTCAATTAAATCAATGTAGGGTTTGATAACTGGGTGGTATCTGGTTGCAAACCCCAGTAGGGGAAGTGTGCGCTATAAGTATGCTTCCTTCCATACGGATAACGTTAGTGGTAAAAGACTGAGTTAGGGTGGGTTTTGCAAGTCGGGGACTTGATCGGTTCTATGCGCTGACCCATTTGTTGGGTCTGATACCATTAATAGGGACGCGCGAGGTTTCGTAGTGTCTTCAGATGACTGACACGAGGACTCTTCGGCGAGGGTATCAATAAGTGCAGAATAGGCCAGTTAATCACGCCACGGGCTTTGTGCTGGACGTGAGGTCTTTGGCATTTCGGGCTTTGTGCTGAATGTCGTATTTACTCATGATGAGTTGGATGATGTGTTCATCCTGAAGAACCAACTCAGCCCAGTCAGTCTTTATAATGGACTTCCTACCAGACGTACTATGGTAGTACATTGATAAAACACTATTTATTTTATTTTTTATTAGGTATTAAACAAGTTTAGAGCTTGATCATGTTAGTTTAAATTAGTTAGTAGCAAACCCATACAGAATTGGACATGTTTCAACGAAAAAGGCATGGAACTGATAGAGATAAATTTTGACTGACAGGCACCGGGTCAAGTCTGATGTGAAGTCACCAGTTTTTTTTTTTTTTTTTGATTCATTATAGGTCTTTCATTCTATTTTTTTTTTGTTTGAATTCATTATAGTTCAAGCTTGAATTCATTTGGCTCCCTTATTTATTTATTTAATTTTGTCTAAATTCATCATTGGCTTTCTTATTTATTTAATTTTGTTTGAATTCATTATTGGCCTTTTATTTATTTATTTTAGTTTTGAATTCATTATTGGCTCTTTTATTTATTTATTTGTTTGAATTCATTATTGGCCTTTTATTTATTTATTTTAGTTTTGAATTCATTATTGGCTTTCTTATTTATTTATTTTTTTGTTTGAATTCATTATTGGTTTTCTCATTTATTTAATTTTTGTTTGAATTCATTATTGGCCTTTTATTTATTTATTTTAGTTTTGGATTCATTATTGGCTCTTTTACTTTTATTTTAGTCACTAAGCATTATTTTTTTTTTAACTAGTAGGTATACACCTTCCCACAAATGTGTCAAATCTTACATATAAATAGATGTATATGTGTGTTTATAACCCTTGTGTTCCAGGCACCCTAAGACTCCGGATATACCTATCACAATACTATCCGTGTCACAGAGTGGAATTAAAAAAAGCCAGTCTTGCATTCAACTGGCGAATAAATAGAATGCATGGCGCCCTTTGTTTTGATATTTTTTTTATTTTAGACAGTGCTATTGCTCCCTCGCAAGCCAGAGCATCCCTGACCTCCATTTTTTTGACCCCGGAGATTTGCCTTGCTCCCTCGCAAGCCAGAGCATCCATGACCTCCACTTTTGACCCCGGAGATTTGCCTTGCTCCCTCGCAAGCCAGAGCATCCATGACCTCCATTTTTGACCCCGGAGATTTGCCTTGCTCCCTCGCAAGCCAGAGCATCCATGACCTCCACCTTTGACTCCGGAGATTTGCCTTGCTCCCTCGCAAGCCAGAGCATCCATGACCTCCACGTTTGACCCCGGAGATAGTCCTGCTCCCTCGCAAGCCCAAATCCCGTGGTCTTGGCGGGGAAGGATTGTAGAGGCCACTTCTGGGGCCTCCACAAAGTCACCCACAGGATCAAAGAAAAGCCGGTGGACAATGAAGCGGACTTCGAGAATTCTTCTCTGTAAAAAACCAGCCCATCTCTTCACCTCCTTTTTTATTTCTTTTTTTTTTAAATAACATATAGTACTATAATAAATTTTCCTTTTATTTTAAATAAGCAGTTATTTTTGGGCTTTCTATTTTTAATTAATATTTTTAAATTAATATTTCGAAAGATAATTTTTTTTATTATAATTTTATTTTTTTATCACAGATAAAGATTTATTTTTTTTTTTTTTTTAATTTTTGTTTGGTCACCCTGGGAGAAAAAAGTTAGTGGCAAGCAAGTTTTTGGGGGGGAGCTGGTGAGGTGGTAGATAAGATAGTCACGAGGAAGTTTTAGTGGGGGGCGGTGCTGGTTAGAAAAAGATAAGAGAGTAGGGAAGCTCGTAAAAATGTAGCTCTAAAAGAATTTTTTTTTTGGGAGGGGTTTCCAGCCTTCCAACAAATAAAAGCACTAAAGTTAAGTATTTTCTTTTTATAATGATTTTTTTTTGCATATATATATATGTAAACTTTCCCACTCAATCGTCATTGCATATTTATTTATTTTATTTCTTATCTTTGTGTTTTTCTTTTGGTCAATAGAGATAAATAAATATATAATGTCAATTTAACCAGAGTTTATGTCCTTCCTTTTTTTTAACCCCAGTGCGTGCAGGATACACGCAAACTATATATCTTTTTATAGCAGGATGTGTTATTTTTGTGAACTCCCTGAGAAAGAAAGAGGCTCATGGATATCAGACAATAGCGTCGGATATTCAGCTCACCACTATCAACCAATTTTAGGAATAGAAGCTATTGAAAAGATTTCACTAATTAAGAAATGTGATGCTGTCCAAATACAGCAGAACAATTCAGCAAAATAAATTTTGAACAGGCACAAAAATATATTTGAAGGCATAGGAAGACTGCCAATTGAACACAAGATTAGACTAAATGAAAATACAACTCCAGTTATTGCTCCAAACAGAAAAATCCTTTTTCCATTAGAGAAAAAGTTAAAGCAGAATTGGAACGGATGGAAAAACTTGACATTATTGAAAAAGTTGAAGAACCAAGCGAATGGACACACCCTATTGTAGTGGTACAAAAACCTTCTGGGGATGTCAGAATTTGCATGGACCCCAGGGAACTGAACAAATATGTTCAGAGAGAGCGCTATATTCTGCCAACAGCTGAAACAATATTTTCTGAACTGAAAGGTGCTACAGTTTTCTCTGTATTTGATGCATCATCAGCTTTCTGGCAAGTCCCATTAGACAAAGAAAGCACCAACCTGTGCACCATTGCGACTCCCTTTGGAAGATTCCGGTTCAAGCGACTTCTCTATGGATTGAACAGTGCATCGAGGTATTCCAGCGATGCATAAACAATATTCTTTCAGGTCTCCAGGGAACTGCTTGCTATATGGATGACATCTTGATAGCTGTCGATAAAGTAAATTTCTTAGGCCATATAATCAGTCGAGATGGAATAGCCATTCAAGCTTCAAGAGCAGAGGCAATACAAAAGTTGAAAAGACCTGAGAACAAGACTGAAGTCCAAAGATTCTAAGGTATGGTAACGTACCTTGGCAAATTCATTCCTAATCTTTCTGACAAGACTGCACCTCTAAGGAAATTGATAAGCAACAAGAGTGAATGGAAATTTGGAGGCGAAGAAAATGATTGTTTTGAAAAACTCAAGGATATGGTTTCGAATGCTCCAATATTGACATTTTTTGACCCAACCAAGCCAATCACCATTTCATCTGATGCAAGCCAATATGGTATTGGTACAGTGCTCATGCAAGGGGGACATGCAATTGAGTTTGCGTCCTTCAGCCTGAATGCAACTCAAAGAAAATACGCACAGATAGAGAAAGAACTTTTGGCTATAGTCTTTGGATGTGAACGCTTCCAGTACTATATTTGGGGAAATGATGTTATTGTGGAAACTGACCACAAACCTCTCCTGAAAATTGTTAAGAAACCTTTAGAAAAGCTTTCCCCAAGACTGCAAAGAATGGTATTACGTCTCATGAGATTTCAAATATCTTTGAAGTTTACACCAGGGAAAAACATGTTTGTAGCTGACCATCTGTCTAGAGATCCATTAAAAGATGAGGTGGACACAAGCTATTTAGAAGGTCAAACTGAATCAGTGCACATGTTGCTGGTTACCACAGATAAAAAAAATAAAGAGACTACAAAAGGAAACTCGTGGGGACCACACCTTGATGCAACTAATAGAGTATGCGAAGAATGGATGGCCGAAATATAAAACTAAGGTCTGTGATGAAGCAAAACCCTACTGGCAATTTCAAGAGGAAATTCATGTGAGTGACGGAATTGTTTACAAAGGAAATTGCATCATGGTGCCATCGACTCTTCGAAAAGAAATCCTGCAGGTTGTTCATTCATCACACTAGGGCATAGCAGCTTCCAAAGAAAAAGCAAGATCTGCATTTTACTGGCCAGGCATGATAACACAAGTAGAAAATGAAGTGGAAAAGTGCATAACATGTCAGGAATATTCAAGAAAGAATCCTGAGGAGTCAAGAATAGCTCATGAAATCCCTGAATTTCCATGGGAAAAAATTGCTGTAGATTTCATGGAGGTGAGTGGAACCAGTTCCATCTTGGTTGTCGATTACCACTCAAAGTTTGTTGAAATCCGGAAATTATCAAGCAAAAGAGAAACCGAAACCATCATGCAGTTGAAAACCATTTTCAGGACTCATGGAATTCCAAGAACTTTAGTTTCGGATAATGGACCCCCTTTTAACTCTACTGGATTCAAAAAATTTGCTCAGAAATATGAATTCAAACACCAAACCTCCAGTCCCAAATATCCAAGATCTAATGGACAAGTTGAGAGGACAATTCAAACCATCAAAGGACTGATAATTAAAGCTGTGCGAATGTCATCGCCTGGGCAGGGGACCAAAGGCGCCTATTCTGATTGAAGTTCCTGATCACGAGTCCAGAATAAGCCTCCTAAAGAACTCATCCAAACTTCGAATACTCAATATTTTTATGAGCAGGGATTACAGCCCCCAGATTAGAGAGCAGAGAAAAATCTTGATAGAAAAGAGAAGGGAGCTTTACCGGAAAGGTATAGGGTCGAAGTTGAGGGATAATAAACTTCTCCTAAACGGCATTAACTACATGGTAGTGGAGGGACAGGTGGTGAATGCCAAAGGAGAATTAATATAGCTAGAGGCACACCAGCGGATCTCTGTAAATAGATGTAAATACTCAGGTAATAAAATACATATATATATATATATATATATATTGCGTATGATATTGTTTTTTACAGCACAATACAACAATGTTGGCAAGTTTCTCTAGAGTGGAATGTCGAGGTGACGAATCCACTCCAGGGCCTCCTCTGTGCACCGGTGGATATCCCCAAGTGTTCCCTGGAAGAATCTTCGAGGACAGTCCCTTAGGATATGGTGCATTGTTTGTATTTGTCCACAGTCGCAGTTCTGGTCTGGACTCATGTTCCACTTATTTAGTAGGTAGTTGCATCTACCAGTAGAGGTCCTGATTCTATTAATAAAATACATACAAATGAAGATGTACAATCTAGAAACAAAACTCAACTCACAGGAACTCCTCATGTTTCACATGGCAAGACTCATACTATTAAAGAAAGAAAGTCAACTCAAGGGCACAATTCTGAAACATAATAAAATCAAGATCGAAAAAATAAAACCAATGGTTGACACAGCTAAAAACGAACGATTCATGTATTGGAATATAAACGGCTTTTTTAGGATAAATTCTCTCTTTCCACTGTTCGAATATCTGAAACAATTTGAGATGTTCGCGCTTACAGAAACTTGGTGCCACTTCAATATCGCCTTGAACCTGGCGAACTTCGGAATGTATCAATCACCTGCTGTAAAGTCATCAGATAAAGGGAGAGGCTCCGGAGGTATAATACTCGGCATAAATAAACAACTACAGCCCCAAATTGACAATGTTGAAATCGAAACCTCTTGGATCGCAGTCACACTCAATCCAAGTTTAGACAATGACTCACCAGCGATCTGTGTAATATTCGTATATATACCCCCAAACGATACGCATGCTACAAAACTTGGACGACTATTTCATTTGATGGAAAATAAGATATATAACGGGTTTGAAATAATACTGGTCGGCGACCTGAATGTCCGTATTGGCAATCTGGGGGGTTACCATAATTTGATAGATACTTCAAACCTTATTTCAACCACCCGAAATTCCTGTGATCTAACAAAATCTGCCAAAGCGGAAATATTTATTGACTTTCTTGATAAAAATCACTTAACTATAATAAATGGTAGATCCATTAATGATAAAAGTGGTAAATTTACATTCATTTCCGGAAGAGGATCTTCTGTGTTAGATCTGGCGATTGTCTCACCTGCGGTGCTTGAACACATAGCAGACTTTGAAATTGGTTGTATGCCATATTCGGATCACTTACCAATAATTTTAAAGTTTATAGGCCCTAATAATAAAGCTGAAAATTGTTACATGGAGCCTAGGGCCAAAATTAAATTTTCCTGGTCAGTAGATAAAATCCCAAAATATATAGAAACTTTAAAAGAATTAACCCCCGAACATCCAGCTGACTCCACAATTGATACTCAGGCTGAGGATTTTACTGGATTAATTCAAACAGCAATGTTACGCTCGGGGACGCGGATGGAGGCAAAAACAAAAAATATAAAATCTAAGCCATGGTTCGACAAAGACTGTTATTTGGCTAAAAAGGAAATGAAACAAAATCTTAAATTATACGTAAAACATAATATCTCGGCCGATAAAATTGCATACTTGTCGAGTAAGAAGAAATATTCAGCTATCCTAAAGCTCAAAAAAAGGGAATATACTGACAAAATTCAAGTTATCCTCAGTAATGTAAAGGATCCTTCCCAATTTTGGAAGACTATTAATTCACTTAAATATAGGAATAACCTACAAGGTGAAATTTCTACTGCAGACTGGCAGGTCTTCTATCGGGAGTTACTTGGTTCAAATTTAACAAAAGTTGTACAGTTACCACTTGAGATATTGGACATTGACCCCGAATTAGATTGTGAAATATCTCTAACTGAGGTCACCACGGAAATTTCCAAATTGGGTAAAAATAAGGCTACAGGACTTGATGAAATTCCTAACGAAGCGATTAAATATTTATTAGAAGAACATACAATTTATCTCAGGAACTTATTTAATAAAATCTTAGGGACATCCCAAGTTCCTCAACAATGGACAAAAACGATAATCCACCCAATATTTAAAAATGGAGATCCGGACAACCCGTCAAATTACAGAGGAATATCCCTGATTTCTAACCTATCGAAATTATTTACATCTATTTTGAAGACAAGATTGAATGATTGGATGGAGAGAAAGTCAATTTTGGCAGAAAATCAGGCTGGTTTTAGAAAAGGCTACTCTTGTCAGGACCACATTTTCACGCTCATATCATTAATTCAAATGACCCTTAGCCGTAGAAGGGGAAAGTTATATGCCTTCTTCATTGACCTAAGGAAGGCCTTTGATACTGTGCCGCACCATCTACTTTGGAAAAAATTAGCATTAAATGGTCTGAGCTGTCGATTTATTAAACTAATTAAGAACTATTATACCCAAATGACGGCAACAGTCAGATGGCGGGGTTCCTTCACGGAGGCTATCAAAATACAAGCGGGAGTATTGCAGGGGGAGCCGTTGTCACCTTATTTATTCATTCTCTTCCTAAACGATCTGGTACCCCTGTTCGATGAATCAGAATTGCCAGGCATAAATCTTGAGAATTATGGAACTATACACCTTTTACTGTATGCAGACGACATAGTGATCTTAGGAGAATCGAAAATAAATTTGCAATTGAAGATTAACTTACTTAAAAAGTACTTAGAAGAGAACTGCCTAACGTTAAACCAAAATAAATCTAAAATAATGGTGTTTAGAAACGGTGGAAGAACAACTCGTTCCGAGACATGGTTTTGGGGTCAGCAACTCCTGACAATAGTAGCTAAGTATACATATCTGGGTTACCCTCTGACTACAAAAATCTCGACCCAATATGCTTCCCAATACTTTAGAAACAAAGCACTGAATGCAATTAATGCACTTTGGAGAATCCTTACAAAGGCGCGAATAAAGTCCTTTACCTCAGTGATGAAACTTCTTGACACTATTGTTCTTCCTACTTTACTATATGCGGCACCAATGTGGGCAATCAACCAGCTGAAGACAGTCAATAATACCCAAGATGCATTTCTTGGTCGTCTCTTAGACTTACCAAACTTCACACCAGGATATGTCCTCAGAAGAGAATGTGGAAGAATATCAACTGAACTTAATGCTGTAAAACTCACATTAAAGTTTTGGGTCAGGATTTTAAAAATGGAGACGAGCAGATTATCACATGCTTGCTTAAACTATCTCTGGAAAGTCACCGCGAAAAAGGAAATAGAAAACAGTTTTACTCAAAATTTAATAAAAATTCTAGACTCCAAGGGATATTCCTTTCTGAAGGGCTGCGAAGACTACTTAGCCATACAGAAAGAATTGCCAGGCATAATTAGAACTACCATAGACCAACTAATTCAAAACGATCAGATGAAAATCACTGATTCAACCCACTTTGCTCACTACAAATTTTTGAGTGAATCATTCATGACAGAGGAGTACCTACGATTAAATATCTCGCTTCCCAACAAAAGACTAGTTGCACAACATAGAGTTTTATGGCAATTTTTCAGGGAAGAAAGAAAAGACTTCTGGAAAGAAAATGGCCGGAACTGTTTACTTTGTAAGGATCTCATGGATGATAATTTGGTTCACTATTTCTTCCAATGCCCTCTCTTAACAGAAAAACGTAATGAAATTTTCCCAAGCCCTACCTCTGGTCAATTTGGATACCATAGCATGTGTCAACTTCTCTCTTCAGATCTGAATGATAGATTACTGATTGATAGATACGTTAAGTTCTGTACGGAAGCTGGGCGCGTGAGAAAGAATGCAGGGCAATGATACTGGAGGATGATCCATCTGTAAATAGGTAACAAACCTTTTTTTTGTTGTAAATGTTTCCTCTTCCTTCTCCTCTTGTTGACGTGTAAATACGGCGAATCCTGTATGGGGCGGAATGCCCTAAATAAAGGCTTTTGTTGTTGTTGTTGTAATTAAAGCTGTGAAGTCAGGAAGAGATCCCAATCTGGCTTTGATGGAGTTCAACAACACACCTAAGTATGACTTGCCATCTCCGACCCAAATGCTTATGGGAAGATCTGTGAGAACTCTTTCGACATACACCCGACAACAGTTGAAACCACTGTTTGACACAACAAAGAATTACCAAAAATTGAGAGACCATCAAAAAAAGTATGCAGAAACTCCAAAGAGAATTTTGAGACCTTTGGAAGTAGGAGACAACATCATGTTGCAGGAAAGGCATAGAAAATGGGTTCCGGCAACAGTGACCGCAAAGCATGAAACTCCACGCTCATATATGGTGAAAACACCAAGTGGGTCTGAATACCGCAGGAACAGGTCTCACCTTAGACCGAGAAAGTTCAGTGTAGAAGATTCTGCCCCAACAATTCTAAGTCCAAGCATTCCTGGATCTCAAGCAGGGACAGCCATGGATGACAACATACAAGATCATGGAAGACCCACTTCCGAAAACAGAAGAGCATATGATCCAAGGGAGGACGTTTCCAAGAAAGGTAAAGAATCATCTACTTCTCCTAGTGTGCGAACCCGCAGTGGTAGAACAGTGAGAAAACCTTTGCGTTATAGAGACTAGGAGAACTGAAATCCTTTTTTATTTTTGTTCAAAGGAAACATGTTATGATGGATCCGGCAACACGGCAGACTCGATTTGTAAACATTCTTAGATATATAACCATGTTATTAAAAGATAAGTTAATAAATAAATACTTAGTTCAGTTGCATTCTGCGTGATCAAATAGGCACAAAGAACAACATAAACAACAATGGGTAAATGTACTTTTTTTTTCATTCAAAGAATACAAACCACATAATCTGACAGTTAGAATTATAGCTTCAGTTTAGACTGCTCCTAACATGGAGAAAAGACCTTTTTCCTGATTACCTGGATTCAGACTCAGCAGTTGATATTTCTTACTTTTAAAGGCGATATATTATTTTGCCATTTGCCCAGCATCGTTATGTCAATTAATTTCTTAAGACTTCACAAAGAACGGCCTCTAGAGAGAGTAAACCAGACTTTGCAACCAGGGTGACACTTTAATCATTTCCTTGAGAATTCGCGAGATTTGCCTCAAAACCAGCGGCCAAAACTTGCAGCTCTGATGATGTCGGCCTGTTCAATTCCTCGAGACTTTTTAATGTATGGCCTGTAAACCCCGAGTCCAGATCTTGTAAAGATGATGTTGCCCAATCAATTTCTTGAGACTTCGCAACGTTCCGCCTTTAAATCCAGCAGCTAGTTTTTATATCTTCGGATTATCCTGATAATATTCTTGGAACTTCTTAAAGTGTAACTTAATACCAATGTTAATAATCATATTGAGATCATTTTTGACAATTTCATTCTGGGTTGGGAATCAATCAATCTTCTATTTCTGCCATCTCAAATTTTGTTTCATGCCTCTATTAACGCTTTTCCACTAATTATGTGAGAAAGGTTCCTCTAATTTAGTTATATTTAGCCCCATTTTTGTTAGGTTCACTCTAACAATTCAGCCTTTTCAAATATATATATTTTAAAAACTTCTTATAAAATTAAATAACAATTTTAATATATATAAAATATTTCTAAATCAAGATTCAGTTCTTTCAATCGATGGAGACACAGCGCTAAACAATTTCATCTTTCTTGTTTATAATTTAGCAACTCGACTTTTGGGAAATGTCGTTTAGACTTCTCATATATTGTCGCGGCTTAACTCCTCTTCTTCTTCTTCGCCGCTTCTCCTTTAGTGGATCACCTACCCGGGCTCCATTGCTATTTCTCTGCAGCTCTTCCCTGCAGAGCACCCAAGGAACTCCGAGAAACACCACTCAGGTGGATCTCCTTTCCTCTGGCAGTATCTCTCGGCCATACCACTGGTGGGGGGACACGAGAGACTTACCAGAAGAGTAGCGATGTCGGCGAGAGAGTCATGACAGCAAGCGGCACAAAGATTTCAAATACGCCTCATTTTATTTTCCTTTCTACTACACATTACATATAATTAGAATAATATTCAACGGGTATTTACAATTATTTACACTCCAGAGCCAATATGAACATCTACTTACAACTATTTGCTCCAGGAAACAGGACCACAGCAGTCAGCGATATCCTCATCAGTTACAGACGGAAACAGGCGAAAGCGCCATCTATTGGCGGAGATTGTAAGTGTTTTCAGGCCTTATACGCGACAATATATACAGGGTGATCCAAAAGTCCCGCACTATTTTAAAAATTAATAACTCCGCGAATATTTGCGCTAGAGCAATGCGGTAAACACCATTGTATTCAGGATGCAATGGGATTTTTTATGGCAAATAATGAAAAATTCGAAATTGATTTTAGTTACAATTTTATTCGCCAGATGGCGCTCTACCAGAATCAGAGATTCAGCGGCCATATTGTTTGATAAATTGAAAAATATAACTGATCGACACGTATTTTCCCTTTTTGAATACCAGGAAAGAACCCTAATAATATCAAATAACAAATATATAAAACACCTTTTCGCCAAAAGTATGAAGAATTGGTTAACGATTTTCAAATACAATCAGAGATATGTAAAATAGGTAAATGCAAATTAAAACATGTAGCAAAAATATATATATTTTATATGGGGTTTTGTGAAATAGATTGAATGTTTGAAAAACACTGCTGATATCAATACACGAATTTTTGAAATGTTAATATAGTACCAAAAATTATGATGGCACTATTAATAGGATTTCTTGCTATAAGAAATGTGTAGTTTCTTGACTGATTGGCGACCCTTGACTATTTAACTGGATATTTGTCATGATCCAACAAATGAAATATAGAGGGGAGTGACAAAATATATTTGTCGTACTTTATTCCAAATATCCTATGGGCTTGTCAAATGTTATCATTGTTTATTATACTGTACACAATTTTAAAAAATGTGTCCCCTCAAATAAAAATAATTTTTAAATCGACCTTTTGCGTTGAAAAACGTGGTAGTAAAATCATTTTGTATTTTGTTTTTGCACAAAATTTCTAAAGTTATTGGTGTACAGAAAATATTCCTTATGCTATTTCTCCTAATGTGCGAAAAGCGAAAATCTAAACATAAGGGGAAAAAAATGTGTGTACCAGTGTTATTCGAGAAGTTATAACACTCTGGTTTGCACGACATAATATGTGAGCAAATGACAAACAAAATATTACTGTTCACAAAAAAAAAAGAGTCAAGATGTGAGGACAGCATTTATTATCCCCATATCCCAACACAAAGAGCTGCAAAATATTGGTAGATAATATAATACATGGCGGCTTATCTAACACATGAGGTAACTGCCTTCTCTCTTGTATTAGGTCACAATCCTTGCTCAATGTGGCACCCTTCATTCTCAATCACCGCCTGCAGGCGATAAATGACAGAATGGGCAGCATTAAATAACATATCTGTTGAAATTGATAAAACGTGCCATCTGATAGAAGCCTTCAACATGGCCAATGTGGTAGGCCAGCATCGATAAACACACGATTTAATGTACCCCCATAGACAAAAATCGCAAGGCGTCAAGTCTGGTGATCTTGGAGGCCACTGGTATATAAAGTGGCGACTTATCACACGATTTTCACCGAACGTATCCTTCAGCAATTGTTTGGCACCTCGGGAGATATGAGGAGGTCCTCCATCTTTCATGAATGTTATTTCGCTTAGTGCTTTTTCCCTGCAATATGGGAATACCCTTTTCTCTCAAAAGTTGTACATAACGTTCACCAGTTACAAAAAAGCGGTTTTAAAAGTTCTTCCATTGATTTTTCAAAGAAAAATGGCCCAATAATAAAATAAGTGAACCCACACAAAACTGTAACTCTAGGCTGGTAAAGTAACATTTCTCTAAAAATCCTAGGGTTTTCTGTTGCCCAAATGCGGCTGTTTTGAATGTTAAATTCTCCGTTTAGAGAAAAGTGAGCATCATCTGTCCACAGAACATTCGACAGCCAGTTTTCATCAATATCAATTTGCCGGAAAACCCATGCAGCGAATTCTTGACGCATCTCAAAATCGCCAACTTTCAGCTCGTGAAATCTTTGAATTTTGTATGGGTACACACAATAGAGACATTAAGTGAAGCGTCTTCGGATATCACAATCATACTCGGCGAATTTAACGCCAAAGGTTCAATTTGGGGATCACCTGTCCAGGATAACAAAAGTCAGCAGGTTGAGGACATGCTAACCGACCTCGACCTTACACCGTTAAATAACGGAGAGAACACCTACCTATCTAAGTCCACAGGCACAGAATCCGCAATAGACATCACAGCGATAAATTACAACATCGCACCCACAACACAATGGAAAATCCTGAAAGGTACAATCAGTGACCACAGACCAATTTTAACAACCCTAAACCTCAAAATTGAGAATGTCCATTAGAATAAAAGAACATGGAACATTAGGAAAGCCGACTTGAAAAAAAAATCACAGAAAAGCTTGAAGAACTGTGCAACGAAAAATTGAATTACAGAACGCTTGACAAAAACTTGGAAAAATTCTCTTCGAACATTTCAAAAGCTGCAAAAGCATCGATACCTAGAGGCAGGCGTAAAGACCTGTGGATACCTTACTGGAAGGATCACAACATCGAGGCAATGGTTATAGAGAGAGAGAGAGACAATATCAATGAACTTCTTAATAAAATAAAACAGAAGAAAACAGAAAGGAACTCATTGAAATTAGTCACAAAATAGAACAATAAATTTGGATATGCAAACAAGAAAATGGCAGAATTCTGCGAAAAAAAACGGATCCAAGAAAGGACAGCCAACACTAGAATATGATTAGAGTTTTAGAGAACAATCAAAACCAACACCAATCCTCCAATACTCTAACCGATATGAACAGAACAGCGAGAACGAGAACAAACAGATGGATGACATAATTGCTGAATATCTTTCAAGCACTTCCATACTCAACTATACGAATGAAGACAGGACTCTAAAAATAATATAAACCAGTTAGTTAAACAAGCAAGAAACTTCCATCAACAAGATATTTTCTCGAGAGACTCTTCACTGAATGAGATAAACTTATCAATAAAAAAATCCAAGAGGTCACCAAGAGATAATCTAATCTTTGGTCAAATGATTAAACACTTTGAAGACAAAGCTAATAATAAACTCCTACGAATACTGAACATTTCATGGCAAACTGGTAAACTACCAAAGAATTGGAAGATATCAATTATAGTGCCAATACTGAAGCCAAACAAAGATGCCTAGGAATGCAAGAACTATCGGCCAATTGCTCTCACCAGCATACTTTGTAAAATACCAGAGCGAATTATCCACTCTAGGCTCATAGTCTAGCTCACTAACAATAATAAAATAAACCTCTACCAAACTGCCTATAGCTCCCAGCACTGTACGACTGATTAACTGTTCTACTTCTGTCAATCAATAATAGATTATTTCCAGGAAAAACCGCCAAATAAGACCACGGCTCTATTCCTTGATATGACCTCAGCTTTTGATCGAGTGTGGAGGGAGAAATTACGTGAAAAGCTGCACAACATCGGAGTAAGATGAAAAACCTTAATCTGGATTGCAGACTTCTTAAGGGGAAGAAGGTTAAAGGTTCGGGTCAATGGAGAATTTTCCAAGGACAGAAGAAAATGGGCTGGTGTAACTTAGGGATCTGTGCTCAGTCCTCTACTCTATCTGCTATATATTTACGACATCCATCCTTACCTCACTGAAGACATAAAGGTTGTCTGTTATGCAGATGATATAGCCATATAGCACACAAGTAGCAGCATAGAAAAATCGTAGAAAATACTGAACACATCAATGAGAGGACTGGAGAAGTGGGCAATGGAACTCCAAATGACGATAAACCCAATAAAACCAAACCTATGCGTCTTCTCCACTCACAGGAAAAAAGGCATAAATATAACCTCAAAATAAGCATAAACAAACGAATAATTGATAAAATTAGAAATCCATAATACCTAGGTGTGATACTGCAGTCCTGGATCTTTCAAGTTGGTCTCGAGGACCACGCCTAAGCGGCGAAGTACGCGATCTACGTATTCATCGTAGATCGCAAAATGCGTGGTGTCGCTGGAGACCCACTGGCGATTCTCCACCAAATTCTGCAGCGCTGGCAGAGGCGCCATATTCATTGTACATAGGGTATATAATGCATATTATATATTTTTAATAGTGCAGACTGTGCATGTATTGACAAGATGTCAACAAAATTATTTTAATTATTATTGATGAGGAATTGGAATTTTCAGAACACATAATTAGCACCTCAAATAGAGCTATCAGAAAACTAAACATTCTGAGAAGGCTATGTGGAACAAATTGGGGAGCAAAACCCAGAATTCTCAGAACAAGATATACCACCTTAATATGGTCGATAATGGAATATGCAACACCGGTCTGGGCTCCCTCAAGCTCATCACTAAAAGTAAGACTAGACAGTGTTCAAGCAAAAGCGGCCAAAATAATCACTGATGCTGTTTCATCCACCAACAATTTGAAAATTCAGAGAGAATGTGTTCTAATCCTACTCGCTCGAAAGCAGAAGACAAAATAAAAACAACTTTGATCGGCACTTCGGAAACGAGGAACCAGAGGACGAGATCTCTCTGACCACTTGTGGCTTGGTAGATCCGCCCTTTTCTGAGAATGAGGTGAAACTGACGGCTTTCAAGTTCGGGAAAAGGAAATCTCCTGGTCCCGAAGGGATCGATAACACGGTCGTGAAAGCCCTGGTAAGGATGCACCCATCGCTTCTTTCCTGGTTATTCAATAGGTGCCTGGACACAGGTACATTTACTGAGGCATGGAAGGTTGCCCGAGTAGTGCTTCTCGAAAAGTCTGGTAGAAAGGGTAATTCTCCTAATGATTATCGTCCGCTTTCTTTAGTAGTGTGTCTAGGTATGGTCCTGGATAGCCTACTAGCTCAGCGACTGAAGCACTGGCTAGAGAGTAAGGAGCTCCTTTCCTCTTTCCAACATGGTTTTAGGAAAGGGAAGTCCACAACCACAGCTCTGAACGAGGTGTTAGAGGGGGTTGAGATGGGCTTAAATAAGGGTGGTTGGGTTCTTTTCGTGGCCCTGGACATTGATGGCGCGTTCAACTCCATGAGCTGGAACTAGCTGATGAGAAATTTGATGGACATGGGTTGTCCTGATAATTTGTGCAGCTTGGTTCGTGACTACCTGAGGGATAGACGGATTAGCCTCAGTTTTGGTGGGCAGAAGTTGGAAAGAAACTGTGCTAGGGGTTGCCCCCAGGGCTCTTGCTGCGGACCTATTCTGTGGAATATCCTGGTAAACACCGTTTTCCAGGAGGAGCTCCCTGAGGGAGCCAGGCTGGTTCTCTATGCTGACGACCAGTTCCTCATCATTGAGGCTGCTTCGAGAGCGAAGGCTGAGAAGTGCGTTGGAACTTCTCTCCAAATTCTCTCGAACTGGGCCCATGACTCTGGCCTTAAGTTCAATGTCTCAAAAACTAAAGCCCTCAGCTTTAAGCCTAGGGACATAAGAACTAAAAGGAAAGGGATCAAATGGGAACACAAGCCGGCTATCCGAATGGTAGGACGGAGGGTCGCGGTGGTCAATAGGATGACCATCCTGGGGGTAGTCATTGATGACAAGATGGGTTGGCAATACCAGGCGGAGGAGATGGTGGCGAGAGGCAGGGAGGCGTTGTGTAGGCCTGTCCTGGTTGGCTCTTAACAGGGGGGGGGGGAGAAGGAGGGTACTATTTTTAGGAACCTCTGCCTTTCCTGTGTCGAGCCAATCTTGCTATATGCTTCCGGGGCTTTAGGCGCCGAAACAGGGATCACAAGGTGGCAACAACTCTAGAGAGAGTGCAGAGGACAGCGGCACTCAGAATCACAGGGGGATATCGCACTACCAGCAGTGAGGCCTATTTGGTCCTCGCTGGGTTTATTCCCCTGGGATTGAAACTAGAGGAGGAGACCATCAGACAGAAGATCTGGGAGAACAGGGAAGATACCCTGGGACTTGAAGCGGGGGCCCTGGAATCGAAGAGGGATCCAAGGAAGCCTCCACAGTGGTTGCCAAAGTGGAATTGGAATCCTGGAGGGCCGACAGGGATTGGCACGGAGGTTTTCACTGATTGTAGTAAGTCTGGAACCAATACTGGAGCTGGGTTAGTGATATTCACTAATGGAGAGCTGATCTTCCAAGAAAGTTTAACATTCAGAGTGGACGAATTGGTCTTTTCAGCCGAGCTGATTGCGATCAGGGTAGCCCTCAGAGTGTGTGCCGAGAAGAACTTCAGCCCGGACCGCCTCTATTCAGATTGTATGTCAGCCCTGGTCGCCATCAATCTAGAGAAAGGGCAACTCGCGCATCAAATAATCTAGGAGCTGGAGATGAAGACGCGGGCTCCGGAGCTCCCTTGGTTTAGGAGACACAGCCTCATCGAAGGTAATGAGTTCGCAGACAGGATCGCTAAGGCAGGATGCTTTAGAGGTACATCACTGAGGACCCCAGTGACCAATAAAGAAGTTTATAGGAGGATCAGGGGGCACGTCCGGGACTTATGGTTGGACAGATGGAGGAACAGTGTGAAGGATAGAGAGGTATTCAATGGGGTAACAACACCCAAGTACCTCTGTAAGGTAATGTTCCACAAACTCATTAGGGTAGTTCGGGACATGGGCTCTTCCCCAAGTCTCCACAGATTTAAAATTAAGAGAAACCCTGATTGCGTCTATGGAGAAAGGGAAATGAATGCACGCCACTACGTCTTGGATTGTCCAAGGGTAGTGGGTGTGCAGGAAGAGAGAAGAAGGGCGAGGGGCGCGATCGAGAGTAAGCTGCTGAGAAACCACATTAAGCTTCTAGAGAAAGCCCACGACGTGGCAGCTGAGCTTTTCCTCAGCTGTGAGTGAACAGAGTCGACCGGGGGCTGCCTCCCCGCGGTCCCTGCTGGACACAGTAGATAATTTCCTATTTTGCTATGATTAAAGGCCACCGGTATAGAAATCCTTCCAGACACGTTGTCTGGGAGGTGGTGTTTCCAGGTACAATGTCCAAGCACTAGCTTGGATACCGTTACTTGGCTTATGAGTTGAACAGAATAGCAGCGAAGGGCATGCTTCGGATGCCGGCTTGTGGACCGAAAGGTCTGGGTGGCCATCTGCTTCTAGGGTGTACCAACTGTGCTTAGGTGGGATCCTCCAGTTCTTGTTTTTTTTTTTTTTTTTGGCTACTGTTTCTATTTCTTTAAAAGTAAGTTTATTTTTCTGTAGCAAGGGTTCTTTTGTGCCTTTTTTCGCTAGCGCATCAGCAACTTCATTGCCTTCAATGCTAACATGTAAGGGTATCCATTGAAGGTGAATTTTTGAGGTATTGAGAGTTTTTGGAGATAACCAATTATGTTCCTGCTTATTTTGTCTCTAAGATCCCCTGTGTGACTCAAGTGTTGTATGGCACTTCTACTATCAGTAAGAATCCATATATCGTGATGTTTAATGTTTCTGATGGATTTTAAGACTTCATAGATGGCTATAAGTTCTGATCTGAAGACTGAGCAAAATTCTGGGTTTCTTCTGTTTATTTTCTCATTGCCATTTGTGGTTTTAATGAGAGAGCCACTGCCAGTGTGTCCCAACTCGTCTCTGCTACCATCGGTATAGATAGTTATTGCATTTTTAGGAATTTTATTAATTATTTCTAATGATAATTGTTTTAAGTATTCTGGATTTTGGTATTGTCTGTTGGTGGGTTCATTTAAAGTGGCATTAAAAATAACATTTTGTTAGTGGTTCGCATGATCCATTTCTTTTGGCCAGGTGGAAAGGACTTCTTTTTTGAGTCTTATATTGGGTTCCCAATTAAGTATGTAATTGAAAGCTCTGTGTTTGTTTTCATAACTATTGATTTTGTTTATATATTTTGGCAGATTGTAGCTTATTCTATCCTTCAAGGGCATAATGTCTGCCTCGTAAAGTACAATATTATTAGGGCAGGTTTTTCGAAGACTCGCAAAAATTCTAGCTGCACTTAGTTGTATCCTTTCAGTGTTTTTAGATTTGTTTCAGATGCTGTACCATAGATTTGATATCAATATTTCAAGATAGGTCTCATTAGAGATGTGTAAGTTAATTTTAGTGTTGTTCGCTTCAGCTCCCCACTCTTCCTGAAATATATTTCAAGATTTTTAGTCGGTCTCTTCCTTTTCTAACAACTCCTTCAATATGCTTACTGGAGTTAATTTCTGGATCCAGGGTGTAGCCGAGATATTTAGGATGTTTATTATATTGCAATTGTTGTTCTTTCAGAATAATATTTGGTCTTATTTTGTATGTTGCTGCTCCATAGAATAATGTCATCAGCGAAAAGTCCAATATTGGTTTTATGTGAAAAATTTTCTTCTATACCTGCAATAAATAGGGTGAAGAGAGTTGGGCTAAGGATTGATCCTTGTGGTAATCCTTGGTACAATTTGAAGGTTTTAGATAGAGTGCCATTATATTTTACCCTGATTTATATATTTTTAAGGGAATCATTTATCCAAGTGATAGCTTTTCCATCAATTTTGAAATGTTTGTATAATTTTGTAATTAACTTGTTTTTCCATACCTTATCAAAAGCTTGTGTAAGGTCTAAAAAGCAGCTATGGTGTGGTTAGTTGTTTTTTTTTGTTTTGTGCATCTTTTACCTTTTGTGTGAAAAATAAGAGTTGGTCTATTGTCCCATGTCCTATCCTAAATCCATATTGTTCTTCTGGTAAGAGATTTCTTGTGTCGGGGTGGTAGGTGAGTCGTCTGAGTATAATTTTTTCCATTAATTTGCAGCAAATATTTGTTAGGGAGATAGGTCAGTAGTTTTTCGGGTCATCAGCAGATTTGTCAAGTTTTTTAATGGGAATTATTGTTGCAGTTTTCCAGTCTTGAGGCAATTTTCCAGTTTTCCAGGAGTTATTGAAAATATTAAGAAGTCTTTCTTTGCCAATTTTGCCCAAGTTTGATATCATTCGGCCATGGATTCCATCTGGCCCAGGAGTCTTGTTTAGGTCAGTGTTTCCTAATGCATAAGCTAGCTTTTTCATATTGATTTTTTTCATGGAAAATATTATGAGTGCTGGTGACATTTTACATTCATGAATAATCTTTCGGGCCTTTTTTCAACCTTTATTTTACTACTTATTTGATATGAATTACCTAAAAGATTGGCAGCAATTTTGTCATTAGTTGCTGGTGTACTATTTGTATTCTTAATCATATTTGTGTTTTCAGTTTGTGGCTGTCAATTTGTTTTGCCAAATTCCAAAGTTTTGTATTTGGGTTTCTTGGGTTCAGGTTTTCACAAGTTTGTTTCCATTTTTCCCTTTTCACATTTACGTATAATCTTTTTATTTTTGCAATCACAATGTTCAGTTCAGTTATACAATTTGTTTGGTTTTGGGTGCACTTTTTTGTAGTTCATTTCTTTTAGTTATAAGTATAAAGTTGGTATCCTCTGATAAGTATAAGTAAAGGATATGAAGCGTACGAGGATACTTTTCTTTTAAATTTTAATGAAGATTCAAGCTTTCGGGCGAAAACAGCCCTTCGACTTTTAGTTATAAGTGTTTGAATATTTTTTGCCTGGTGTGTATAATTTGGAATCCATTTCTTAATATTACCTCTTGGTATTGAAACTTTGGCTGCTTTAATAATGGTGTTTTCGAAAGATATCATATTAGCCCTTTTGAAGTTCCAGAATTTTCTTAATTGAGCTAGTTTTGGTCTTGGTGCTAATTTCTATCAAATTAGGCAAATGATCACTTCCAAAACTTTTTAATATTTGCTATTTTCATTTGTGGAAAATGTCAGGATAGTGAAAACTTATATCAAGGGCTTGTGCAGTATTATAGCTTGTAGGAATGATGGGTAGGATTCCCATCATTTAAGCACATGAAGGCATTGTCCTCAAATATGTTTGATAGTATTTTGCCTCTTGGGTTTGGCGTAGAACATCCCCATAGTTGATGTTTGGCATTAAGGTCACCTACAATAATAGTGTTGTCTGTAAGAAATTGAGCCATTGTTCCATCGTCAATAAATGTATTGTTTGGAGGGTGATACATATTGTATATGTTGATGGCTTTGTTTTGATTGAGGTAGACTTTGATACCCTGGGCTTCGAGGTCTAATGTGTTTGTAATATTAACGGCTATGTCCTCATAGTTTAAATTCTTGATTAAAAATGCTAGGCCACGCCCTTTAACAGCATATACAGATGGATCTTCAGACCTTACCCTGAGTAATAGAGGGGCCGGAATTAACATAATACTGCAAGATGGAACAAACATCAAAATCAAAGAAGGAGCAGGACAGATTTCGTCAAACTTCACTTGTGAACTGACAGCTATCTGGAAAGCTCTTGATTTATGCCTTAACCAACCATCCCTGCATCAAGCAGAAGGAATTTTAATATAAAGCGACTCCATATCCGCTCTAGAAGCAATTCAGAAGGGCAATACTAGAATCACACAGAAAATACACTCGTTACTTACCCAACTGGAATCATTGGAGAATAACTGCATTCTACAATGGATTCCTGCCCGTGTTGAGATCGGGGGTAATGAAATGGCAGTTGATTTGGCAAAGGAAGCCAGAAAGCTGAGCCAAAATAAAGAACAAATGTCAGTGTTTGACGCTGATGCTTTGGCAAAATACAAGAACATTAAACAAAAAATAAGAAAAGATCAAATATATGAAATAAACTCTGAGAGAAAACTGACAAAAACTATAACAAGACTTAGAGAACAAAACATTATAAAGGAATGAAAATACATCGAGATGGCACAAGAACCTATAGAACATGCAACAACTGTCCTGGTGTGGAACTAACACCTACCCACATATTATCATACCCGCAGCCTTGCAGAAAATTGACATAGACCCAGAGCAGCAGCTTTATACATCCAAGATAGTGGACATTGCTGCTGTGATAGAAATGCATGGAGACATCTGAGGCTATTTATTGGACACGACAAAAACAACAACGGCATTCCAGTGTAAAATAAATTATCAGAGATAGATACATATTTTTCAAATGAATTAAAATAAACATAATCGATACTGAGTGAGAGTTGAATTTAAAATATTAGTAATTTATTATCTTCGGAAACAAACCGTATCTAAAATATCAATTTTCTTTTTGCTACATGTTTTAATTTGCATTTACCTATTTTACATATCTCTGATTGTATTTGAAAATCGTTAACCAATTCTTCATACTTTTGGCGAAAAGGTGTTTTATATATTTGTTATTTGATATTATTAGGGTTCTTTCCTGGTATTCAAAAAGGGAAAATACGTGTCGATCAGTTATATTTTTCAATTTATCAAACAATTTGGCCGCTGAATCTCTGATTCTGGTAGAGCGCCATCTGGCGAATAAAATTGTAACTAAAATCAATTTCGAATTTTTCATTATTTGCCATAAAAAATCCCATTGCATCCTGAACACAATGATGTTTACCGCATTGCTCTAGCGCAAATATTCGGGGAGTTATTAATTTTTAAAGTTGTGCGGGACTTTTGGATCACCCTGTATATATATATATATATATATATATATATATATATATATATATAATAATAAATAGTTATTTAATTTTATAGTCCATTTTTGTATTAAGATTATCTTCACTATTATGATCATTTAAATTCAAATTATAAAATTTGTAACATGTTATTAATTTGTAGATAGAGAGATAAAAAAAAAAAAATCCTTTACTTCTACTACATCCTCAAGTTAATTATATATTTATAATTAATAACAATAAAAATTAACAAAGTAACGTCTATTACATCGGCTTTTACACGTCATTCAGACATACTCTAATCCTATATATAGAATAATCGAAGAGATAATATATATAATAGTTAGAAAAAAGAGAGAAAGACAGAACCATGCACTTTTAATCAAACTAATAATAAGGAAAAAAAAAAAAAGAGTTTTATAAAGAAGGTAGATAAGATTGTTAGTATATATATATATATTTTTTTATGATTTTATATTTTATTCTTTTTTTTTTTTTAAAGATTTTTAAAGGTTTTTTTATTTTATAGTATGATTATAAATAGTTGTATTTAGTAATATATCTATAGTATGAATTAACATTTGTTATAAGTTTGGATATTATGTTTTGAAACCCTAATGGTAGACCAGACATACACAAAAAACTTTAAATTGAAATAAATTGGAAAAAGAGATCTGCTGGAACGGGGATCTTCAGATAAAATTCCAGCGACATTTCAACCCCTTCTTTATTATGTCATAGATCTCTTTTAAACCGGATTTTATGTGTTAATATTAAGTTGTTTCAGTGAAATATTTAAATGAACATATATAACAGATATAAGTGTTAACAAATTCAAACTGTAAACCTACCTCGGCTGCTGCGTCCTCCATTGTGAGTATCTATTTCTGGCTAACACATGTCGCGGGAGGGGAATGTCCCCCCACATTTCAAATTTAGACCATTTATTCAGAATTTTTTTTGAACAACAAGAAAATTAAAGAAGAAAGGAAAAATAGTTAAAGGAAGAGAGCTAAATTTTATAATCTTTACAGCTAGTTATATCAAAATAACTGATTTAACACTTATTCATCTTTTAATATTCCTTTAAAAAGGCAAATTATAAGAGTTTAATAAAGCTATTAATTGTGCAAATTCACCTTTATTTAACTTCCATTTTCCTCCCCAGAAATTGGAGATTAAACAAAAATGAACTATGTACTTTAACACTTTAAAAATCTTGTGAAAAAATCTTTTAATCAGTTATTTAATCAAAGTTTAATTAACTGTTAAAGGTTATAAATTTGTATTAGTTAATATTAAGAGAAATTATAGAAAGTTGATTTCATAAATGGATATTTCCATTTATTTTTTTTAAATATTTTATAATTGATATACTGTTGAAATATTTTACTTGTTTGATACTAAATTTGTTTTTAATAAATTCCATGTTTAAATTTTTAACATCTTCTATGAAATTATCTAATATATTATTTATTCTATAAAATCTTAGAAACTGACCATAATATATACCTTTACAGCAATTTAATGATATATTAGAATTCATATTACAGTATTTTATAATATTGAAATTATAATTACTCTTTTTATTATAAACTCTAACAGCACTATTTGTAAGGTCTATATTCAAGTCTAAAAAGTTAACTTTTTTGTTTCTATAAATTTTTTCATTGTTCTTAAGTTTCAAGTATTTAGGATATATTTCAGGTATTAATTTTTTAAACAGTGGATTATTAAATATTATTATGTCATCTACATATCGGAATATTTGCCAATTAATATTATTTTGTAGAAAGTATTCTCTTTCGTACCAGAATAATATTAGATTTGCTAATAACGGACTAGAAGATGTACCCATGGGAACGCCTTCTGATTGAATATATATTTTATTTTTAAATTCTATATAGTTAAAATTTAAAAATGTTTCCAGTAGAGTTTTTGCTGTTTTAAGATCTAATTTAAATGTTTTATATCTGTTATGAATAATTTTAATGTAGAAAGTTTTGTCATTAATGAATTCATTAAATAAATTGGTTATTTTATTATTTAGATCTCTTAAATTTATTTTAGAATATAGGTCCTCAAAGTCAAATGTGTGTACTGTTTCAATGTTTGTCCAATTGTTCATTAAATAATTAATGATTTTTTTATTTGAGTCGATAAATTTATAATTATATTTATTAGTTAATTTATTTATAATAAATTGTAGTGTTGAGGCTAATTGTATATCAATATTTTTTATGACTGAATTTATACCAGATGTGATTGTTCTGAAAGAAATAGGTTTTTTGTGTAGTTTAGGAATTATATAGAACTTTGGTATGTTTGGATTTTTGTGGTTATTATAAATTTTTAGTGAATTTTCAACATTTTTGATGTCTTTTTTGATTTTTGTGCCTGTAGTTCTAGCAAAAGTGTATTTATGATTATTATCAATTTCCTTTTTTAGTATATCGTGGTATAGATTTTTACAAATTAAAGATAAATTATTGGGACATTTATCTATAGGAGTGATAATATAGTCCTTCTGTAAATTAATTATATTTTCTTTAAAAGAAGGAATGTCTGAATTGGGTTTTGTGTATTTAAGTGTATTATTATAATAATTTATAATTTCCTTTTTAATATTATGTTTCCATTCCAGAAAAGTAAATTCTGGAATACTGTATTTTATACTAGTTTTATTTATGAAAATATCTATATCTTTTAATATAGATTTAATTGTATTATTATAATTGTGTTTAATTTGAGGTATATATTTATACCCTTTATTTAAAATTTCTTGATATTCTGGATTTAAAAAAGAAAAGTTGCTAGTTAAAATATGACCTGAGAACTTATATTTATCAATATAGTTGTTGCAATTACATTTAATTTTTTTAAAATTTGCCAAATTATTAATAAATTGGTTATAATTGCAAACTAAATTACCTATATTTTTATTGTATCTCCAGATTGTTTTAAAATTTAAATTTTTTATAGGGAAAAGATTATTGATGATTTGGTTATTAAAAATATCATTAAATTTAATATGATTAAATAAATTGTTATTAAATTTAATGATAATATTAATGTTATTAGTAGTTTGTTTAATTTTTCTGTATTTAAAGATGTCGTGTGTGATATCTATTAATCTGTTAGTCAGATTATGAATTTTAATATATTCTATGAGTTTGATAAATTTATTATTATTTAGTTTAAATAATGTTTTAATAAATTTATCGACGAAGTTGTTAGTGTACATTTGTTTTGGGTCCAGTAATTCTTCAAATTCAATGTAACCTAATTTATTTGTAGTTTTACCTCTAGTTTTATTAGGTTTAGTTTTAAATTCATTTTTTTTGTATTTGCAACTGATTTCATAGGTTGAAATTTCTTCTGTTTGTGGTTTGTATGTGTAGTTTAATTCGTCGTTAAGTCCATAAGGGAATAATGTGTTGTGTTTATAAATGTAGTTGTTTTCTAATAATAGTCGTTGTTTTTTGTTTTGACATATGTCTAGTATTTCTATCTTAAAGTTGTTAAAAGTATGTAATTGATTGTGTTCTTTCATATATATATTACCAATTGATTTTTTAGCGTGGTTTCTATGTAGGTTTATTCGTATATTTAATGGATTACAAGTTTGTCCTATATATGATAGTTGACAAATTTGGCATGTTAATTTATAAATAGTATTCACTAATTTACAACTAGTTGTTTGAAAAGTGTCATGGTTCTTAAGAGAGGGACAAGTTTGACAATTTTTTCTTAGGCAATTCTTAGCGAGTTTAAATTAACATAAAAGAGGTGCTAACACTAATATGTTTGTAGTTTTTTTTAGTTTTTTTAGTTTGTTATTCTTATGAATTTTTAAATATATTTTACTTAATTGTTTTTGTGGTGATAAAATTTGTAATAAATTGAATAATTAATGAAAACTGAACAATATGTATTTCATTTATTTGAAATTTTCTCATTTTGCATCAAATATCTTTAAAGGCAGCACAGAATCCAGCAACAGCCTTCAGGTCCGACCCCTTCACAGTGGCCACAGATTCCACTGTCAAGGTTAGCGTAGCACTGAAAAAGCGAGTGTGGAATCAATCGCATTCTAGTCTTCGCTTTCTTCATCCAAATGAACCACGACATTCGGCGATTCCATTATTCTCCTCCAAACGCTGACTGCAGCATTAAATTATATAAATTCTACAATTCCGCAGTCAGCGTTAGGAGTAGAATATTGAAATCGTCGAATGTCGTGGTTTATTTGGACGTGGTTTATATAAACCAAGGAGGAGATTTTTTATAAAACATCATTGTATTCATCCAGTTATGTATTTGTTGACTATCGGATTGAGACAAGGATAAGTCACCCAAGAGTTCTTTTCTATGTTTCTCCAAGCAAAAGCAACCAAATATTATATTCACGATTTCCTCTTGTATTCTGATTTCATATAGACCAAAAGTTAAAGGATAATCAGTCTTAAAGCGCTCTCACGATTTTGATCTTTTGATAATATACTGCTCCAGGTGATTATGCAACTGGTGGAAGTGTCTTGTCCCATGGCGGGGGGGGGGGGATGCCATTGCCCCGTTAGTCAGCCACATTTCAGAGTTTCCTGTTCATAGTTACCGTAGCGGCTCGGGGCTCAGAAGTCCCCACCGTACAGGACAGTCCCTTATTTACTTGTGCTGCTTCTCCCGCACGCCACGTAGGGGAGGTGACACACGTTACTACTTTTGCGGGTTAACACACAAAAATGGAATAGACTGGGGCCTACAGTAAGAGTGACTTAAACACAGAAAAAGGTACACTCAAAAGTACAATACCAACAACAAAAAGGGGGTAAATAATAAAAAAAAAAATTGTTAAATAAAATAAAAACAGTACTTATCTTTTATTTGCAGCGTTGATAAGGAGCGGACCGGGGTTTCACAGGTATGCGAGGAGATCACCAGACAAACAAACAGAGAACGCTTTAAGCGTCTCCACTAGAACACCACTCCACGACTCCTCGCATTCCAGTTCAACCCTCTTTTATGTACAAACATGGCCACATTCGTCCAATGAGAAGGCGTGGGAGATCAGTTCGACTTAACAAATAAACAACATTCTTTCCGCACAACTGAGAAGATTAAAACTGCTATGTTTGTCAAATAATTTGACAGAGGGATTGGACTTCTGGACAGGGATTATGCAAATCATGATAGAGATATCTATTTACATGATTAATATTTTCTAAGAACAGATTATTCTTCAATAATATTCATCGAACAACACAGAGAGGCTCTACTATGGCACATTTAAATACATACATCAGGCCATAGGAATCCTGAGTGAAGAGGTTTGTGATTACAATGTAATTCCCAGATAACTAGACTTGGATGAAGCTAAAACTGGTGTTGTGGCTTTGTCAACGACCAGAATCCGCTAGTTTGCGAAGACAGCTAATAGATGGTGTTTATTTTTAGCGTTTATTTTAAGGGGAGAGGTGACCTTTATTTTTATAGAAGATATTTTTAGCTCTTAAAAACATACCATGTGTGACGTGGATTTAAAATATGGACAATACAAAACAAGTTTATTAACGATTTTAAACATATTTAAGGAACCAGAAATTTCTAATCTTAAAATATTATTTGTTCCTAAATGCGAATGGTTTTACATTTTATTTTAGTTATCGTACAAGGATTGTATGTGGTTTTACTGTCCTAAAACCTTATGTCCATAGTTTGCTTAAATACCATTTCTAAGATTCCAATCCTTCAGAATTCTATATACAGTTACGAGCGTCATTCTTCATCAGTCATCTCTGTCACCGTTTGCTTTTTTTTTTGGATTGGCGCCCTCCTATTGGTCGGCTACGATCACGCCACCTTTGCCCCCCCACTCGCTTTTTCGTTTTTGTAACCATTGTGTTGGTGGGGGTCGCTCCTTAAATAAATGCATATATTAGTTAATAACCAAATGGAATCCTCTCTTTCTTTTTCCCAGTAAGAGACGCCTACGGAAGCCAACAGTACATAGACAGATAAAGCACATAGGCTATAGTTATTAACTAACATATGCATTTATATAAGGCGCCAATTTATAATTGTAACAAATAGTATTTGAATCAAAACATTCAATCGGGTAAAACACGGGCGTTGCCCGGGTCATTCGGCTAGTAATATATAAAAAACTGAATCGTCCAATACAGTATTAGGGCTCTAAAAAGAGGTCTGGCAGATTAATTTGGTGAAACCGCTGGGAAGGTTCACCACTGAACCCAATATTTTTCATCACAGCAAAGATAGTAGAAGTTTGTTTTATGTGTTAAAAAAACATTCGTGGTTTGATTGCTTTTATTTCTTATGTATTGGGAACTGGTAAAACATTGTCTTGAATTATATTTGGCTTTAAATCTCTGGTAGGTTTACATTGACCCTAGATAGACTGGAGATGGTGTGATAGAGAAAAATAGGTGGTAACTTGACTATTTTATCTAGAAAATTTTATTTAAAAAGGGATAAAAAAAACTTGAAACCTCGACCAGAAGAAAAATACAGTTAAACCTGTCAATAGCGTCCCCTCTTAGGACTCACCAAAATAGGGTGCTATAGAGAGGGGGTGCTAAAGACAAGTTATTTTTAATGTAAATCGCATCGTACTACGTATTTAAAATCGGGCGTTATAGAGAGGGAGGCACTATTTAGAGGGGAAGCTATAGACAGGTTTAACTGTATTATAATGAAAGAATAGTTACAAATTTACTCGCTAGATGGCGATACTTCCTCATTAGCTTTAAACACGTTGTGTGAGCACATACACACAAAAGCTGAAGTTTCAATTAAAACAGTCATTTAAGTTATCATTATTTAGTTCATTGAAAAAGAAAGGGATAAAATATCCTAAATGCCAATTGTTCAAGTGATGAATCAGGTTACTGATTAAGAATCCAAAGTTCGGGCAATAAAGGAGGCGCGAACGGTAATAAATTTTTTTAATTGACAAACTAAAAAGCTGAAAGTATGTAAATTAGAGCTCTTAACATAGTCCTCTATTAATTATAACCATTCAATATATCCACCTTCCTTCTGTATACATTTGATCCAGCGTTGTTGACAACTTGTAAAAGCACTTTGGTAAAACACCATATCCAACTCTCTGAACCACCATCTAACAGCTTGGAGTAAAATTGTATCACTTTCAAATGTTTTACCACGTAAAAAACTCTTCAATCTTTCTAAACAAGTAGAAGTCTGAGGGAGCCAGGTCAGGGCTATACGCAGGATGAGACATCAAAGTCAACTCGTACCCTGCAATCTTCTTCATAGTCAGGTGCACCATGTGAGGTCTTGTATTATCTTGATGAAATTAAATTTGAGTGTTTTTTAAATTGAGTCTTTTTGTTTAATTTTTCTTTTTAGATTTTATAATGATTTACAATATCTTGTTGATAGAAAAAATCCCTTAAAGATTGTCCATGAAAATCTTTCCTAGACTGACGAGGGCCATTAGCCTGAAACCATGATCTCTAGGTTGACGCTTCTCAGTTTATCAAAGCTGGTGTTGTGGCTTTGTTACTGATCTGAGTCCACTAGTTTCGGAGACGGTCAATAGATGGCTCTTGGTTTTGGCCTCTATGATGGGAATTGACCTTTATTTTTATAGATGATATTGCCACGTGGAAAATTAGGGAAGACAAAAACTTCAGGAGGAGACAACAATTTATTTCAGGCATGGACAAACTATGAATGGTAAACAAAAGATAAGCCACAAGGTAAATTTACAGAGTAGCAAAATATAAACATAAAGACAACCACTCTGTTAATAAAAATAATAATATTAATAAATACTTTGTTACAATATGCATATAGGTTGTAGGTATTCTTCTGCTCTAAATTTTATTAACAGATTTCCGTAAGTTATGGGAGAAGGAAAAAAACGCTCTGGATTAAACAACAACAAAAAGTTATATGCAACTTTAGAGCCTATATACATAGTTGACATTTTAAACTGTTATTGAAAATGTAAACAACTTTACAATGCGTATATTCCTTTTTGACTTTAGTACTCTTGTACTCTTTTTCACAATATTGTTACGATCTTTTTAATTCTGTCGCTGGTAAGCCACGGAATCACGAAACAAACTCAAAGGTAAGTTTTATTCAACACACTGTCAAATAGAAAAAGCCAACAACAACTATATGCTTTGTCTCTCTTATTCTAGAGAGCCAGCCTAAACCTATTTCTCAAATATTTACATAGACCCAAACAATAAATGAATTAATAGAAAACTAGTTAGAACATTCACATATCTACAAAATAGTTGAATTAAAGTACTTTGTGACAATATTTTTTTCTTGTTTACTTACTTTTCCTATTTCTTACTTCAAGCCAGGGGTTAGGGATGGGATGATCTGACTTGTTAAAATATAGATTTATAACCTTCCAATATATATTCAAAATGGGGGTTTCCAAAATATCCGTTTGATAGGCTGTACTCAATCTTTGGATTAAACTTAGACAAGAACAAATATATCATGAGAAATTGTTTTTAAGATCATTTCGAATACTGATAAAAGTAACTTTGAACTGTTTACACACACAAAAAAAAAACAACTAGGGCCCAAATTAAAAGTAATTTATGATGCATTAGCGCGCCATCTGTTATTGAAATTCGAAACTATTATAGACGCATATGATTCTTTTAAAAATTAAAAAATATCTACTGTCCTCACTTATAAGCCAGGCCCTCCCATTAATTTTTCCATTGTAGTAAGGGCAGTATATATTGTTTAATTTTTAAAAGAATCATACGCATCTATAATAGTTTCGAATTTTTATAAAAATAACTTAACACAGAGAAAATACTCAAAAATACAACAAAATAAAAAGGACGTAAATAAAAACATACGATTAGTTATAACAAAGCCAGTACTTATGTTGCAGCGTTGATAAGGTACGGGGTTACACAGGTATGCGAGGAGATCACCAGACACGGACACAGTGAAGGCTTTAAGCGTCTCCACACAATCTCTTCTCGCCGACTCCTCGCATTCCCTTTCAACCCTCTTTATGAACAAACATGGCCACATTCGTCCAATAACGTGGGAGATCAGTTTACTTAACAAATAAACAACATTCTTCCTTCATAACAGAGAAACTTAAAACTGCTAATGAAAATTAGAAACTATTTTAGACGCGTAAGATTCTTTTTGAAATTAAACAATTTCTACTGCCCTTACTGCAATGGAAAAATTAATGGGAGGGCCTGGCTCAACAGTGGTGAATCCTTCCAGCGGTTTCTCCAGTTCAATCTATCATACCGCTGTTATATTGTATTTTTTTAATATTAAAACTGCTTATGTTTGTCAAATAATTTGACAATACAATGTCACCAAAACGGCAGTTCCAAGGCGTGGAAGAATAATTTGTGATCAATTCCTGATCTCTCCCAGGTGACCAAGCTTCTGTCGCCATGGAAACGCGCTTAACCCTTCGCAATGGCGGGGGTGGACTCCACATCATTTACTCCCCTTCTTTTTTTTTTCTGGACATTCTTCGGGCATCGATTGATAGAGAGGGTCACATACACCCGCCAACTCTTTTTACTGGAATGCTTCCCATTTCATTGTCACCATAATACTTCTTCGTTGGAGACTGTTGGCAACCAGTACCTAGATTGAAATACTTGTATTGAATACATTTTATAGTAACTTGTAGGTGCTAAGTCAAGATGTCTGATGCCAACTCTTTTTACTGGAATGTTTTCCATTTCATTGTCACCATAATACTTCTTCGTTGGAGACTGTTGGCAACCAGTACCTGGATTGAAATACTTGTATTGAATACATTTTATAGTAACTTGTAGGTGCTAAGTCAAGATGTCTGATGCCAACTCTTTTTACTGTAATGTTTTCCATTTCATTGTCACCATAATACTTCTTCGTTGGAGACTGTTGGCAACCAGTATTTGGGTTCTTGTTCCAAAATCACATTATTAGGTACCGCTCAACAAGAACAACCTATCTTATGATATTTGCAACAATCAATAAGTGAAGGTTATTCACATATTAAATAAAATGTTAACGCGGGATTCGATCCCGGTTCATAGCTGTCAGGAATCGAAGGTTTTACCCACTCACTTGTCCACGTACTTGGGTTGAAATACTTGCATTGAACACATTTTCCAGTACCTTGTAAGTTCTAAGTCAAGATGTCTGATATATATAGACATTCTACAATAATTGATCTTGTAGGCGACTACAGTAACTCCATTCTATCTTCTCGTTTCCAAGAAATTTCTGAAATCGGTGAGCTTTCAGAGAAGACTTCCATTCATCTCCTATGCCTTCATTTTTTTTTACTTTTGTACGCTTGTAATCTTTTTTACAATATTTTGTTAATCCTTCTTCTAAACCGTTGGTTTTCGACCGCTACGACCCGGGTTCGATTCCCGCATTGGGCAATTTTTTTCTGATTTAAAAAATGCTCCAATAGCCCTCAATTCTTGCAAAAGTCCAACCCCACCAGCGAATGCAAGTAACCAAACGGGGGCTCTGGCACATTTGTAAGTGCAAAGTCGAACTGCTTTTCACATGTGTAGACGTGTGATGCATTTACAGTAAAAGCAGTCGCCTACATCTATCTACCATGATTATCATGGCCTGTACCACTTGTACTAGGGATAAGCAAAAAAAAACTTCTTACTTCTAGCCGGGTGTGGGAGGGTTAGGAATGGTCTGATAGTTAATATATTTAAAATAGCTTTATTATCACACACAAAGCTTTATTAAGATCACCAGTCTTATACAGATTCACCACAGGAAGAAAGAAATCATAGACGGAGTTCCTGTACTCCAGGCAGCGCAGCACCCAACAACAGCCTCCAGGTCCGACTCATGTCCAATGGCCACACGTTCCTTCGTGCATACGTCATGGTTAACGTATCACTGAACAGACGAGTGTGGAATCAGCCGCGTTCTAGTCTTCACTTTCCTCATCCAAATGGACCACAGCATACGACAATTCTATTAATTCTATTATCTAAATTTCTGTCAATTCTACAAATTATTGTTCTTTAAGAAAAGGAACTACTTGTTCTCGATTGCTTGTAAATAAGTTTATACCAAGCCCTTTCTTTCTTCTTTCTCTCTATTTAATACATTGTAAATAACATTGTTGATTATTGTTACTGTTACTGTTATTCCTGTATATACACTCTTTTACTCGGAGAATATGTATAAGATCCAAAGGTCTTAATAAAGCTTTTGTGTTTTTGCTGTTTTATTAAAAATGAACATTCAAAATTTAGGAAAAAGGAATATCCTTATCATGCAACTGAAAGTTGCTGATGGCTTACGCCATCTATCGGAATAAATATCAACTATTCTCGTTGATTTTTAATTATTCCAGAATTGGCCAAATACCCATTCTTAATTAATCAAGAAAAGTTAACCACGGACACATTTCGTGCTGTTTGCCCGCGTTAGTGTGGTGCAAGTTTGGCAGCAAGCGAAACACGTCCGTGGTTAGCTTTTCTTTATTAATCAAGAAACGGTATTTGGCCAATTCTGAAATAATTAAAAATCAACGAGAATAGTTTATATTTATTCCGATAGATGGCGTAAGCCATCAGCAACTTACATTTGCACGATAAGGAGATGCCTTTTTCTTAATTTATGCACCTTATCCCAGTACAATATTACATTTGTACTATTTTTTCACATTTGAAATTTAGCTACGGATATTGAATATACGCCACCTTTTATAGGAAAAATAAATTATTTTTGACGTGTATCATTCTATTTCAATTAAAACAATTTTATACACACTGCCCTTACTCGTGTTGTTGTTTCTTATCCCCTTGTGTAAAAATTACATGAGTTCATGCTCCTCAAGCTGTTTTATAATAAGCAGTGGCCTCTACCAAAGATCCTGTTTAGTGCATCTAATGCAAGCCAAAATGTGTTCTGGAGTTGTAGTAGCTACATTTACTGCCCTTACTACAATGCTTAAATAATGGGAGGACTTGGCTCAATCAGTGATGAATCCTTAAACCCTCAATCAACCCATAATTATATGTATTTCTACTGTGTCCGCAAAGCTTACATCCATAGTTCATTTTAAATACCCTTTCCCCAAGAATCTAGCTTCAGTATCGGTATGAAAGGAAAACAGCAAAATGAAATATTACAGCGGTATGATAGATTAAACTGGAAAAACTGCTGGGAAAGTACACCACTGATGAACCACTGCTTTTCACATGTGTAGACATGTGGTGCACTTACAGTAAAAGCAGTCGCCAACTTCTATCCACCATGATTATCATGGCCTGTACCACGTCTACTAGGGAGAAGCAAAAAAAAAAAAAAAAACACTGATGAGCCAGGCCCTCCAATTACCGCTTACGGTATGCGTCCATTATTTTATATCATTGCAGTAAGGTCAGTAGGTATTTGTTTTAATTCAAAAGAGAATCGTGCACGCGTCGACAGTAGTTTATATCTCCATACGTTAATTAATTGTGTGCGGAGTTATCCAACCAAGCATGTTGGGGAGGCCCCCGATTTCCTGGCGGGCCATTGTCTAGGGGCGCCCGGCACGTGGCGGAAGTACCTGCGACAAGGTGTCCAACAGATGTGGGGACAGATTGGTCGCGTGCAATTAACTAATGACCTCACCTGGAAGCCAATTAATTGTTGTTGTCTAACCATATTAGCGACAGTTACACCGGCTGTTGTATTGTCACCTTGATCGCCGAGGTTGGTCACGGCACGTGGTGTCATTGGCACGCGCGTCCCGCAGAACTCACTGTTTGGGCGCCTTTGGATACTTCTTGGCTATACTGAATTTGATACGTCCGATAGGTCATTTAACTACGGACAAACCACATATATCGCTGGACCCTAGACAAACCACGCGTGTCGTTGGATCACAGACAAACCACATGTATCGCTGGACCACAGACAAACCACATGTATCGCTGGACCACAGACAAACCACATGTATCGCGCTGAACCACAGACAAACCACATATATCGCTGGACCACAGACAAACCACATGTATCGCTGGATCACAGACAAACCACATGTATCGCTGGATCACAGACAAACCACATGTATCGCTGGATCACAGACAAACCACATGTATCGCTGGATCACAGACAAACCACATGTATCGCTGGATCACAGACAAACCACATGTATCGCTGGACCACAGGCAAACCACATGTATCGCTGGATCACAGGCAAACCACATGTATCGCTGGATCACAGACAAACCACATGTATCGCTGGATCACAGACAAACCACATGTATCGCTGGATCACAGACAAACCACATGTATCGCTGGACTACAGACAAACCACATGTTGGAGCATTTTTTTTTTATTAAAAAAAAAAGTGCCCAATGTAGTATTCGATCCTTGGTCGTTGCGGTCGAAAACCAACGGACCATCCTTCCACCGAGCCCTGAACTTGTATGTAAAATCAACGAGTACTGTGGCACATCGGGCCGTAGAGTGACTCGAAAGATCTTTGGCAAGAGTGGCCTTCATTTAAAGTACTTGGCATTAGTTCATGATAAGTTCCAAGTCCAGTGGAAGGTCCTCCCCAAGTCCAGAATCAGTGGAAGGTCCTCCCCAAGTCCAGAATCAGTGGAAGGTCCTCCCCAAGTCCAGAATCAGTGGAAGGTCCTCCCCAAGTCCAGAACCAGTGGAAGGTCCTCCCCAAGTCCAGAACCAGTGGAAGGTCCTCCCCAAGTCCAGAATCAGTGGAAGGTCCTCCCCAAGTCCAGAATCAGTGGAAGGTCCTCCCCAAGTCCAGAACCAGTGGAAGGTCCTCCCCAAGTCCAGAACCAGTGGAAGGTCCTCCCCAAGTCCAGAACCAGTGGAAGGTCCTCCCCAAGTCCAGAACCAGTGGAAGGTCCTCCCCAAGTCCAGAATCAGTGGAAGGTCCTCCCCAAGTCCAGAATCAGTGGAAGGTCCTCCCCAAGTCCAGAATCAGTGGAAGGTCCTCCCCAAGTCCAGAACCAGTGGAAGGTCCTCCCCAAGTCCAGAACCAGTGGAAGGTCCTCCCCAAGTCCAGAACCAGTGGAAGGTCCTCCCCAAGTCCAGAACCAGTGGAAGGTCCTCCCCAAGTCCAGAACCAGTGGAAGGTCCTCCCCAAGTCCAGAATCAGTGGAAGGTCCTCCCCAAGTCCAGAATCAGTGGAAGGTCCTCCCCAAGTCCAGAACCAGTGGAAGGTCCTCCCCAAGTCCAGAATCAGTGGAAGGTCCTCCCCAAGTCCAGAACCAGTGGAAGGTCCTCCCCAAGTCCAGAATCAGTGGAAGGTCCTCCCCAAGTCCAGAACCAGTGGAAGGTCCTCCCCAAGTCCAGAATCAGTGGAAGGTCCTCCCCAAGTCCAGAATCAGTGGAAGGTCCTCCCCAAGTCCAGAATCAGTGGAAGGTTATCCCCAAGTCCAGAATAGGTGGAAGATCTAACTTCGAGAGATCATCTCAAGTAAAGAACAGACGGCAAGCTCCTCCCTGGTAGAGAAGATCAGTAAAGCTTCAGTTTCCCTCAATTTTCTGATTTTACAAAGAAACCAAGCGACCCAAGTTGAAAAGTAAAAACGTTTTACCGACAACATTTGTAGAACATTTGGTTTATTGAATAAACTAACGGAATCCAAGAGACAACCGTGCTCATGTGTTATTTTACCACAAGTAGCTGGTACACCAGGGCAGGTAAACACTCGGTACTGTAGAAGGTGGGCCACAAGTAACTAGGCTGACTTATGTGACACAGACAAACCACATGTATTGCTGGATCACAGACAAACCACATGTATGGCTGTATCACAGACAAACCACATGTATCGCTGGACCACAGGCAAACCACATGTATCGCTAGATCACAGGCAAACCACATGTATCGCTGGATCACAGACAAACCACATGTATCGCTGGATCACAGACAAACCACATGTATTGCTGGATCACAGACAAACCACATGTATCGCTGGATCACTAACAAACCACATGTATGGCTGGATCACAGACAAACCACATGTATCGCTGGATTACAGACAAACCACATGTATCGCTGGATCACAGACAAACCACATGTATCGCTGGATCACAGACAAACCACATGTATCGTTGGATCACAGACAAACCACATGTATCGTTGGATCACAGACAAACCACATGTATCGTTGGATCACAGACAAACCACATGTATCGCTGGACCACAGACAAACCACATGTATCGCTGGACCACAGACAAACCACATGTATCGCTGGACCACAGACAAACCACATGTATCGCTGGACCACAGACAAACCACATGTATCGCTGGACCATAGACAAACCACATGTATCGCTGGACCACAGACAAACCACATGTATCGCTGGATCACAGACAAACCACATGTATCGCTGGACCACAGACAAACCACATGTATTGCTGGATCACAGACAAACCACATGTATTGCTGGATCACTAACAAACCACATGTATTCCTGGATCACAGACAAACCACATGTATTGCTGGACCACAGACAAACCACATGTATCGCTGGATCACAGACAAACCACATGTATCGTTGGACCACAGACAAACCACATGTATTGCTGGATCACAGACAAACCACATGTATTGCTGGATCACAGACAAACCACATGTATCGCTGGATCACAGACAAACCACATGTATCGCTGGACTACAGACAAACCACATGTTGGAGCATTTTTTTTTTATTAAAAAAAAAAGTGCCCAATGTAGTATTCGATCCTGGGTCGTAGCGGTCAAATACCAACGGACCATCCTTCCACCGAGCCCTGAACTTGTGTGTAAAATCAACGAGTACTGTGGCACATCCGGCCGTAGAGTGACTCGAAAGATCTTTGGCAAGAGTGGCCTTCATTTAAAGAACTTGGCATATGTTCATGATAAGTTTCAAGTCCAGTGGAAGGTCCTCCCCAAGTCCAGAATCAGTGGAAGGTCCTCCCCAAGTCCAGAATCAGTGGAAGGTCCTCCCCAAGTCCAGAATCAGTGGCAGGTACTCCCCAAGTCCAGAATCAGTGGAAGGTCCTCCCCAAGTCCAGAACCAGTGGAAGGTCCTCCCCAAGTCCAGAACCAGTGGAAGGTCCTCCCCAAGTCCAGAATCAGTGGAAGGTCCTCCCCAAGTCCAGAATCAGTGGAAGGTCCTCCCCAAGTCCAGAACCAGTGGAAGGTCCTCCCCAAGTCCAGAACCAGTGGAAGGTCCTCCCCAAGTCCAGAATCAGTGGAAGGTCCTCCCCAAGTCCAGAACCAGTGGAAGGTCCTCCCCAAGTCCAGAATCAGTGGAAGGTCCTCCCCAAGTCCAGAACCAGTGGAAGGTCCTCCCCAAGTCCAGAATCAGTGGAAGGTCCTCCCCAAGTCCAGAACCAGTGGAAGGTCCTCCCCAAGTCCAGAATCAGTGGAAGGTTATCCCCAAGTCCAGAATAGGTGGAAGATCTAACTTCGAGAGATCATCTCAAGTAAAGAACAGACGGCAAGCTCCTCCCTGGTAGAGAAGATCAGTAAAGCTTCAGTTTCCCTCAATTTTCTGATTTTACAAAGAAACCAAGCGACCCAAGTTGAAAAGTAAAAACGTTTTACCGACAACATTTGTAGAACATTTGGTTTATTGAATAAACTAACGGAATCCAAGAGACAACCGTGCTCATGTGTTATTTTACCACAAGTAGCTGGTACACCAGGGCAGGTAAACACTCGGTACTGTAGAAGGTGGGCCACAAGTAACTAGGCTGACTTATGTGGCAGCGGTACAACACGGATTTGTGATACAACACATAATTGTGGTACAATACAGACCTGTGGTACAACACAGACCTGTGGTACAAAGCAGATCTGTGGTACAAATATACAACACAGAACTGTGGTGCAACAGTACAACACATAATTGTGGTACAATACAGACTTGCAGTACAACACAGACCTGTGGTACAACACAGACTTGCAGTACAACACATAATTGTGGTACAATACAGACTTGCAGTACAACACAGACCTGTGGTACAACACAGACTTGCAGTACAACACGGATCTCTAGTATAACAGTGAAACACATACCTGTGGTTCAACACAGACCTGTGGTACAACACAGACTTGCAGTACAACACAGACCTGTGGTACAACACAGACTTGCAGTACAACACAGACCTGTGGTACAACACAGACTTGCAGTACAACACAGACTTGCAGTACAACACGAATCTCTAGTATAACAGTGAAACACATACCTGTGGTTCAACACAGACCTGTGGTACAACACAGACTTGCAGTACAACACAGACCTGTGGTACAACACAGACTTGCAGTACAACACAGACCTGTGGTACAACACAGACTTGCAGTACAACACAGACCTGTGGTACAACACAGACTTGCAGTACAACACAGACTTGCAGTACAACACGAATCTCTAGTATAACAGTGAAACACATACCTGTGGTTCAACACGGACCTGCGGTACAACACTGACCTGTGATATAACACAGACTTTCAGTACAACACGGATCTGCGGTATAACAGTGAAACACAGACCTGCGGTACAACACAGACCTGTGATACAGAACGGACCTGTGGTACAACACGTACCTGCGGTACAACAGTACAACACGGACCTGTGATACAACACAGACTTGCAGTACAACACAGACCTGTAGGACATCCCCAAATAAATCCCTCTGATTGACAACTGGAAAGATTAGCGAAAAGTCCATTCGGCGCCTCACTTTATGGACCCGCAATGTTAGCCCAAACTGCCCAATAAATTATGGGCCAATATCCCGGTTTTATGGGACGCTTTTTTATGGGTGCCGCGACGCGCCGTTGGTCACACGGAGTGCAAAATCTCGTTAGTGGCACCACATAAACCGTCGACTCGCGCTAAGTGCAGAGCGAATTTAAAATAATCACCGTGCCTTCGCTGAAAAAATACCCTCAAACTTTATGTCAGTCCCACTTTATGTTGGTCAAATCTTTTTATTTCGTCTCACAGACGCGCTGCTTCCATTTCGGTCTTATTTTGATGGTCTCCATATTTATTGCTGGACGAACACTCGCAGACGATCGATGCTATCTTCTGATATATGTCGTCTGGATGCTGAAGTCTTCTACTCTATATTTGGATGTAAATAGATCTGTGTGTTTTATTACGTATGGTGGTAGCTTTGCTAATTTGCATATATCTTTGTTTTTCGAATGGCTGCATGTTAGAGATATACTCCTTTTCACTTCCAGAGCTCACTTTGAACTGATTGTTTATATTATCAAGTAGGAAATGAGAAAAATATTTGTTTTTCGAATGGCTGTATGTTAGAGATATACTCCTTTTCACTTCCAGAGCTCACTTTGAACTGATTGTTTATATTATCAAGTAGGAAATGAGAAAAATATTTGTTTTTCGAATGGCTGTATGTTAGAGATATACTCCTTTTCACTTACAGAGCTCACTTTGAACTGATTGTTTATATTGTAATGTAGGAAATAAGGAAAAAACACATACCTACCTTAGATACCTAATACATACCTTAGAATAACACACTCAGAGAAATTTATTTGATGCAAAACTATTTTAATATACTGTGTATTAGTGCGTCATCTATTATGAGAATTTGATACTATTTTAAACACGTATGATTATTTTAATAATAAAACAATTATCTACTATGATGCACTAGCGCGCCATCTGTTATCAAAATTCGAAACTATTTTAAAGGCGTAAGATTCTTTTTGAAATTAAACAATTAAACAAATGTAGGGGCAGTAGAAATTGTTTAATTTCAAAAAGAATCTTACGCCTTTACGAATTATCTACTATCCTGCAATGATAAATTAATAGGAGGGCCTGGCTCATCAGTGGCGAAACCGCTGGGAGGGTTCATCACTGATGAGCCAGGCCCTTCCATAATTTTTTCATTGCAGTAAGGCTAGTAGAAAATTGTTTAATTATTAAAAAATCATACGTCTAAAATAGCATCAAATTCTGACAAAAATATTTTAATAACATAAGGAATATAATAGAGACAATATTCTCAATACTTACAATATATCAAAAAATATATTTTTTTTTGGGAGAATCAGAATATTATAAAATAAATGAAGCTTCCAGGATTAAGTTTCTTTTGAAACTTTTTATTTTTCAAGCTTTCGGACTTGTCAGTCCTTCAACAGGATTATCACGTTAAAATTTTAATAATAAATACAATTTTTTTTATATACACATTATTATATACATAATATAAATACTTATTATCTATTTAGAGAAAAATATTTTACATTATTTCAGTTTGAAAAACAGAATTTTTTGAAAATATACGTGCGTGGTGGCGTGGTGGATGATACATGCTGGTTGAATGATGTCTCGAGACTTCAAATCGAGAATCAGAATAGGACACGATTATATAGTTAGGTAGAGTTAACAGTAGAAGTTTGACCAGTAGTGACTCTACTGCTATTATACTAATATACCGTTGTTTAAAATTACAAACAAAAATAAAAGTCTAACAGGTTATTACGTTATTACGATCATTTTGATTGCTCTGCTCTGAAAGAAGAACCCTTATGCTCAAAACTGGGCAACTCTGTGCTTCACTTCCATCAATAATTGACAATATGACCCAGAATAAGTATATTGCTACGGCGTTTTATGGTTTCCACAAGTCCATATCTCAGAAGAAGGCCAAGAGATACTCACTCCTCACTTTCTTACTGCTACTCTTTTTGTGTTGTTATTCTTGCTCCCCTCTTTCTCTTTCTTATTTTTTTTTTCTTTTTTTTTTTATTTTTCTTCTGTCTATATCGTTGTTTCCTTTGTCTCACTGCTTTGTTCTCATGCATACCTCTGGTGACTCCTGTATAGGGTCAGTGACCCTAAATAAAGGTTTTTTTTTGTTGTTGTTGTTATTATTACGATAAAACTGGGTAAGTCTTCAAACCAAAAGACTTTTCCTTACAGCCTTAATACAGTCATACATTGTATTTTATTGTATTACAGCCATCAAGAAAGGGTATTTTAGCTTGAAAACATTCACCAGTTTATCGTAATACAGAGAAGCATCTATAAAAGCAAAGGTAACCTCTCCCGTCAAGTTAAACGTCAAAACTAGACGCCATCGACCGTCGCCGCAAACAAGCGGCCTCAGGTCAGTGACAAAGCCACAACACCAGCTTTGGTAAACTGAGAAGCGTCTACCTAGAGACCATGGTATCGGGCTAATGGCCTTCGTCAGTCTAGGGCGGACTTTATTCCATGAGATTCACACGGATATATTCCCGTCTATATATTTTGTCCATAGATTCTCGTTTAACCCAGGTATTGTATATGTAAGGAATTTCACAAGAACAATTCCTAGACCCTGAATACAGAGGAGAACACGGCTGATTCCATACTAGCCTGTTCAGTGATACGCTAACTATAACGTATGTACAAAGGAACGTGTGGCCACTGGACATGCATCGCACCAGGAGGATGTTGTTTGGTGCTGTGCTACCTGGAGTATAGGAACTCCATCTATGCTTCCTTCCTGTGGTGAATCTGTATAAGACCGATGGTCTTAATAAAGCTTTGTGTGTGTATATAAGTAAGGAATTTAACAATAAATAATTACAAAACCCTGGAATACAGAGGAGCAGTCAACAATTGCCAGATACAAGACTGGAGGAAATCTCAAGTTTACCAGCGACAAGACAATGCCCAACATGTAAAACCTATATTGCCAATCCTCAAAATGAACATGATTTAAATTTTTTAAAAATGTATATTTTTATCACGCTCACATGAGCTTTTTAGATGGCAAAGCGCCATCTAGTGAAACAGAAATCAACTAAACGTTAATTTAGCTTGTTCCCTGATATTTGACCAGCCTATTTTTTTTCTATAAATCAAGAAAAGCCAACAACAAACGCGTTTCGGGCTTTTGAACCTCGTTAGCGTAGTGCAGGCTGTATCTCTACGACCAAAATATTTTGGTCCCAGAGGCGTTTCTTGAGAAATCAATAAATGGGTATTCAAATCTAAATTTTTCATGAGATTGTGATCAGGATATGCATTTTTTTTTTAAATTTTAGTACCAACAACTGACCTTTTTTATTATTTTATTATCTATTGTTTTTTTCTCACATCAATACACACACACACACACACAAAAGCCTTTATTAAGACACACAGGTCTTACAGAGGATTCTCCTTGGGGTTCTTCTCACATCAATATGATTGGATCCAAGCCATAGCACAAGATCTTGGGGACAAACAATCCATGAATAGACTTGAAACTTGAAAAGAAATGCAAAAAAAAAAAACAATCCATGAATAATCATTAAAATTCTGTAACATCACAAACTTATGGAGTATGTCTTCTATCCCATCAGAACATAGCGTGGCAACAAGATGTCTTGTAACGTAGATCAGACAGCCAATAATCTACCGTGTGGATCACCGATATATCTCCCCCTAAGTAGACCAGCCAGGCCCCCACGTGCCTGTGGCGCGTGCAGCGATCACGCAACCTACACGCCCCACCGGCTACACGACGGGAAGGTAACGCCAGACTGCGTGCGTGTGGACCACTCAACATTTCCGTTTAGATCAACTTCCCATTTGGTGAAAGATTAAGTTGTGTGAGAAAGATACTTCTTAAAGTTCTCCAAAGTTACGACGGTCAATAGACGGCGTCTAGCTTTAACGTCTATTTTGACGGGAGAGGCGACATTTGTCTTTTTAGATATATAGTTATATACAGACATGGTTTTAGAGTTTAAAAGAGGGCAAAGACTAACCTCTCTCAGGTTCTTGTTATCCAACAATAGCGCAGCTGCTTGTTGGGATCCTCCGCTCGTTCTTGGTGCACTTCCCCATTTCACTCTTGGCCGAGCAATTCACATCTTAACTCTTTTGGTCGAGCACTAAGCAGCAAAAGAGCTGTGACCACAATAGACGTAAAAATGACCTTTCATAAAAGATCTGTAACCACAACAAATATAAAATTGACCTTTCAGCAAAGAGCTTTTACCATAACAGACATAACACTGACCTTTCAGCAAAAGAGCTGTCACCACAACAGACATAATAATGACCTTTCAGGAAAACTGCTGTGACCACAACAGACATAAAACTGACCTTTCAGGAAAAGAGCTGTGACCACAACAGACATAAAACTGACCTTTAAGGAAAAGAGCTGTGACCACAACAGACATAAAACTGACCTTTCAGCAAAAGAGCTGTGACCACAACAGACATAAAACTGACCTTTCAGGAAAAGAGATCTGACCACCATAGATATAGGATTGATATCTCGATAACAATCCTCATTACTGACCTACGATTGAAGGTTTCCAACAACAAAACAATAACGACCACAGACGGCAGTCAAAGAACGACCACAGACAACGGTTCATTTACAATCTCCCTGCCCTCATAGACATTGTCCCAGATTCAATGACAGCTGCCGGACTTTTAATTCCGAACTGATGAGTCGACGCAGGGGACATAAATAGCAGACGACGACGTCCTGCCAGATGTCCCTATAACCCTTTCCCTCACGATGTTAAACCCCTTGACGTCACGCGACACGTGGCCTGCTTGCTTGCCCCACTGACTGATTGTAAATTTATGCTTGCGGTGGTCAGGGGACGGATGACTTGTGCCACAGGGGCGCATTCAGGGGCTTCCTTTCTCTCTCTACATCCCCCCCTCTCCCTCTTTGACGATATTATCACGTCAAACCTTTCAGCTCCTTTCTGTAAACTCCTATATTGTGCTGTCATTTTGGCCGAGATCTATAATACCATTAATATAACTCTCACTGCTCACAGCGGCAGGCTTCGAGGATAAAATTTAATTTTCTTTGTAAATATATTTTGGATTTCATTAAGAAAAATGGTCTTTGATGTAACGATCTCAAAAGGAAATATTGGACATATCTTGTGGTTGTAAACAATATATAGGTGTATGCGTGTATATGTGTGTATATATACTTGTATATATATATATTTAAATTTAATGATGTAACTGTAAATAAAATTCAAAGAATATCTCTATATGTAAATAATATTTATGAATCTTTCTAAGTTACTTTCTGTGAATCTTTCCATGTTAAATATTTTCTTTGTTATATTTGTATGTACATTTAGCGCAAGTGTCCCTAGGGGGACATAGCGTTTTGAATTGAAATAAATAAATTACACTTACAAACGTTAGTCGAATTACAAAATTTATATTATAGTATTTGAAAACCTACAAATCTATAAGTAAATATAAAGCATATATTGGATCTAAATTTATTATTCAGCCAATATTTCTAGGAGCAAGACGCCTCTCTTTATCAAGGCTTTGATTTAAACTAAATCATGTGTGATCCACTCATGCTATACAAGATCAAAGTAAGAAACTATCTGATGAAAATTTCACTGTATATAAAATATATGTACAATTGTTATATTAATAATAATAATAATCAAAAGAGTATATAATTAAATAAACATTTGATTAAATAAATGAAGAGACTGATAAATATTATAGAAATAAAAATGAGTAAGGATCATGATAATGTTTATGAATTAAGAATTTATGTAGGATTTCATTGTTGCGCACATATATGTGTGAAAATTTGCGTATTTACGCAAATTTGGCCTTAAATACCTATTTCTTGATTTCTCAGGAAGCTCCTTGAACACCAATGACGACTTGTATATATTGTTACATCATGATTAATGGCGTATTTCTTATATTATTTTTAATATATTTGAAATTTAAATTATATATTTATTTATTTTTATATAAAATATTCTATGATATTTATTTAAAACACAGATTATTTAGATTGTCATCATTTGTATTTAGGTACACGTGTGACTTCACTGCTCTCTTTGATGTGAGAAAATAAATAAAGGATTCTGGTGGCTACTTAAAGAAGACTTATCTCGTTATTCCCTTTTATAAATTTGTAGGATGGTTGAAACACGCTCTGGTAAGATTCAAGACCCAGCACAGGAGAGAATCCAGGCTGAAGAGTCTGCCAAGCCGCAACCTGGTGCAACAATTGGTAGAGATGCTAGTTTCGACCCAGTTGTCCTGAATCCCAACATCGACATCCCCAAGTATGATGGAACGGAAGACCCTCGCCCATGGATTGAATCTCTTGAAGAAATTGGCTTCTTGTACCATTGGGCAGACTACATTATCTCTCGTTATGCCGCCATGAACATGACGGGAAGCGCTAAAACCTGGTTGAATTTACACAAAGCTAGTTTCACGAGCTGGGAAAATATTAAAATCCGCCTCATTCAGGATTTTTCTTTGGACGCGAATAAAGAAGAACTTAGAATGAAGCTCAACAGAATGCAACACTGGAATGAACCAGCAATCAGGTTCGCGGAAGACATTCTAGTGTTGTGCAACAAGGTTGACCCCGCAATGGAAGAAGAAACAAAAATTGAACATGTTATTGGAGGACTGAAAAAAGAGTACTCATTCGCGCTCTACCTGAACCCTCCTAAAACGACCGATGACCTTCTTGTCGTGTGCAAGAAAATGGATTCTTTCGAAAAGAAGTATCGGGAACGTGTGGAGAAATCCAGAAACCTATATAACGGTCCACGCTATTCTAGACCCCAACAACAATCGAGGTACGTGCCGCCGACTGCCGCACGAAACTACCAGACCACTTCCAGGCCCCAAGCCCCTGTTTCCAATAATTACAAGAACGACTCCCCTCCTACCCCCAGACAGTATCGAAACAACTTTCCCCAGCCCTCTACCCCTAGACGTCCTTATAATCCTAACTTTGTGCCGAAACCAAACCTTCAGAGAAACACTTACAATAAAAGCCAAGAAGTGAGCAAAAATAGGACGGAAGATGGAAGACCAATCTGCTTTAAATGTAACAAGCCAGGGCACGTGGCCCGTTATTGTAGGGTCAAGTTTATAAGAATCCTAGAAGAGGATCCAGCAGATACCCAAGAGAAGGTCGAAGAAAAATGCCAAATGAATGAAATATCAGAGAAATCAGGACCTCGGCTTTATGCTGATGTATGTCATAGCACACAGACAAATATTCCTACCCGGAATAGATATTCCGTGTTGGAAGATTTAAACTAAGCGTCGCGCCTGAATCTGTCAATCAAAGCAAGTCGACCATAAACGGAATCAAGAAGTTGGACCCTAAATACAAATTAAAAATTAATGTGGACAAGATAGGGACTTTTGAAGCTTTGGTTGATACAGGTGCTGACCTCTCAGTGGTCGACCTCAGAACGGCCCTCGATACAGGCCATGGTATAAGTAAACTCGCAAAAATTTGTGCAGGACCCGATGGAAAAAAATTGGACATGGTAGGAAGTATATTTTTAAATATAAAAATTGATGACGAAACATTATCACACAACTTTGTGATATTGAAAACGCATTTACGGACATTAATTCTTGGGAGAGATTTCCTTAAGAAAATGAACGCAAAAATAGATTGTAAGCAAGAAACTATCAAATACGATTTGACGAATAATCATGACGAAATCAATTTTGAAATGTTGAAAATAAAGAGTGCCAAGGATTCCATTGTACCGGAATGTTCCATGAAATTGATCAAGGCATTGGTAGAAACAGAGGATGGAGAATATATTATCGAGGAGAGCAGCAAAATGTTTCAAACAAATGGACTTCGTCTAGCAAGAAGCTTGATCAATGTTATGAATAGGGAAACACACATCTGGATAACTAATCCGTATCCTCGACCGTTAAAAATAATGAAAAACCAAACATTGGCTTTTGGAAGTAGTCCAGCGAAAATAAATGTGAGTCGAGAAAGAGAGGTAGAAAAGAACGAAGAACCTAGATTCCAAATAAACGAAAATCTTTCACCAAAGGAACAGAAGGAGTTAAAACAAGTTTTAGAAAGGTATGGAGATCTTTTTTCATCGAGAATAGGGAGAACCAATTTGGCAAAACATCGGATAGACACAGAAGACGCGAAGCCAATTAAACACAAGCCTTACCGGGTAAGTGCTAAAGAACGAGATATTATAAAAGAGCAAATTGACGAGATGCTTACAGAAGGCATAATTAGGCCATCTTCTAGCCCCTGGTCTTTTCCAGTAATATTGGTCAAGAAGCGAGATGGTAAATACAGATTTTGTGTGGACTACAGAAAACTGAATAATGTGACAGTAAAAGATGTCTATCCGATCCCTAGAATAGACGAAGTTATGGATACTCTCCAAGGATCTACACACTTCTCAGCAATAGACCTCAGATCTGGATATTGGCAAGTTGAAGTCGAAGAAAGAGACAAAGAGAAAACAGCTTTCACTACAGCGCATGGATTATATGAATTCAACGTGATGCCTTTTGGACTTTGTAACGCGCCTGCTACCTTTGAGAGAAATATGGAGAATATGCTTGGAAATCTGAGATGGCAAATTTGTTTGTGTTATCTGGATGATGTTATCATATATAGCCCGGATTTTCCAACGCACCTCAAAAGACTTGAAGCTGTTTTTAGATGTTTTCGTGAATCTAATTTAAGGTTAAACGACAAAAAATGCCGATTTGCTTTTGAAGAATTGGAGATTCTCGGCTATATAACGAGCAAACATGGTATAAAACCTGCGGAACATAACATCAAAGCTGTCAGAAATTTTCCTCGGCCCAAAAAGGTCAAAGAAGTACAATCCTTTTTGGGAATGTGTTCATATTATAGAAAATTTATCAAAGACTTCTCAAAAATTGCTGACCCTTTGACCAACCTTATAAAAAAAAGTGTATCATTTACCTGGACAGAAAGACAAGAGGAAGCGTTTCAAACCCTAAAAACAGCACTATTAAGTCCACCAATTTTAGGTCACTTCAATCCAAATGCACCTACTTATGTTCATACTGATGCGTCCAACATCGGCATAGGTGCAACACTTGTCCAAGACATCGGTGGTGAAGAGAAGGTGATCTCATATTTGAGTCGTACCCTAAGTAAAGCGGAGCAAAATTATTCAACCACTGAAAAAGAATGTCTGGCCGTTGTCTGGTCAATGTCAAAATTACGACCCTACCTTTATGGAAGACACTTTAAAATAGTAACAGACCATCACGCCTTATGCTGGCTCAAAAACTTGAAGGATCCAACAGGTCGATTGGCAAGATGGGCATTGAAAATTCAAGAATATGACTTCGATATAATACATAAATCGGGAAAGAAGCATCTGGACGCCGATGGCTTATCTAGGGGGCCCTTACCAGAAACTGATTGGGATGAGGATTTTGAAAGGCTATTTTTAAATCAAATAACAGACGAAGAGGATAAATTTATCGAAAGTGTTAAGAAAAACCTTAATGGAAGCAGGCGATCAATTGCGCAAAACTTTAAAGAAGAAGATGGATGCCTCTTTAAGAAAAACCCGAACCCTGAAGGCAGGGCGTGGTTGCTTGTGGTTCCAGAGAAAAAAAAGAGAGAAATTATGAAAGAATATCACAATCATATGTCGAATGGCCATCTGGGCGTCGCCAGAACCATGTACCGAATAAAGAGTAAATACTTTTGGCCATCAATGCTAAAGGATGTCTCAGAATTCGTTAAGACGTGTCACCTTTGCCAAAGTAGGAAAGGCTCAAACCAATTACCTTCTGGACTACTACAGCCCATCCCCCCAGCCAACTTTCCTTTCGAAAGAATTGGAATTGACTTTGTTGGTCCACTACCATCTACGAAAAACAGGAAAAAATGGATAATCGTGCTGACGGACTACTACACTAGATATGCAGAAACAAGAGCAGTCTCGGAAGCAACAGTGAAAGAAGTTTCTAAATTTCTAGTAGAGGATATTTTTCTTCGGCACGGAGCCCCACAATATCTTATTAGTGACAGAGGCTCTCAATTTACCAGTAATTTAATGAAAGAGGTGATGAAAACGTGCAAGATTAAACATTGCTTCACAACGAGCTATCATCCCCAGACTAATGGATTGACAGAGCGGTTAAATAGAACATTGATCAATATGCTCAGTATGTATGTGAACACTGATCAGAAAAATTGGGACGAAATACTCCCATTCATCACTCACGCTTACAATACTACAATTCAGGAAACCACAGGATATTCTCCCTTTTTCCTGATGTTTGGAAGAGAACCCACGTCTCTTTTGGACGACAGGAATATCTCGGTGGACATTGACAAAGATGATTATGATGAATACATAAAACATCACTTAGACAAAATAAACAGAACAAGACAATTAGTTATTAACAACACAATAAAGACTCAAGAAAGAATGAAAAAGAACTATGACAAGAAACACATGGAAAGAAGCTACGAACCAGGAGAATTAGTAGCAGTTTGGACACCAATTAGGAAAATAGGAAAGTGTGAGAAACTACTGAGAAAATATTTTGGCCCATATAGAATATTAAAGAAGCTGTCTAACGTAAATTACTTAATTGAGCCAAAAGATAATCCTGGCCAAGACCCATTGATTGTCCATGTCTCAAGACTCAAACCCTATTTTGAGAGAATTGATGAGGTAACTCACGAGGACGTGACGACCTCTGGAGAGGGGGAAGTGTTACATCATGATTAATGGCGTATTTCTTATATTATTTTTAATATATTTGAAATTTAAATTATATATTTATTTATTTTTATATAAAATATTCTATGATATTTATTTAAAACACAGATTATTTAGATTGTCATCATTTGTATTTAGGTACACGTGTGACTTCACTGCTCTCTTTGATGTGAGAAAATAAATAAAGGATTCTGGTGGCTACTTAAAGAAGACTTATCTCGTTATTCCCTTTTATAAATTTGTAGGATGGTTGAAACACGCTCTGGTAAGATTCAAGACCCAGCACAGGAGAGAATCCAGGCTGAAGAGTCTGCCAAGCCGCAACCTGGTGCAACAATATATTTATACAAGCCTACTCCACGCTGACGAGCGCCAAAAAACGCGAAACGCGTTCGTGGATGGCTTTTCTTGTTTTATCAAGAAATTGGGTTGGCCAAATATCAGGGAGCAGGCTAAATCAATGTTTAGTTGATTTCTGTTCCACCAGATGGCGCTCTTTACCTTCTGTAAAGCACATGTGCTCCTGGTCAGGATATGCCGTTTTTATTTTTGATTTCAACACCTGATCTTTTTATCTTTTATTTTTTCTTTCATTTTTTCATTTATATATATATGTATATTTATCACACAATTATTTTATATTTTTATATATTTATTCATATATTTATCATTATATAATCATATTTATTCATATTTATTCTGTATTTAACCTTATATAATCTTATATGGACATTGTAATAAATCAGTTTCAATCTCCATCTCCTTGAACATCAAATCTTTGGTCGTTGAGGTACAGCCTATACTACGCTGACAAGAGATCAACAGCAAGAAACGCATTCGTGGTTGGCGTTTCTTGATTACCAAGAAAATTATACTACTACAATCTTATACTCAAAACTGGGCAACTCTGTGCTTCAATTCCATCAATAATTGACAATATGACCCAGAATAAGTATATTGCTACGGCGTTTTATGGTTTCCACAAGTCCATATTTCAGAAGAAGGCCAAGTGAAACTCACTCCTCACTTTCTTACTGCTACTCTTTTTGTGTTGTTTTTCTTCCTTTCCTTTTTCTCTTTGTTTTTTTTTTTCTTTTTCTTCTGTCTATATCGTTGTTTCCTTTGTCTCACTGCTTTGTTCTTATGCATACCTCTGGTGAATCCTGTATAGGGTCAGTGACCCTGAATAAAGGCTTTTTGTTGTTGTTGTTGTTACTATTACAATATGAAAAAAAATACTGTGTTATTTTGTTGTTGTATGACGAATCCATACAGGCAATGGGCCCTAATAAAAGCCTTTTGTTGTACGACTACAGTATGAATTATTGTAAATAGTTTCACGCACAATTATCCAGATCGGATATAACGTGTCTTATTTGCAACTGGTAATAAATAAATAAGAAAATTATTTGGCCAAATATCAAGGAACTTGTTAAATAAACGTTTAGGTATTTTTTCCACGAGATGGTTCTCTGCCATTTAAAAATGGCCATGTGAATGCCGTTAGATACCATTTTTAGCATTTAAATAAATACTAATTTAACACAAAGCAATAACGCGCCATCTATACATATAAAATAAAAGGATTTAAAAGCACGAATGTTTCTTTTATACATAATACAAACTTCTACTGTCCTTACTGCGATGAAAAGATATATTGGGAGAGCTTGGCTCATAAGCTTATGTCCATAGTTTATACTTGAAAACCATTTCTAAGATTCCATCCTTCAGTGTAGCATATAAAAGCAGAATGATCCAATACAGTATTGGAGCTCTGAGAAGTGGTCTGGTGGATTAAATTGGCGAAACCGCTGGGAGGGTTCACCACTGATGAGCCAAGCCCTCCCAATATATATTTTCATCGCAGTAAGGACAGTAGAAGTTTGTATTATGTATAAAAGAAACATTCGCCCTTTTAAATCCTTTTATTTTATATAAATACTAATTTATTTAGTATCAAGCAAATCAAGCTGAAGTAAGATTCTGGCTTGTTCTAGCGGTCCAATCCTCTTGTGCCTTGTTCAGCTGTGATCCCCCAAGTCACTCCTTTGTACAGTCTGGGTTATTTAGTATCAAGCAAATCAAGCTAAAGCAATCTGCTGGCTTGTTCTAGCGGTTCAATCCTCTTGTGCTTTGTTCAGCTGTAATCCCCCAAGTCACTCCTTTGTACAGTCTGTGGGTTATTTAGTATCAAACAAATCAAGCTAAAGCAAGCTGCTGGCTTGTTCTAGCGGTCCAATCCTCTTGTGCTCTGTTCAGCTGTGATCCCCCAAGTCACTCCTTTGTACAGTCTGGGTTATTTAGTATCAAGCAAATCAAGCTAAAGCAATCTGCTGGCTTGTTCTAGCGGTTCAATCCTCTTGTGCCTTGTTCAGCTGTGATCCCCCAAGTCACTCCTTTGTACAGTCTGGGTTATTTAGTATCAAGCAAATCAAGCTAAAGCAAGCTGCTGGCTTGTTCTAGCGGTCCAATCCTCTTGTGCCTTGTTCAGCTGTGATCCCCCAAGTCACTCCTTTGTACAGTCTGGGTTATTTAGTATCAAGCAAATCAAGCTAAAGCAATCTGCTGGCTTGTTCTAGCGGTCCAATCCTCTTGTGCTCTGTTCAGCTGTGATCCCCCAAGTCACTCCTTTGTACAGTCTGGGTTATTTAGTATCAAGCAAATCAAGCTAAAGCAATCTGCTGGCTTGTTCTAGCGGTCCAATCCTCTTGTGCTCTGTTCAGCTGTAATCCCCCAAGTCACTCCTTTGTACAGTCTGGGTTATTTAGCATCAAACAACGTTCCTTATTGTTGTTTGTTTTGTATTTCTGTAGAAGGACGAAAATTCCACGAAAACTTGAGAATGAACTAATATAATTACAAGAAAGCCATCTCCAGAAACTTATTGTAGTACAAAACTATCCTATTAATATGCATCATATTAAATTATTATTATTATTTGCAGTGATAGTATTGTTAATTAATAATATTAATCTATTTTTATAAATAAATACAATCGTTAAGGGGATCTATCATTACTTACGGTGGATATCCAAGTTGGAGAAAAACAAAAATATGGTTCGATAATCTATTGAGATTTTAAAATATTTTATTGACCTCATACACAAGTCAATGGTAGTAGCATATAATAATTATAAAAAGAGGGATAAAATAAAAGAGTAAAATATATACAGTTATGTACAGTCCAGGAGATTCCCCCAACGACAGAGTCCTCCTCCAGACAGTAAGTCACGTTCTCCCCTCATCTCAAGGCTCAGAAAGAACCTGTGTATTGATGACTTGGCAGACGCGAGGATGGCGAGGGCGTCGTCATCCAGCCCTTGACCGAAGAGCCAGCCCTGTAGGTCGGGTGGTTGTTGTATGATGTTGAAGGTCCCCCGTATGAGGGGCCTGATGGAGCTGCATAATCTATTGAGAAGCTGGTGACACAGTCGGAGAGCCGAGGCAGCGAGATTATGTGGATTCGTGTCGGATAAGGGAAAGATTGTGTTTCGGGTGAGAGAGAATAAAGTCCCGTATGGACGAGGAAAGATGGAGTCCCGTGTACTTAAGACTACTACTTAGACCCACATCTATAGGTACTTCCTCGGTGTGGAACTGAGGAGTGAAGACCTTGTCTGGAGGAGGACTCTCTCAAGGTGGGGAAGTCTTCCTTGCTGAAGACATTTGTACACAACTCTCTATATGATACTCATATGATATAATACACTGCGGTTTGTGATTGTAAAACAACACTTGAAGTTACACCGCATGAGTTTCTTTTCAATGAAAAATTCAAAATTTATTTCAAGGTGAAATATTGACTATTTCTAATCTTTTTGGATGAGGTATGAAAGGGTGAATTATGAAGAGTAATGATGAACGGAAAAATAAAAGTGTCCAGGGATGGGAATCGAACCCACAATGTTCCGCTTACCGGGCAGATGCCATGTCCACTTGAAAAGAAACTCATGCGGTGTAACTTCAAGTGTTGTTTTACAACTATATATAGTCCCCTACATTTTATCTACCCTTTATTTCCTATTTTATTATATAATCTTTGTAACAATTGATTAGAAGAATCAATATAATTGTTTAAATTGTCAATTTTCTATCATTACTTATCATTCCCGATCCTATACTTTCTAAATAAAC